>JAXCLQ010000013.1:1973891-2007918 GCA_035584115.1 Cedrela odorata | reverse complement strand
AGATGTTTAATTTGCAACTAATTCCAAATTCCCAAAAACTGTATATACATATAAAAATTTGTCTTAAACATTTCCCCCCAGTAAAAACATGTATCTGCATTAAATCCACGTTTGCATGACAAGATCCAAAGCATTAAGAGAGTTGCTTACAGGTGTTTGAGGGAAGCCATTGATATTTTTTGACCTATTTCGGGATCCTTTACATGTTACCTTCTGGTTTATCCATAGACAAAATCAGACAACTTTTTTCTAGTCTCTTACTTTATTGCTACTAATCTTCATAGGTATCTGGATGTCCTCTCAAAAGAAATCCCTTCACCACTATTACTCACTTTTAACAATTTGTATCTTCCGGAGAGAGAACAAGGGAGAAATCAAGACCTTGATGGAATTTATCAATCAGCAACAACCACATTAAGCTTAAAAGAAGTTCCAAAGTCTTTAGGTTGACCTCCATCTCAAGGCCGAAGTACACTCTTTACCTCATTTAAATAACTGGTATTTGTTGGTGACAAAAAATAAAGTACAAGGAAAAGAATATTCATACAAAAGGGGGATTATACATTTGTTTAGGAATTTCATGCCTCAAACCAATTCAGTAAAAAAGTGCAGAGCTCTAAATCAATTTATGGAAATCAAAGAAGAAAAACAGAAGTTCACAGATTTGCAGATCATGTCAAAGGTCTGAAGAAAGTCTTTGAGGCAGTAAAGTTTCCACAAGAGTGTATATACATATTTTCATTCTTAGACTATTTACGAAATTTTAATGTGAATCATGAAGAGATAATATTTAAGCAAAATTATCTTTAAACCTCCTTTTTGTCATTGATTTGGCCACTTATAAGCAAAAAGGCACTTTTTACATATTATCATAACATGTAGATACTATCTTTCGTTTTCCAAGTTGAGATAATTGTAGGAGCCATAAAATGCCATTTACCACATCTGAAACCACTTGTACAAGAAAGTCAAATAATTCAATAATTTTTTTTTTATTCCAGCCATTGTACTCCAGAAAATAAGGGAGTTAGTTATAATTCTTGCAACAGCTAAGCGCTGCTAACTCATAAATACCAGAGATCAATAATAAAATTGAGCTTTGTAATTTTAATATATTCAATTGCGAATATTCTCTCAAACTGTCTCTCACATTTTTCTAATCTTCTCTCACTTTCTCTTAATTTCCAGTCAACTTTCCAAGAAAAATTAGCAAGGTTAAATAAGACTTCCCCTTTCAAGCTTTATTTGAAAAAAATAAATATTGATACTGGAAAGCAGGAATTCTACTTAGGGAGTGCCCATTTATTAATTTTGAGAATTAAATCATCAAGGATCAGTGTATAAACAGAAGAAAAATGCGGTCATTTACTTTTATTGCTTTGGGAGGAAAGACAACAGAAAGTCTAAAAAATTGGTTTTTTTTTTGAGATTGGATGCAGTTACTAATTCATTATGAAGTGAGGACAGAATCAAAAACTTCATCCTCAATTCTACAAGAATATTTCCTAACAGTGAAAAAATATAGACTAGCGGGAATCCTAACCTTTGGATTAGTATTAGCTCATAAAAATTATACTAAAATGATAAAGCAGGGAAAGACCAATTGTATTTATAGATAATTAATTGATGTCATGTGCTAATAACTAGTACCTGGCATGAGATCACTTGTTGGAAACAAGTTACGTAGCATCTCCTCTCTTTCTACAAGAAAGTCTTCAGCTGAAAGTGAGTCGCTGATCCCAGTCTCTTCAACGAAGACCCGGGCAGCTTCTATTGCTTTCATCCCCATCATTTTCGCCTTAAGAGACCAATCAAAAGTTTTATTGTATCTAGCAAGTATGATTTCCTGGACTTCAGTATAGAACTTCTCCGTATCTGCAATGATCAGCAGCAAGCCACTCATGTATAAATCTTTCCTAGGATTTGGCCTTTATTATATTTCCAACCAATCATTGGATGAACTTCAAATTTCAACAATAACAGTTTGGCACAATATTTAAGCCTCCAATCCATCAAAATGCTCAATGTACAATTGAACTTTACGAAGAAAAGTGTGAAGAAAGTTGTCCAAGGACATAAAATATCTACGGTTAAAAAGAACTGGACAGCATTTAGTAAGAAAAGTCACTACACAGTCACAGGAATCTGACTTTAGGGACAGTTCAATGGAGAAAAAGCATTCACATACTAAACCCAAATTACATCAGATGAATTAACAAAACTGCAAACATAGCATAACAAAATTGGTCTTATTTAAAGAATCCAGAAACTTCCTAGAAAAGCAAATGCATATGCAAGACCAATGAAACCTCACACTAACTGTGATACAGTTTTTGAATTATTGGATCAATGCATTTTCAATGGTTAGGTCTGCCAGGATTACATCTGAAGTATATAATTAATGCATCTAGGGAATTACACATATTAGATCTATTGGTTCACAAGTTGAGTCATAATCCAGAAAAGAATTTTTGAGCAGTAAGAGCAAAACTTGGGGAATATAAAGCACCATAAGCAATATTTTTTTTTTCAACATAAGTTAGATGTCCTGATGAAAAAAATATATAGAATTCATCCATAGTTAATTGAACAACAAATACCATCAAGTATAGTTGGAGGCAAGTTAGAAGGACACCAATGACACCACAGCGCGCCATAACATCTAGGTGCTTCACCATTACAATTAGACAGCTTGCTATCCAAGACACGAAATCAATTAAGTGATTCTGCACCAACATTTTAG
Source organism: Cedrela odorata (assembly GCA_035584115.1). Lineage (NCBI taxonomy): Eukaryota > Viridiplantae > Streptophyta > Magnoliopsida > Sapindales > Meliaceae > Cedrela > Cedrela odorata. Next base: position 2,005,175 of record JAXCLQ010000013.1, on the reverse strand, counting down.
TTCATTGGAGTAATCAACAATATTGTCTGTCTGAAACAAACATAGATTGATGGATTACCCAATGGGAAAATGAAAGTACAGCAAAAATCATTCATTTGATCACACTTAGACAATTAAGGTAAACAAGTCAATTAAACTCGCTAACAGTAAAGACAATATTGCTCAACATTACAACTTTACGAGTGAAGGTCTCCTTTTCTTGAATTTAATGACACAAACCCAAATTTAACTTGAATACAAACTAACATAATAACCATTGCACTTAATGCAATTTCTAATGGAAAGATTGCAACACAAGACTTCCCGTAACAGATAACAACCAAATGCCAAACAAAACAAATATCCCACGAAGACTAAGTATTCGATAAAATTACCAAGTAAAAGACCAAACATAACCAGCTTGATGGCTTTAATCCAACTACATTTGTCCGTATGTTTATGATAATTAAAGAACTTACAAAAGTTTACCAGCATTAACAATTTCGGACCACCCACTAAATAAATCATACGATGTAAGATCTGAACGACTGAACCGAAATTATAACATGAAAAAGTAAGAACAAAAAAGAATATGAAAAAGTTGCTGCGAGTGTTCGATAGGATTCGTTACCGAGTAAGAGACCGTCCATGTCGAAAATGACGTGAGTGATTGGTTTCTTGCCTGAAACAGTCGCCATTGTGAAATGGGTCTTGGTGCTGTTCTCTGCTTGCGTTCGTAAATTTGGAGATTTCCTAAGTATTAATATCTTAGTACAAACATTTTAGCTCATTTGTCAACGATTAATAAATTTTTTTAAGAAAAATTAAAATTAAACAAATAAAATAATTTTATCGGAACGGCATCGCATTGGGCCGAGCCCAGCCGTGGGCCAAGATAAGATCTTTGCAAGCCCACAATTTTCAATTGGGCTTTAGGATATGCATCCAAACAAGGGTTGCATTGCATGCTTTTTTCTCTCCCTTAAAACACGAAGACAAAAATAAGAACAAGACAAGCCGGATCGAAAAAATATGAGTACTAGGTATTACAATTCTATTGTCTCCCTTATAATCTACTTATTAAAAAAAGGAAAAAATTATGAGATTATAATAAATAAATAAATAAATAAGAGAGAAAAAAAAAATTACTTATCACTAACTCATAATCTTATCTCTCATTAATAATTAAATTGTTTCACCATTACGTGATATCATTGATGTACTTAAAACTGTCTTATAAAAAATCTTATAATAATAATTATTAATAATTTTAAATTGGTATTTGTGAAATCGTTTAATAACTTAAATTGATATTATCAATATTTTTTTCTTTGTATCTACCTAGCTTTAAATATGAACAAAATTCAATCTATTGTCATATTCATATACCGCTATAACAATTTAAGATAAATTATTTATTATATGGATGATTCTTCATCGTTATGGGTTGTTAATATTCAAGGTTGGTTAATTCTGTGAAAGGATCACAATTAAAAAGAATTACAGGTCATTTTGTCATGTTAGGAGCTTAACCATTATTATTATTATTTAAAATTAATTTTAATTTGTTTAATGAGTATAAATGGAAAAAAAATGTGAGGTTTGAATACAATATTAATATTTTAAGTCAAAATTCAAGGACTTCTTAAATGTGTAAATAGTGGAACTCTAAATAAATTAAATATTACATTGCATTCTCTTCTTATCTTCAATCAATGAGTAATACAACTTAATCTCATATAATGATAATCATTAGTTATATTAATGTGTACTTTTTATGTATATTCACCCTTTAATTATGGGATAATATTAAATTTCTTAAATTTTATTTTAATTATTATCTTAAATAAAATAATATAAATTTCATCTATAAGATACTATAAAATTTATCGTTTAATTGATAAAAGACATATCAATAATATTTATTATTATTCTCAATTATTTAGTTAGATTTTATATTATTTTTTATTTGTCACCATTTTGTTATAAAAAAATAAATTTCTAAACCTAACGGGCAATAAATAAATACCCACCATGTCTGCTACATACGTGTTAGGTAATCATTGGTTCCTGGTAACTCTGAATAGTATTTACGTGCTCTACTGCAAAACGATCACAGATCACAAAAACGACAAGGGCTAATATCCAAAACTTGGCCGAAAGTCGTTGAAATGGAAATAAGACAAAGTTTTCACCGCGCATATAGAACCACTCTAAATCATCCTACTTACATGCCGTTCTTGTTTTGCTTCTTCTAGATGCCTTCCTGTCTTTTCTCTACGCATTGTCTTCTAGAACTCACAGTAATATCAATTGGACATGAAACAAGAAGCAGTACTTGGAAAGAAACTACATGAATCCAATAAACTCTCCACATTTGTCTCTTTCTCTTTATCCCTCTCTCTCTTTTTAGTCTTTCTACACGCATATAAATCTTTCCCATAACCTTTGTTTTGTGCATATAAATTCCTTCAGAATCTAATCCCCTTCTCTGTGTTTTCATATCCAGTCCCTCTCCGAGAAAATGGGAGAAAACAATTATTTTTACGACACGGCCGACGAAGCAGAGGAGGCACTCTCCCTATGCGACCTTCCGCTCGACGAAAACAATGGCGACAGCTTCGAAGAAATGACGAGTCACGCTCCACGATCATCAACCGAGCGCCACGACCATTTCTTTGAGTTTCTAAGCGACCTCAGCTCTGAGATGTGCCCGGCTGAAGATATTATTTTCTGCGGAAAGCTCGTTCCTTTCAAAGAACAACCTTCTTCTCTAAACCGAAAACCGAAAACTCTCTTCAAAGAAGATAAAAAGCAGGGCGCTCTACGCCGGAGATCCGAGTCTCTCCCTGAGTTGGAAAGCTACGCAACTCGTTCTAATAGTAGCAAGAATTATAACCCCTTGAGAACCAGTCGTTCGCTTGACTATCAAAAGCTGTATCGTTTATGTAGCTCGAAAACCTCGCCTGATAAAGATATGGAGAGAAGTTCTTCTATCAGAAGTGTGGGAAAATCTGATAAAAAACCAGCAGTGAAGCCAAGACGGTATTTTCCTATGTTTGGAATGTTAAAGTTCCCGCCGGAGATGGACCTCAGAGACATTAAGAGCCGGCAGGTTCGCCAGAATTCATCGATGATGTTTCCGTCACTGGACACTGGAGGTAATTTGACAGTTAATCGGAACTCCGGCAAGGGTTCATCTTCTTCTTCTTGGCGGTTCATTAAAGCACTGAGCTGCAATGATCCTGCTAGCGTCACTGTGACGACGTCGCCTTGTGTCTCACACGCATGACGGACATTGTCACGTGCCATGCGTATATACAAATTTGGACGAAATTGCACCTGTAGGTTTCCTATTGTTTATGCATGGGACTGGTAATTTCGTCATTTCAGTTATTTAGTCAATGGCTATAATAATACTTTACGTAGAAGGGACGATAGTGTACAGTGATGGAACATGGGTGACGATGCAGTGCTCTCCCTCCTCGCGCACTAATTGAGAAATGGAAATTTCAATAGCTTTGTTGGGCGGGGCCATGGAAAAATCAATGATAATCACGAGACTCCCGACGACGAAGATTACATAATTAATTATTTTTATTTATTAATTTTGTGATAAATTAGTATACCAGCTTGGAGTTTTTTGTTTTTAATTGAAAGTTGGTGGTGGTTGATAATAATATAACACACACACACACACACACACATATATATATATATATGTATATATACTTTATTGTATGATGTACATATATCTCGTGCTTGTAGTAAATTTATAGTATGATTAATGATAGTTTTTTTTTTTGGTAAATATTGATATCAATGTATTGTAATCGTTACACCTCGTTATTGTGTTATTCCAATAATATAAATAGAGATTTGGCTACAATATATTAAAGGTAAAATACATTTCATTTTTTTAATTTTTATATTAATCATTTTAAATTTTACATTTGTGTTGCAAGTTTTTTATGTTATGCGTTTTATATTTTACGTTAATCGTTTTAATTTTTTTAAAATTTTTACTTTAAATAATATAAAATATATGAGACGCATCTTAATTAAGTCTTATAGATAGATATCGTATTTACAACTATTATAAATTGTTTATAATTTTTATTTATCTTCAACAAATTAATGAAATTGACATTGTTGTATTTTAGTGCTTGAGCAAGAATATCACAAATGGATAAAGGGAATTGCTCATGCAAGGAAGATACATATTGTGATAAAGAAAGGTGAAGCACAATATTAGGTTTACACTCAAAGTGAATTGCAAGCTACAAGTGAGTGGAGAATAAAGTTACTGCCATAATTGTCATGACAATCTCTTATGGGCATACTTGATAGTAAAGGGAGAGTAATTTGTAGGCTACTCTTTACCAACTTTGTTCCAATCCTTTACTTCATTTTTTTTTTAGAAAGTAATAATAATTATCAATATTATTATTAATTTATATGATATAATATAAGTATACATGTCCCCCACTCAAATGGGTAATGTTATTGAATGTATATAATGACATTCAATGCAAGTTCAATAAGACTTTTCATCATTGAACTATTCTTTAGAAGAATTTGATATATTTTTTTTCTAAAGTGCCGTTGAGAGGAGTATAGCTTGCCTCAATGGAGCATTGGCAAAGCTAAATTATGATAGCCTTGGCTATGCAAATGTTCATTGATTTATAACTTAGACATTGTCTATTTATTGCATGATCAATCCACTTATTCAAGAGTTCCCATGCGAAATAATGCAATCTAATTTGTGAAGTATGGGTAATGCTATTCCATTTACTAATATGTTATTGGATTATGTACTATGATTTTGTCAACAATGATAATGCTGGATTTTAATCATGGCCTTGAATTTGGAAAGGACTCGAAAAGGAAACCCTAGCTTCTAGACGTACAAACTAATTAAACCTTGAGTTGTCAAAGTTTGGAAATGGCAATTTATTGGAAAATAGAAAGCTCATGACTTTTGTCTCCATATAGTTAATGTTTCGCGATCATATTTTCGTGGAAACTATTGGATTTTATAATTTGTTTTCAACATAAATTTAATAAAGGATAAATTTATCCTTTTGAAAAATAGAGTTGCGTGATAAAAATGGGGAATTGTCGACAATACATTTCCTATACTTTACGTCTAAATTTTTCTAACTCTTACATTCATTGTTACAAAATTTTTCGTTTATATTTTAATTTTTTTCTATGTATTTTACATTTGACGTTAACGTTCAATTTTTACATTTCATATTTCAAATTTTTTATATTACTTATTTTAAATTTTAAATTAATTATTTTAAATTTTTTATTTTTTTTTCAAGTTTTGCGTTAAAGGACGTAAGATACATGAGAAATACAGTTCTCTAAAAATAGAGGATAATTTATTTTCAACATAAGTTTAATAAAGAATAAATTTATAATAACTCTTTTAAGATATATTTATATTTAAAATTGGTCTATAAATTATTTAATAATTAACATTAACATTAATCTCGTATGTGGGCATTTCATGTTCAAAATTTGGTCTCTATGTTGCTATTATAATATAATTTGTGGCCTATTATTTAATAAACTTTATATATTAAACAGATTAAGTTGAATAGGATCTTATCTAAAGGTTCTATTCAACCTTTCTAGAAAATTTTGAAAATTTATTTTCGAAAAATTAATTGTAAGGGTTTGCGTGATAGGTTTCATATTTTTAGAAAGTTAGAAGAAGACTATAGTAGATAATAACATTCAAAACAAGACAAAATGTATTTAGAAAACGTTTTTTTTTTTTTTTTTAAAAAAAATATGTTACTAGAAAACGTTTTTCAAATATAGAGGGTACAATTGTTTATTACTCTCATTCTAATAAAATTTTGAATAAAATTATAACAATAATAATATTAAAAAGGAAAAAAGAAAATCAACATGGCCGCCTACCGTAAATCAAGCTATAGGGATACGACCATTCTTTCAATCATGTGACTTTGTTTGACCACCACAACCACCATTATTAATTTTAAAAAATGGATTTGATTTTGACAATTAAACATAATTAATCATGTATCGTGACCCATCTCAATTTGTTTCGTATCACTTGATACTTGTGATCTTTACAAATATAAAAATGTTTTGTCAATATCTTTGAAGAATTGGTACTTTAGGTTTATAATTATTGTTCAATTTATTTGATTAATTACAAAATTTATTCATACAAACTCGATTGATATGTTTCGATACATATATATATATATATATATTGAGTTAGCAAGTTAATAAGATAATGATCAAAGTGAAAATGAAGAAATATGATTAACCCTATATTACAATTAAACTATCATAAGACCACCATACCTTATAATGAACTCAATTAATTAATTACTATGATAATTATAACATTAGTTAATTTAGCACTGTTTACTTGAGTGGTAAGCATTTCAAGGAGAGAAAAAAAATTACTATGTAATAATATAGAAGAAAATGGGAGGAGAATAGAGAGAATTCATTGGAAGAAAAATAATAATTACATTAAAAGTAATATTTTTTAAAATAAAATATTATTATTAAAAAAAAACAAAAGGAGAAATTTATGTAATTTTGTTCTAGATTTTAAACACAATTCTTATTTTGCCCTTTTAATTCTTAAGGCACCATAAACAGAAAGTTCCTCTAATCTTTTGAAAACACAAGAGATAGTCATAAGAACTGAGAATGTAAAGCCAAAACCTGAGTGTGTTGCCACTAAAGCAAAGACTACATGGACAAAACTCCAATGCAATAAAATGTCCAGCTCCTTTTCAGAGCTAGAAGATAACCGATAGAAATCCGACATGTACTTTTAATACCTCTTCCTATGCACTAATCTAACAAAATGTGACATGTTGTCCCTTCAGTTAAAAACAAATTCTCTGCAACATGTTATCCGCCCAACCAAATTTTTCAGAAAACTCTCCTCACAAACTCAAGTTTCTATCTAGTTTAGGTGTTTCAATCTCAACAAAACTGAGGCCTTCACAAAATTTGCTGATTGCTAGCTCTGTGCACACCTTCCACAGATTTACACAGAAAATCAGAATTTAATTATCACCTACTACACTCAGGAGACCTGAACAAGCTTCCTAAAAGCTTAAGATTATGGAACCGAAGAAACTAAAGGGGGAAAACATATATTCAGCAACAATGCAGTTTAGGATTCATATGTTATGTTTCAGCAGAAGGGTAAAAAAGGAATAACCTCGCTAGATGTTCCCAGATTTCTTGACTATCTTAATAATTAAATGGAGAGGGAAACATCAGTCCACGCAACTCAAAATGTTCTTAAGCGGAGAAGGTAAAAGCAACAATCATCTAGCAAATGATACAGCATGCATTTAACCAAAAATGCTTCTAGTTATTTATAAAAAAAGATTCAGTTTGTTGTCTAAATACCCCTACTGCTATCCCCCAAAGAATTTGAGTTTAGGATGTTTCAACTACCCTTTGGGGTCCATACTTAGCAGCCAGATCCTCCAGCGGTCTAAAGTACTATAATGGAAAAAATGGAAGATTCAATCCCGCAGAGGAATACTATCCACACAGCAGTAGCCAGCAGCCCAACACTATAATCCGATCTAGTTATTTTGAAGGAACTCAGTACTCAACAACGTATGCGGATTCTTGGTACTGATTCTACAGAATAAACCTATAGTGTGTCCCAAGCATGGTTATGTATAATTTAATATTCAAAAGCCTAATTGAATAAAAATCTCAAAGAGATTTGCTCTACTAGAGATTTGACAATGAAGAAGTAGGAGAAAATCACCTTCAAGTTTAAACTTTTAGAAGAAGCTTCTAAGAACCAAAAGAAACCAAAGAATATAGGTCACGTAAAGTATATTTCACCAATATTTTGTTGAATCCCAATGCAATGATTATCCAAGGAGATCAGGAAGCAAAGGGATTACTAGTGTCTGCATTTCTACATTTTAAGCTATTCCAATTATTCAATTTGGACTTAAAAACATAACCATGTACAAGAAGAAATGGAACCTATATTATGGAGCCACTCTATCCTAGACACTCTAAAACTTCTTCTGGCTTTTTTTTTTCTTCTCCAAAATTGAAGACAGTGTAAATCCTTAGGTCCACAAAATGCATCTAAATTCAAGGTATTTTGACTGTCCTTTTTAACCAAAAGATTCTAGAACCACAAAACATAATGGGAACCAGCTATATCACACTTCTAAAAAGTAATCAACTACAAGATCTTTAAAAAGTAGAAGAGCTTTAAAAAGTAGAAGAGCCTTTGTATAACCTCAACAAACTACAATAGAGAATCTATATTCTCAACAATCAAAAGAACACCTTGCTTTTTCTACTCATTTATCTTCTCAGAAAGACACCCGGAACAAATAAACCATTTTTTAGGTTTATGAACATCTCACTTTAACCAATCTCAACCCAGATTGATTACAACCAAAAGGATAATGACTTCAGACTCTTTTGATCTTCTCAATAGCTTGTGATGATAATGTGTCATTCAGATTTGATCCAGATATTAGAAGTCTTAGAAATACAAAATAGTCAATCATGAATACTTGCATTCCATAAACAATATTGCTTTTAAGCACACATTAACTTCATAATAAGTATGTATGTCTCATAAAAAAAAAAAACCAAATAATATTAAAATCATGAACTTTAAAGAACACAAACATCTAAGGAACAACATATACAATCCATTAATGAAAACCATTAACTGATTACAAAAACAGAGTTTTGAAATAACTCTTGATCTAGATTACAAGTATGAAAGAATGCTACACACACCCAAACAAACATATCCACTAGACCCCTCATACCCAAAAAAAAAAAAAAAACACAATAAGACGAGAACCAAAAATAAGAAACTGGTAAGCAGACAGCCACATAATCATGAATTAATTGCAAATATAAACACCCGTCTCATACTTGTGACTCAACTCATAAAAGTCTGTCTTACCTTCAGTAGCTGGCCGTAGACAGACCCCAGATAATGATAGCATTCCTTCTGCAGCGAATTTAATGTAGCAGACAACATCAATCTCTTCCCCACCTTCTTCCGGGATAGAATCCACGGGCATTCTCACTCTCAATCGACCAGGAGAACCATTTACAGGAATCTCTGGCACAATCCATTTCAATTCTCTATCAGACCTATTCAAGATAGCTTTAGGCGAAACCTTCAACAAGGTAGGATCAACAGGTAGTTTCAACGCAAACGTTACATCAATTAATGGCATGGGCAAATCGGGGTTGGAAACATACTGTATCATCACAGAAAGCAAAGTCCCACTATGTCTTTTTATCAAACGAACTCTCAAAGGCAATGTTGTTAATTTAGGAAGCAAACTATACTTCAAAATTGGAATTGGCTCATCAGACGGAGCTGTTCTCACATGAAACATCCCATTACCTAAACTACTAACTTTAGAACTCTGCATAACAAATCTCTTAACTGCACTTGTTCCATCAACCCGAAATGAAAACTCAGTTTCTTTATCATCACCTGAAGTTTTCTTGGGCAGTGTTCTCAAATAAACCACACCCATTAACCCCACTCTAGCAAGCAATGATTCTCTAAACTCCGCATGGATTTGCTCAACAATATACATTTCAGGACCCTTCATTTCTGCCTTTTTCACCAAAAGATTCTCAAGCGGAGTCCCTGCGGCAGCATCCTTAGCAGCAGGGGGAGCATCCGGCCCCGTTTGCAACAATTCAAGTCCACTAAGACCTTCCTTTTTCGCAATCTTTTTCGGTCCTACAAACTCTGATGCATCTAATCCGCCACCCCAAGCATCACTAAAACCTTCAAAAGTTTCTTCCATAGTAGCCTGCTCATTACTAAATTCAATCCCACCATACTCCCCTTCGAAACCCTCCACATTAATATGAGTAGACTGAGTGGCCTCAGCCGGTGGCAATGTAGTAACCTCCAATCCCGATAAAGCCAATGTTAAATCGTTGCTTGAGGAATCCTTATTTTTCTTAAAACCACCCACTAATTCTTCCTCCTTATTTATAGCTTCACTAGCCGCAAACGGATCTTTTTCCGCTGTTGATTCCTCCGACTTCTCTTGCTCTTTATCTTTATCTTGCTCAGTTCCCGTTTGTACAACAAGCGTCGCAGCCACCTCATCACCTGCCGCGATCGTCTCGGCCGGTATCTCGAAACTCACACGGGAGAATGAATCAACAGCAGCTTGATGCTCAACTGAATGAATCTCGACAGAACTCCACTGATCTGCACCGCGAATTTTTGTCTCTGTGTCCAACGCGGAGTGAACCATCTTCGCAATCCCGTCAGCGTGCATTGAACCCAGCATTGCAGCTAAACGAATGCTACTGACGCCACGTAGGACGATGTCAAGCGCCATGTAGATTTCTGCGTATTTACGGTTGAGTTTCTCGGGAGTGACGTCAACGCCGCGGCACGCCGTTACAATGACGCTGACGGCTTGGTTGACGATGTTGATACACTCAAAAACGTTAATGGAGTTATCGTGATCGGCATTGGTAACGCCGAGGACGTATATGGAGTTAACAAGACGGTAGACGACGCGGTAGCGCGATTCGACGCCGACAATTAGCTGGCCACTAGAGGCGGCAAGAGGATCATCACCGAGAGAGGCGATGGAATCGGCAGTGGCGTCCGGATCGGTGGAGGAGGGTGCTTGTGGTTGTAGGTTTAGGCGTTTGGAAGCGGCGTAGACCTCGCGGGTTTGACGGAAGGCAGAAAGAGCGGCGAGGGCGCGGGTTGGTGGGAACCATTCTCGGGTTTGGAGTAGGATGTCGGACCCGTTAACGGGTTGGAGAGAGAGCGCTAAACACGACATTTCTGATTTGATCTGATCTGATCTAGGGTTTGGATCTAGTGAGAAGAAGTGAAGAGGAAATTTGAATTCGAGGTTATTGGTAGTACTAATAAGTGAGTCAGTGACTACCAATTGTTCGTTACTGTTGTATCAACAGCATGGCAGAGATGATGACATGAAAATGTTCGATTGATTTTGATTTTGCAGAAATTGAATCGAGATCTAGATCGAGGGAGTGAGGTCGTGATTGGTGAGAACTGGTTTATGGGCCGGAAATGAAAATGAAGATGTGGAATAGAAAAGAGGCCAGGAATGTGATAAAATGGGCCTGTAGTTCATTTGTGTTGTCACATAGGCAGAGTGGGCAATTTTTTATATAATCCATTAATTTGATACGAAATTTACATAATTAATATAAATTAATATAAAATTTATGAGTTTAAATTAAGAAAATTTTTTGAAAATAATTTTTTTTTACACCGATTTACCAATCGGACCAACCCTAATTGAATCTTACTAAACGGTTTAATTTTAAGTAATTTGTAGAATTTTAACTTAATAGCTAACTATGCGCTAAAGTATATATGTTACAGTATATAACATTAAACTCTAAAATTATAGTGTATATGCTACAGTATACAGAATAAATAATAATTTGTAAAATTAAAATTATTTATAATAAATTTTATTACAATTATATTTACATAAAATGTAAATTTTAAAAAATAAAAGATATTATTATGTAAATTTTTAAAAATTAAAAATATATTTTAAAAATTGTAAAATATAAAATTTTAATAATTTTATTATAATATAAAAAAATAAAAAATTAACTAATATATGTAGCTAGTAAAAAAGTAACAAAAAAATGAAAAACTAAAAAATACACTAAAATATTAAAAAAATTAATTTAAAATTTTATTTTCAATTTCTTTATTTTAAATATTTTTATTATAATAAAAATTAAAAATTTAAAAAAAAAATAAAATAGCTAATATCTTTATTTAATTAATTTTTATTTTTAAAACTTTTTTAATGATTTTTAAAAAATAAATATATAAAAAACAAAAAAAAAATACGTGCTCGAACCTTTGGCCATAGCACACAACACGCACGTGGTACTGTAGCTACAATATTATTTTTTTAAAAAAATTATTTCTTTAATTAAATTTAATATTTTTTTATCCTTTAAATTTTTTTCGCAATTTTAAAAAATTAACAAATTCAAAATACACTAAATTTTAAATTTTAAAATTTATTTTCAATTTCTTTATTATAAATATTTTTATTATAACACAAATTAAAAATTAAAAAAAATTAAAAAAATTAAAAAAATTAAAAAAAATAACTAATTTCTTTATTTAATTATTTATTTAATTTTTTCTTAATATTTTTTAAATAAAAATAATAAACATTAAAATTTTAAAAATTAAAAATAATTACAATAGCAATTTAATTAAATAAATAATAAAAATAATGAAAATAAAAATTTAACTACACAGGAGTACTGTAGATACAGTACCACTCAAAGATGTGGCATAAGTGCTATAGCTACCCTACAATGTGAGTCGATTATAACTACAGTATTTTTCAGTATAGTGATTTTTTGATTTTTTAAGTATTTATTTAATAAAATTTATATAATAAATAATTTTTTTAATTTTTAAATATACATAATAAATAATAAGTGAAGGAATTAATTTTTTATTTTTAAAAATTTACAATTTTATGTAAATTATTATTTATTCTGTAAATTTAAAAAATAAAGAAATTAAAATTAAAAAAATTAAAATATACAAAACACGGGTACTGTAGTTTTAGGATTTAAAGATTTAGGGTTTATGATTTATAGAGTGGATTCTGCAACACATACACTGTAGTGAAGTGATTGTAAGATGTTTGTAGTCATAAAGGTAAAATCGTCCAATTAGTCTGAAATTAGACCAATTGATAAAACTGATTTAGAGTTGGTCATATCGGTAAACAAAATATTAAAACGAGTTATTTTCAGAATTTTTCCTTAAATTAATATAAAATAATACAATTATTAAACAGATGATACGATATAATTATTCAAATAATTAATAAATTTATTTTTATATTTTATATTTATTTATTTTTAAATTTATTTAATTATATTTAGAATAAAATTAATTAATATTTGAAAAAAATATTACTAAAAATATTATTAAAATATAAATAAAAAATATTAAATTAGTGATATAATAATAACTTGTTTAATCAATTAATAATCATATTAAATTAAAATTTTAAGATTTTATTTGTTTACATGATTATTAAATGAGTTGAATTCAAGGTAATCTCTTTTAATATGAAATTTATTTTTTTACATGATTATTAATCGGATTCAAATTAATTCATTTTAATATAAAATTTATTTTTTATATGATTATTAAATGGGTCTAAATAGTTGGATTTAAGTTAATCTCTTTTAACACGAGATAAATATAATACAATATAATAATTTAAATTATCACTAACAATAGTTAAATATTTAAAAAAGATTTTTTAATAGAAAGATCCAAAGCCATTTTCAACTAGTGGCAACTTCATTGTCAATGGTTAAGTGGCTATCAATATTTATATAATTATGAATAAGTTATATAAAAATTAATATGATAAACAATATATTAATATGTTATAAATTGATATATATATTAAATAATATATTTTAATTTACTCTTCAGAATTTATTCCCAATTTTTAGTACTTCACTCTACTTATATCTTAATGACTTGTAAAAGATATATCAAGTCTTGGGCTAATAATAAAATGCGGTACTCTTTGGGCCTCGTTTTAGTTTCAATAGTGTCGAACCCTGTTGCCAAATCGTCAGATCACTCGGCCACTACTTCCACCTTCAATATTCAATCCAAGATCTAAACTTCCTGCTGAATTCTGGGCGAACAATCGTTCGAGAGAAGTTAGATTTTGTGATTTATTTCTTCCTTGAAAGTTATTTCAATCTGTGCAAAATCAGTTCGATAGTTTGCCAAACGACGTCGTGTGGATGCCTGAATACTGGAAATTAGATTTTCCCAACATCCAAACAAAGCTCCAATCCCCAATTCCAGGAATTGGGAAAATGATTTCAAGCCTACAAGTCATAGCCATAGATAACAATCACCGTTCAAACAGAAATCGAAAACTGAAAAACAAATAATAATTAACATAAAATCTGCATTCACGGATCAAATATCAATACAAAGTCATCAGAACTTACAATCGAAAAGAGATTAAAAAAGCTAAATCTAACCCTAACCCTAACCACCAAAACCATAGAGAGTCCTTCCCTGCCTCTTCAATGCATAGACAACATCCATAGCAGTGACAGTCTTCCGACGAGCGTGCTCCGTGTAAGTCACCGCATCTCGAATCACGTTCTCCAAAAAGATCTTCAGAACACCACGAGTTTCCTCATAAATCAGACCGCTAATACGCTTAACTCCGCCACGCCTCGCCAACCGTCTGATCGCTGGCTTCGTGATTCCCTGAATATTATCCCTTAGAACTTTACGATGCCTCTTCGCACCGCCCTTTCCCAAACCCTTGCCTCCTTTTCCTCTTCCTGACATTTTCCCCTCCTTAATTTGCTTTCACTCTATTTCCCCCTCCCTTTTCTCGTGTCTTTGTTTGTTGTACTAATGCGAAGTTGTTGGGGTTTATATATATGAGGAAGTGGAGTAGGGACCGTTGGATTGCAGACGATCCTCGTGAACGGTTGTATATTAGATGAGGGCCGTGGGATGAATGGTCTTAAATGTGATTGGTTGAACTGATAAGGATTGGATCGAGGGGCATTAGATTTTGAAAGCGGGCGGGTATTTTTGGTGGGAATTTTGGGCACCTTTTTTTTCTTACAATGAAACTTTTAATAAACCAATATAAAATAATCATATTTATAATTTATTTTATCAAATTAAACAAATTATTAGTTTTTTTACCAAAATACCCATACACAAAAATATTATATCCACTTTTCATATGATTGAAAGTAATTTTCAATTATAAAAAGGTGTCATCAAAAGTATTTTTTTTTGTATTATAGAGTATTTTTTTTTTAAATATATATTTTAATTTATTTAATAAAAATTTATAAAAATGGTTATTTATATATATTAATTTATAAAAGTAGTTACAATCAATTTATTATCATTACTCGTGCATAATTAGTTAAACACTTGCATTCATATAGATAAATAAAGAGATGATGAATACAATTTAAAAAGTGGTACACACATGAGATAATTTTATAATAGGATGAATTTTTTTATATGTAAATTAAATTATTATTATTATTAATTAAAATAATATATTATATAATAAAATATTAAAAATATGTATTTATAAATATAATAAAATAATTATTTATTATGTATAAGACTTAATTTACTTCAAGCTGAAAGGATTGTAACCCAATATGACCTTGCATAAATAAGTAATACTTCAAGAGTTATTATCATTCAATAAGAACTTTTTCAAATAATAAAAAGAGTCTAGGCTCTTTTAGGAACCGTAATCTTTTAAGGATAATTAAAAAGTTTTGATCATAGTTTATAAGGATCTCAATCACAATTTGTAAGAGTTTCACACATACAACATTTGAACTCATCTCATATAGATATAGAAGTACAAAAATTTTTGAGACATCTCAATACTTATGTGCTTATAAATGATTTATTTTCTTTCTATATCTTTATTAGATTATTCTCTAATAAGTATTCTTACCGATTAAGACTTATTGCACAATAAGAATCCTAATAATACGTTTCATGTAAAAGACATGTGATCTCACAAAATTCAAAAATCGATATTTATTTAATGGAATCTTTATGATCATTGCATGTCAAAATATTTGTTTTCAGATTTTATATAATTTTATCATAATTAAGGAACACAAACACTTGTAAAAAGAAACTAACTACAATCAGGTATGACTACTAAAATTTTGACTTTAATAACTTAAACTCTCATATGAATTATTTAAAAGGTAAAACCTTAATATAAGTATTGGAGAGTTTTCGCGGACAATCAACTTTTACTCTTGAGGTTTTGTTGTGGTTGCAAACTAAAAAAGTATTTAAAAAAGAAGAAAATCATTGTTAGTGCACAAAATTTAATGGAGAATTTTTTGCTGCATCAATAATTATATTAATAATTAACAATTCAAAATTTTGTCAATAATAATATAAAATATACATGTTATACTTTATACTAATTTAATTTTACATTAAAAATTTTATAATATAAATAAAAATCAGTTAAATACTTCATAATAGTATAAAATATAAATGTCGTACTAATATAATTATATATTTACAATTTTATAATTATAAATAAAATATTTAAATATGTGATAATTAAATTTGAATATTTATTTAAATATCTAACTAATTTTTAATTGAATTAATATAATTAAATTAATTTGAACAAATTATTCAAGTATCAATGCATAAAATTTATTTGGGTGTTACAAAAACATTTTGAGGTAATATTTAAAATATTTTTAAAAAATATTGTAATTGTTATTAATAAAATAAAATAAATATATTAAATATCGCATGATATTATTGACCGTCAAATGAAACTTGAATAATTACATTAAGCAAATATTAAGCTTTAAACCCTAATAAACCATTTATTTGGCGCCATTTAAAAATTTTTCCTCGCTGCACCTATGAGACCGCAAAATCTGCTGCACCACCCATTAACCGCACGAAAGTGCACCGTTGGCTGCCCCGTACTTGACCGCTGCCTCGGCGGCGGCATTCCATGCAACTCAATAACCGAGCTGGTGGCGGAGAGCGGCTCCGGTAAGACCCAACTCTGCCTCCAACTCTCACTCTCCGCCCAGCTCCCTGCCTCCCATGGCGGCCTCTCCGCCTCCTCTCTTTATCTCTACACAGAGTTCCCTTTCCCTATTCGCCGCCTTCACCAACTGAGCGCTACGTTTCGGTCTTCTAATTCTTCTATTTTAGCCAATAATGATCACAACCCGTGTGATTACGTATTTGTTCAGAGTGTACACTCCGTCGACCATCTGCTCGATATATTGCCTAAGATAGAGTCTTTTATCAGAAACTCAAAATCTAGATTACCTATTAGACTTATTATTATTGATTCTATCGCGGCATTGTTTCGGTCCGACTTTGAGAATACCCCGGGTGATCTGAAGAAAAGGTCGTCGTTATTTTTTAAGATATCCGGGAAGTTGAAGGCGATGGCAGTGGGGTTTGGTTTGGCAGTTGTGATCACCAATCAGGTAGTTGATTTGGTGGGGCCGAATGAAGGGATAAATGGGTTGAGAGTTGGGAATTTGGGTTGCTTGTATTCTTCGGGGAGACGGGTTTGTCCTGCTTTGGGGTTAGCTTGGGCTAATTGTGTGAATTCGAGGTTGTTTTTGTCGAGGAATGAGGATTTTGGTGGGGAAGAAAATCAGGTGGTGAACGGTGGTGGTGAAGATTATGTGTGTAGGAGAACAAGGAGGCAACTTCATGTTGTTTTTGCGCCTCATTTGCCTGATTCATCTTGTGAGTTTGAGATTACAAGAGAAGGGGTTTTTGGAGTTGAAAGATAGTAGCATGTTATTGTATACATTAGGTCACGTGAAGGTGTGGATGCCCAATTTCTTGACTTTTGATCACATATTCATGTGCATTTTTGGGGAACCCATATTCACGTATCCTATATTCACGTACAACCCATATTCACGTATCCTATGTTCTTCATCTACTTATTTATACCATTATTATTTATCATAATGTTTCCGAGTGATAGAGCAATAATGGTAGGGAGAATTTTCTTCAACTTCTCTGTTCAAATGTAATTTTGTAAATTGGTTCGTGTAAGATGCTTTATTCTGTGACGAACCTTCTTTATGTATACTTTTTAAAGATATATGTTCATCTTTCACTTATTCTGTTGTCACTAAATTAAGAAATGATAAAATGCTTGGTTGGAATGACTTCTTGTGTTCCTCTAAACTTGGGTCGATGCAGACTATTATTTGAAAGAAGTATGATCTTAAAACAGCTGTTTAGAACATAACATAACATAACTTCTCGACATCTTAATCTTTGCACACCCTGCCCTCCTATTCCCTCATTTTTCCTTCTTTTAATGAAGAAAAACTTGAAGTGACTGCACAATAGCTTCTTGACTGTTAACTGGTATAAAATTGCATTTTACTTCAAGTTTGGCTTGATTCAGATTATTGAAACTTGGATCCTGATTAAGTTTTGTGTGACAAGAGCATCATGTGATTGAACATCATTTAAACACCAAAACAATCGATTTCCATTCCTCTGCTACCTTATCTTATTTGAGTCAGGCCTTGCTGCTGAAAAAAGACTAATCGGACCATAATTATTTCGAGTTTCATTTATCTTACATGATAAACTTTTTACACCCTTGTAGCCCAGCAGAATCTCTATTTATCCTTTGTGTCACCCGCTCATGTTTCATTAAGGTCAACTGGGAAGTATATGTAGCACAAGAAAGAAACAGCAGCAACCATATCATGCTCACTTACGGAAGTATGGCAAACCAAAACCCCCTTTTATATTCCGTTGTCTTGCTGATTTCTCTGCACCCTCATCTCAATTCATATCTTCTTATCCTTTTAGAAATGAAGGTGAACTCTACTGTTGTCTGTTTCTATGTAATAGCTGTATTTCATTAATTTCATTATGCTTCAGCAGTTTCTTTTGACAACAAGGACAATAAAGGATTTCTTTTTCTATTGGGTGAAGGTGTTCATCTAGAACGCTTGTTGCATTGATACCATCTTTATATTTTATATCATTATATTTAGTACATGATAGCATGCTACACCGAACCCAGTTTCAGGATTATTTTTATTTTTCTGATGGGCATCAACTATTGTCCTGTGTCCTTCACTGGCCTTGTGTTGGATGGCATGCATGATTAATGTGTGTTCCTGAACCATCTTCCATGTCACTCATAATATGTAATTGAATATTAGACCGCGTCTTTGATTTGCAGAGGCAGTCATGCCTCTTTAGATTTCTAATTTAGCATTGCAATTTTGTCCATGATACCAAGTGATAAACAGCAGGTTTGAGAGAGGTTGCTAGTTTGTTTGACAATACCAGTTAATTAAAAAATATATATGAAACCTGTAACTGTATTTTATCAATTTATTTTGCATGTATAAAGGAATCTATGTAGATTAAAAGAGAGGAATTTAATGGGAAGGATCCAAAGAATATAAAGAATTGAATCTCTAAAGTATATATTGTGCTTAAAATTTCTATAAACACGGGTCAGCTTGTAGCTTCTTGCTGAAAGAATAAGGCCAATATTTGTGCACAAAACCCTTGATATGATCAGCATAATGTCTGTTCTTCATTTGGTATGCCTTTATATCTTCATATCTTCAGCAGTAACCTCGTCATTCCATCTAACATTATATTTGTGCTTTCCTTTATTCTTCTTTTCCTTCTTCCTCTCATCCTCCTTAAGCCTCAGCAAGTTTTCTCTGATCAAGAATCAAGTCATCACGTACATCGCAAACCCAAGTAGCAAGATTTCTCTTCTTCGTTGGTGCAAGCGTCTCCAGATCCGGCTGCTGTACAGGCAATGTTAGCCTTCCTCAAGCCTCAATCCCAGCAGCTCCAGTGCATAATATTCTGCAGCGCTTGCTTACAGCATCAATACCCCCATTGATGATCTTTCCACCATGAGCCCCAAACACTCGTGTGAATTACTAACATAAACATCTTCTTCATACTTGCTTTTCGGAAGAAAAATCCTCTCCCGCCTCTGTATAATTCTCCCAGCATGATCGTATTCAACCTGCCATTCACTTTGTGCTAGAAGAAGCTCCCATGGCATTTCCTCTTCACTTGCAGCATTGCCATACTTCTCCATAATCTTATCTCAAATACACGACTTCATCTTCTCCTTGATGATCTTATTCCACCTATACAACAATTCAGCTTGCGATGGAGCACCCTGGATGTAACATCTTGGCCTTTTCAAGAAGCTTCCCAAGCACGAGCATTATGCTACCTGAACTCCGACGCTTGCCCGCTTTCTACATCGATTATCTCCTCCGTAAGGTTTCTCATTCGGATCAGCATCAGGCAGTGGATCTTCACGTGTGGACAGATATTAGGGATCATAATTTTGCAGAATTTGGATCAAGATCGTAGAGATATTTCACTGTGTTCTCACTCTGACGCAAATCTCTGATACTTCCTGTGCTTCCTCCGCCATAACTAGAAACCCGCTTCTGAACTTTAGCAAAATTTATATTCTTACTCTCATCAACCTTCAAGCCATCTTCATCGTCATAGTAATGGCGGTGGAAGCACAGGAACTATCTGAGATTTGCGTCAGAGCGAGGGCACAGCGAAATTTATGTTCTTACTCTCATCAACCTTCAAACCATCTTCATCGTCAGCGTGTTTCAGTTTCTGTTCTTCCATGTATTTCCTTCTAGCCTCTTCTTTTGCCTCGTATTTCCGGACGACGTCGTGGTCATACGTGGCTGGATCATAGTCATTCCATCTTTTCATCTGGTGCAATGTGTTTGTTTGTCCATTTTGCTCCTACGTTTCTCGGCCTTTCCGTGCAGGAATTAGCAGGATGTGTCATTGCTCCACAGTTTTCACACGCTCCTTTCCTGTACTTGTCAGCCTCAAACGTTTTTCCACCTCTTATGGGACCTGGTTTTTATGTTGTTTTGATCAGGTTTTTTCCTTAGTCTTTGGTGTTCCAACCCTAGTCTTTTATCTTTAAAATATACAGGACTGGAGCCACTAACGTATAGCGAGGAATTTCTTTCCCAGCCTCTGAAGCTGTCGCCATATACCAAATCTTATTAACAGTTTTGCTTAACTCTTTGTTTTCTTCATCTTATATTATTTCTTACCATAGTATCTAAGTCATTGGAAGTTATGTTCGGAGCCCAAAACTGGCAGTTTCATAGAATAATAGCGGAGTTTGATCAGCAAGCGAAACACGAAATCGTTCTTCAAAGCGAAGTTGATAAACATATTCTTCCAGGACTGAATTAGAAAGATGGCAAAGGTTTGAAGGATGGTAAAGCCATAGATATTCTAGCATACGATGAAGACAGCAGAGATAAATATCAACTGAAGTTACAGTCTGAACGACCGTATTATCGTTAAAGGGACACAACTGAATTGTATGACAAGATGAGAATAAGTGTAGGGCAACAAATTGGATTCAGAATTTGAAATAAGACAAAGTTACATAATTTTCGTGGTGTATTTACGTTTAATCTTTTCAGTTTTGAATGTTCATACGATTTTCAACGTGTCAGTAAAAAGTAATTGTTATGTATATATAGATAGTGTTACTCTAAAATCTACAAAAAAAAAAAAAAAAAAAAAAGACAATAAAATATTTACTGCCTGCAAATAAAAAGACAAGACCTTTACAAATTAAGAGAGCATGAAAAGAGTACATGGGAAATCAAAGTTTTAGCCTACCGTGTCAAGCTTGACAATCTGCCTATATTTCAGTTCATACTTGTTAAGTTTGAAGCTTAAATCAAATGAGATTGTCAGCATTGCAGTATCAATTTATCTTGGAAGCACGTGTTTTTAAGACTATATGAATGAATTTACAGCTTTGTGTGGCAGAGGAAATCTAAAATGATAAACTATTTCTGTTGCTAGTTTCACTCCTTGTGCTTGAATGAGGTGGTTTAGGCTACTCCCAGAACTCGAAACAATGAGAAAGCTGCTCAGAATCGTACGTGTTCCTCCATCTGGTTCAAAAAATAGCTCAAATTCCTGCAGATTCAATAGATAGCTGAATTTAATTCTATAGCCATTCAGAGGAGCAGAAAGGAATAATTGAGATATTCTTCTAGTATATTAACAAATAGTAACTTCTGGCAATTGCATGCCTGCCTTAAAAGACTAGGTACAACTAAAATATGTAGTTGCTTTTATAGTTTCATCTCTTTTTGTGAAAGCAAGATTACAATCCAAAGTCAAAAGGTCCGACAAGAACTTATTCTATACGTATTATCTGATAAAGAAATGCCAAAACTGTTTCTCAGGAAGGGAAGTGAGGAGAAGAAAATGAAGCATAAGAGTTGTTTTGTTTGCTCAAGAGTGAGTTCCACAAGTATTAGCCCAAAATCTAAGATCCTTGCAAGGTAATGACATACATTTGATCGCCTAGTCAAATATCTACACCATATGTAACTGTTCCACTACCTCATTCTCACATTATTATGTACCAAAATTAGGTAACTAAGGTAACGCATTACCTTTCATCTTGGTCACAAACAGTAAACTGCCACTGGCTCTCATGCTGAATAGAATATGAATGGCACTGCAGGAGAAAAGGATGAGAAATCCTCATTAGTATGGTTTATCAAAGAAGAAACAAAACCATCGGCAGCAGCTAAGACAAAATTACATAATTTAAGTCTTACCAGATTTTAAATATAGGTTCCTTTCATAAATATTGTTCACAATTTCCAAGTCAATATTTCACCAGGATTTAGAAATAAGTCACTCTCAACTCAAGGCAACAGAACAGCTCTTAACGATAAACAAGGTTCAAAGCAATATATGACAATAAAAATAGAAAATCATCCAAGACTGGAAATTACAACATAGTACTTCAGATCCTGGCACATCAAGGATGCAGACGTTCACAGCTATAATTTCATAAATATCATTATCCGATGTCCAAACTGTATGTCCAACCAATTATTTTTGTTTGAAAATATATCATCATGCAACAAATGATGTTTACTTCAAACCAAAATCTCAGTACGTGTGTGTGCAGTAAAATTCGATAGAAGAATGCCAGGCATGTTTGTGTGAAAAGAGATGCTACTGAAATTCAATATCAATTACCTTAAAAGCTACTATAGTACAAGCTAGGATGAAAGACTAAGAAGTGCACAAAAACAACCAAGGATTCATTGCCAATCAACTAAAAATTTGTTAGAATGCAGTGGAACGAAAAACAGGTAGGTGCAGAGTAGTTTTTGGAGGCATAAAAAAGTTGCAGCTTAGCAGTAAAAAAAAGGTTTGCACAAAGCATCATCGTTCATTAAAATTATTGCAATCTTCTTAAACTGCTTTTAAACTATTAAATAACTAGTAGAAATTCTTCTCTACACGCTCAGGTTCCAAAGCACAAGATAAAAAAAATCCCATAATTGAATTATTGTGCCTACAGTCTTTTGAACAGTAATATTCAAATTCCTATTCTATCAGATAGTCAAATTCCAATGTGTTTTACCAGAGAAAATAAATGGGGGAAGAATGGAGCAAGCATTGCAAATGATTATTACATAATCCAAATGTTTTATGCAGTACTAATCACTGAATTGACCTCCACTTTGGCTGATCTGGAAATATGGATACTATATACTTGAGAGCTTACCGAACAAGAAGATTGTTAGCATCATAACAAGCATAAGCTGGACAGAACGATTAAACTTCAAGTGCACAGGACTTTGCCGCTGTCTTTGAAACCCAACAAGGAGCTGCAGAAGATTAAGCTTATAAGAATTCCTAGGACTTCATCTATTACAATCATGCTCACCATCGAAAGACATAGATATAGATTACTATAAGGAAAACACCACAGTTTTATTGAGTTTAACCTGAGCAAGCATGTTAAATCTGACCTGATTGAACAAATAGACTGCTCCCTTTGCCTTAGGGTGTTCAATAAACCGGTGCTTCCAGAAAACGGGCTTAGACCCTTTTTCCTTGGGTGAGGAATCAGTGCATGCTGTTAAGTTGCTACTATCTCCATTTTCGTTGGCAATTGCAATCTTCAACGAGGCAACATTTGGTGAACTCCATGTTCTTCTTGTACCAGCTGCTCTATCTGGTTTACAAATTATATCATCCTTTGTCACAGGAGATTCATCTTCTATTTCTATGACACACTCTCTATTTTTATCAATACTATCAGCTTCTTTGAAACTTTCCAATTCACATGAATTTTCTTGGGCGCAGGTAGTATCAAGATTAAGTCTTGCATCTCTTTTCTTATGATTATTCTTCGAAAGTGAGTTTTTCATCGAAGGTGTGAACTTGATGCTTTCATCTTTCCCAGTGGATGAGGTTGAGGAAGTTCCAGAAAGAAACATGGCAAAATCATCACATTCTTCTTCATCCAGGTTGACCCATCGAAGGGGTTGCTTTCCTTCCTCGCTAAAAGCTTCCCTTAATTCTGCTTCCACACGATAAATTTGGTTTTCAATGGCAGCAATAAATTGTCTATGCCTAGTTGTTGTATTATCATTGCAACGATTTCCATGGCTCAACCTGACAGCCCTTTCAAACTCATCCAGCTAATTCAACATTCACAATCAAATAAAGCAAAATCAGAATTTCCGGAGGTTGATCAGCCAGCTAAATAGATTTAGTGAAAACCCAAAGAGGTTTCTACAAGTACCGCTGTAATGACAAGAACATATAGGGGACAAAAGCATATTTAAGGGCTGAATTTAATTTTAAACACTTAACGAAACACAACTAAACTATGAACTATACCTAGTCCGTGTAAATGGTAGATTAAAAATTAAATTTATGGCAATTTTTATTTTTCCTGAAGGAAAATATCATAATGAACATAATTTAGGGCATTCTATATTTACAAGAAACAGAACAAAAAGTTACGATAGCTGAAAAATGGTCACTTTGTCATAATTTCGAAATTAGGGTAGACAGATAAGGGAAATGCCAGAAAATTAAACATACCTGCCATTTAGCAGTACCTAAAGCAGTTTGCAGTTCCCTAGAGAGTTCATTCAAATACTCTGGTTTTAGCTCTTCTCTCTTCTCTCTCATCCACAATCTGTATGCTGACTCCATTCTGATAACAGAAAACAATTAAAACAAATTTAAAATGGTAGAAATGGTGGTTAATACTTAATTTTTTGCAGTGAAATTCGTATCTTTGTTGAATTATCATAGTAATTCAAATTTTTTGCTTCTTTATATATTCAAAAGATAGTGTTTCGAAGACAATCAAGTATATTTTCATCTTAATGGCACAGACACTATGGCTGACCAACAACTAAATCATAGCATTTAGCAATATCTTCTGATAGCATCCTGCACACTTCCTTTGCAAATCTAATACCAAAAAATTGCACAATAATATTTTCTCCTCAACCCTCTCCGAACCGCATACACCAAAACTAAGTGTAATCAGATGAGGCATAGAAAGCCACACCAAATCAGAATAATTAAAGAAAACCATAGCCATAAAAATTAAAGCGCAAAAACATTAAATATGGAAGAAAAAAAAAAAGGCAACAAATTTTACAAGAAATGAAGAAAATACAGCCAGAGGATCATAACTCCCTGAATTTCCACCTAAAAACTCCATACCGACATCATAAAACCAGTCAAAATATCAACTTTATAAACATCTCCAATTTATTACCGGCAGACTCAATAAACACACTCCATTTACTCGCAATCCAACCCAAAACAATTCACACCCACATCATGAAAACCAGTAAAACGAACTATAAAACACACAAGGTATTAAATTCTAGCTCAGAATTCAACATATACTTCAGAATCTCCATAAATAACACAAAAAAAAAACCCACATCAAAATTTTTTTAAAAAAAATTGAAAGAGAGAACATACATATCAGCGGATTCTTGGACCTCCTCTGCCGCAGGAAAAAAGGAGTCCTTTTTCCATAGATCAAAACTATTAGCTACCATCATCTTTACCTCAACCATCAACAAACAACAAAAACAATAAAGCTGGAATAATTATTTAATATGATATAAACAGATGGAATAAAAATGCTTCTCTTCTCTCCTCTTCCCTTCCGAGCTAAGCAGAAGCAAGGAATGAAAAAAGAGAGAGAAAAAATGAAAAGCAAAAATTAGGAGAGAAGAGAAAAGAGACGTAATTCAGATTTCTTTCTCCTTCCTCCTCCCTCCCTCCCTCTCTCCTTACTTTAGTTTGGGGAAATTAACCAGGCCTTTATTTTGTTTAAGTAGCAAGAGGTTCCATCTCCTGTAACGTCTTCTCTCTCAATCTAAATTACGTAACCGACAAAATATTGACACGTGGATACAACTGGTTTTGTAGTGACGTGGGGAGTAACAATTGGGTTAGTCAAATGTGCAGTATTTTCGACGTTTGTATGTGATAAATTGCGAAAGCAAAAACGGCGTCGGCGGATGCAAGAGGAGGAGGGTGTGAGATGGCACTGCCAGAGCATGATTGCCATTAGCCAACTCATCAACTTTAAATGTAGGTCCCATAATAGTATTCATATTTAATACTAAAAATATTCTACTTAATATAATAATTTTAACATCAATGTTACATGGTGGTGTAATCTAATAAGTGGGAATCTGATTAAATGGTGTGATCCATTACTGTCAATGCACCGTGAGTCAAATGCTTTACATAATCCTCCTCTAGAAAGTCAACACCTTTCAAAGTAATGATAATAATTTATATTTAATTCTATTTAAAATTAATTTTAATTACAGAGAGACCTACTTAATTTGATGACTAAGACAAGTTAGGTGATGGGTTCTTGTTGGAAAGTAGAACAAGAAATTTATAATTTTAAAAAATTGGAGGAAAAATTAAACTGACATATAAGTAATGTGAGATTTCTGACAAATGTATACAACTTCATAAGAGATATATGAATTGATAAGTTTCAGAAAAGGGTTTAAATTTCTAAATCAGAAGAAATTTAGATCTTTTTGTATTTTGATCATATCTCAAGGGTGGTCAATGAAATTTTCTCAACTAAAAGAACTAACCAGCACTTGTTCATAACAAAATTGTAAATGATGTTTTTGCAGGATGAAGACAATTGATGGCACAAGTCAATTTAGGCATTCAAATCTTATCCTAACAAAGAAAAGCACTACTTCTCCCACGCTAATTAAAAAATTGCTTAAAGGGCATATTGACCACACATTTAAAAGTAATGGGCATACCTTTTTCTTTAACACCGTTCCTTTGATGTCAATGTCCATACCAATCACTAAGACTGGGTATATTTGGTGCTATTATCAAAATGCTAGTAAGCATATGAACCAAAAGCACTTGCACAAAAAGCATTTAAAATTGGATGTGCTGTTACAACTTGCAAAAGTCACAGCCCATGCTTCACGCCGCTTGGATAAGGAAAAGACAAACAAAATAATACTTTAAAAACTATGCCAAATGCTGACAGTTAATGGACTTTCTGGCTGATATTAATACTAGAGAATAATTTTGGGGCTATATGCAGTATGCTCCGAAAAACAGCAGCATGTTATATTATAAGTAGGGAAGACAATTCATGTGGAATGATCGTGTTCATGTCGTGCCAAGATAAAGATATTTCAATTATGAGCCTATCAATCATGTAAACAAAATTTCAACTCGGTTACTATTACAATAAATCCAAACTAGTTAATTTCTAGTGGGTTTGAGGCATATTGGCGGGTCATCAAAAATTGGCATCCTAAATCAGTTAATTTTTACCTGTGACTTACATTGGAATAACACTTCTGAAATGGAGGCAGAAACAATATGTGTTAATTAGCTGCTTCGGCATTGCAACTTCTCCATGTTTTTTATTCATTGTTATTTTTTTCTAGTATTAGGAAGTGATTAGTTTTGTTATTTGCATTTTTTTTTTGAGTCATGGTTCAGTGGTTAGTTATTTTCAAGTCTTTTTATGTTCATTCTTCTTCTTTAGAAATCATCTCTTGGGTTCCTTTTTTTGTCTTTGTTTTCCTGTTGCAATATTAAAAATAACAATTAAGTATCATAGTCTTCTTCTTAAGGGACTTGTAAGTGTTTAAGATTGAATCCAAGTGGTTGCCATAGAAGTAAAAACTAGTTTTTCATCTATCGCGCTTCCAATTTTCAACGGTGAAAATTATCATATATGAACTGTAAAAATAAAAACTTTTAGAAGCTTTGGATATTTGGGATGTAGTGGAAGAGGACTATAAAATTCCTCCTCTACTAAACAATCCCACAATAACTCGTATTAAAAATCACAAGAAAAAAAAATCAAAGATAAAGACCTGCTTGTTCGCTGCTATCTCTTCGACCTATTCAATATAATTATGTTTCTAAAGTTAGCCAAAATTACGTGGGACTATCTCAAGACAGAATACAAAGGAGATGAACGAATTAAGGGCATGCAAGTGCTGAATCTCAATAAGATTTCGAGATGCAAAGAATGAAAGAATTAGAGTCTATCAATGACTACTATGATAGGTTCCGAAGCACAACAAACAGGGTAAGATTACTTGGCTCTGAGTTTACTGACTCAAAAATTCAAAAATTCTTGTAATTGTGTATGAGAAATTTAAGGCAACAATAACCACTTTAAAAAATACTAACGATCTGTTCAAGATTACTTTGAGAGAATTATTATTCACAACAAAATTATAAATGATGTTTTTGCAGAATGAAGACAATTAATGACACAAGTCAATTTAGGCATTCAAATCTTATCCTTGCAAAGAAAAGCACTTCTTCTCCCACACTAACTAAAAAATTGATTAAGGGCATATTGACCACACATTTAAAAGTAACAGGCATACCTTTTCTTTAATACTGTTGCTTTGGTGTCGATGTCCATACC
This sequence comes from Cedrela odorata, assembly GCA_035584115.1. Classification (NCBI taxonomy): domain Eukaryota; kingdom Viridiplantae; phylum Streptophyta; class Magnoliopsida; order Sapindales; family Meliaceae; genus Cedrela; species Cedrela odorata. The sequence continues at coordinate 1,976,724 of JAXCLQ010000013.1, read as the reverse complement.
AATCACTAAGACTGGGTATATTTGTTGCTATTATCAAAATGCTATTAAGCATATGAACCAAAAGCACTTGCACAAAAAGCATTTAAAATTGGATGTGCTGTTACAACTTGCAAAAATCACAGCCCATGCTTCACGCCGCTTGGATAAGGAAAGGACAAACAAAATAATACTTCAAAAACTATGCCAAATGCGACAGTTAATGGACTTTCTGGCTGATATTAACAGTAAAGAATAATTTTGGGGCTATATGCAGCATGATCCAAAAAACAGCAGCATGTTATATTATAACTAGGGATGATAATTCATGTGGAATGATTGTGTTCATGTCGTGCCAAGATAAAGATATTTCAATTATGAGCCTATCAATCATGTAAACAAAATTTCAACTCGGTTACTATTACAATAAATCCAAACTAGTTAATTTCTAGTGGGTTTGAGGCATATTGGCGGGTCATCAAAAATTGGCATCCTAAATCAGTTACTTTTACCTGTGACTTACATTGGAATACCACTTCTGAAATGGAGGCAGAAACAATATGTTTCCAGCCAGCTCATCTAGCCAATGGTGTCCTCACTCCCCTGACTGACATAAATCTGGACAACGCATTTTCAACCAATTTTCGACCGGCAGAACATGAAGTTATGATTGAGGAGATAATCCTCCTTTGTAGATCTTTAAACTTCACAGCTAACTTTACATCCCAACTCATGTTTTCTCTGAAGGATGACACGATCTCTTTTTAGAAAAGGTCACTTTTTTAAAGCTTCTATTACAAAGTTTGAGCTAAATAATCTAGAAGAGATTTCTTTACCCATCTACAAAATCTGTCACCAAGATTTTCCATCATGTCACTGAAGGTAGATTGGAGATCTTCAAAAACTTCCAATTCAATTTCCAGGTTAGCTCAAAGTTAAGTGCACTCAATTTGAATAGATATAAATTAGTAAGGCACGGAACTAATTATCAAAGTTAAGTGCACTCAATTTCATAACAAAAAATTTAAAAATGCAATAATGTTAAACTCAGAACATCGGAGAGAAATCTACTGAAAGTTGGTGGTTTATCCACCATTAATGAATACAATGGTAACAACTTTCAATTAAATAGTCTAATAGCGGTGATGCCAACCCATAATAGAAAATATTATGATTGTTTGAGAGCCAAATACCCCGCACCATGTGGGTAGTCCAATTAGACATGGGGCAATCCTCATTACAATCTGCCTGCCAACATCTATATCCGCACCCGAACAATGATTAATAAATTATCCATGTTATATAATGCATAGATTTATTGACAGAAAAAGTGAGCATGTGCCTGTAGACTGTAGACGACTACAGAAGAGGGTGAATACACAAATGGGGAAAGCCCCTAATTTCTCACAGCCCTGGAAAGACCTATGGACAGAAATAAACAAGTGAAGAGCTAATACTTGCCTATTGGAATAACATCATTTGGGTTGTCCTTGTGGTGAGAAACCATAGAATGTAATGAGATGCGAAGTAGAGAAGTTGCCATAACAAAGACAACATTGTTCTCCGGCACTGCAAGGTCTTGAAAAAGGGAAATTCAAGGAGTTTGTTGCTGGATCTACTTTGCCATAGTGCACTATGTGAGGGTATAACTGTAAAAGAACCAAAATGAAAACATGAAGTTGAAAACTAGAAAAGGAGGAAAATAGGCTTGAGAATGTCAAAGCAAACTATACTATGTCTGTAGAGCCCCAATATGCACCAACAACAAAGATTAAACAGGGCCGAAGATGGAACTAATCAAATGATTATGAGAATCTGAAGTGAGAAACACAGTTAGTATAATCCAACATATACATAGTAGAATCTATTTGTGACCTAAATTGAAGCAGACCAGATTTCCAATATAGGCATAAAATGAGGTAGACCAGATAGAAAATGCCACAACTTCAAGAGCAATGCTTCTGGATTTACCATATAGGCATAAAATGAGGTACAGAGCACCAAATGGTGGGAGGAAAGTGAAGAATGAAATACCGAGTGGTTAAGGAAGCTTGCAATAGGATCAAACAAGTCCTCAGTTTCCCATCAGCAAACTTGACTTTCATGATATTAGAGTACCAGAGTTCACAAGCCCATAAGAACCGCTCCCACGTGTAGAACTCTGGAGGAAATACATCAGGATAATTGTTGCATGGTCCAGGAAACAACTCATCATATTGAATGCCAACTGCTGCAAAAGGTTAAGAATAAAGACCATTTTGTTCAGCAAGTTCTTTCCCACTAGCTTTACAAAGTCATGCATAAAGAAAGAAGCTTGAGGAAGCAAGAAATGAATTATTCCTACCAGAAACAATTTAGTAGTTCAATTTTATATGCCAAAAAGTTCAGAATCGAAGAAAAATAGACAAAAAATGCCAAAGAAATTGAAGGAATTCCAACTCGATCACCATTTTTTTTTTTTTTTGAAAAATTATTTCATATGTCATGGTCTGGCACAAAAACAAAAATCCATGTAGGACTCTAGACTATTTCTTGAACTCCACTTTGTATTCAGGAAAATTTGCCATCTAAACGAATCGAAACATGGAAATTTTTTTATTTCCTAGCACAAGAGTACTTTATTCAAAGAAGCAAAGCAAAAAGATCAGGATTAAGTTTATGAATAGTGCATGGACAGCAGGATATCCCTTCCAAAGCCATAATTGCATCAACTGCAAAGGTCAATCCTGTCGCAATTAAAAAAATTAAGCACTAAAAATAGTGTTAGAAAATTTAAAATGCAAATATTTATTTCCCTGTGTACACAGACATACACATGCAAAAATATCTTACAAGTGTTAATGTTACACAATTCATC
>JAXCLQ010000013.1:1938282-1952822 GCA_035584115.1 Cedrela odorata | reverse complement strand
TTTGAAGATAATGTGGTGAGAAGGTCATTAGCCAAAGGGAAGCATAGGAACAAAATGAATTATTTAATGCTTCCATATTTTTTAAAACTTAATTATTAATTAATCTTATTAGTATTAAACGATATGAATAATAGATAGTTATTTAATAATTATTTTTACCTATATTATATTAGAACCAAAGTTCTTTGTTCAAACTCTCGTATCTTATTTTATCTCTCTAAGTTTTGATTTCGACAAATCTATATAAATATTAATGAGATTGTTATCTAAAAATTTAAATTCCATATGAATTTGATGTCATATTGTGACAATATTATAGAAATATTTTGATATTGATCTATTAGACCCAAAATGTATTAATCTTTTAAATTGCTTACGGTAAATGAGGTGGGTGATTTGTAAAATTCAATCATATTATTAATAAAATAATTTAAGTTTTTATAGTAAATATGCGATTATGATTCATAACTAATAAGTATATAATAAAAAATAGACTATATATATATAAATAATATACCCATGTTAATAATTTTTTTTTTAAATTAGGTAAATTTAAATTAGGCGAGATACTAATTTCTGATGACAAACATATTAATTACCATTTTGAAAAGCTCAAGCATTCACTGCAATGTCAATGTCTTGTTGAAAATCATTGAATCAAATTTCAGAATTATTCTCATTGTGTGAACATAAATCTTCTTTGGCATCTGCTTACTTCTTAATATTCCCTTCAGGAAAATAGGGCACGTTGTATGAAAGGAATACCAGCTAGCTATACAATTAAACAATTATGAAGACCAATCTGGGTATCAGGTTAGAACGAATTTTGAACAGTCAAATTTATATAACTATTAGATGAAGTATAGGCCAATATTAAGGCAAGGAACTTGCCATTTTTGTTGACGAGTATAGTAGACAATCATTTTAATATTCCAATACTAAGATATCAAAATAGAAATATTAAACCCAAAACCAAAACAAAAGAAATAAAATAAAATAGCAACCACATTCCTAGCTCTTACATCTATAAATACTAATACAGCAAGACATTTCCATGCAAGAAAAGCACACAGCTTACTAGTTTATATCCCAATCTCAAAACTAAATATCTTCATCGATCAATCAATGGCTTCCCTCCAAGACCCTAACTTTCAAAGCCAAATTCCTGCTGAGCTCCTAGTAACTCGCGTTATTCATATCCATGCTAGCATATCCAAGCTCGAGTCTCTGAAGCCGTCGAAGCAAGTCAATAGCCTCTTCTCTAGCCTTGTGAAATTGTGTACCCTCCCTTCATCCATAGACATTAATGGCTTACCCAAAGAAGTTAAACAAATGCGCGAAAGTCTCATAGCTCTGTGTGGTCGAGCTGAAGGTTTACTGGAGCTAGAGTTTGCAACATTTTTAACCAAAATTCCCCAACCCTTAAGCAATCTGAATCTATTTCAGTATTATGGAAACTATGTCAAGCTAGCCAACTTGGAATATAAAATCCTGAATGAAAACGGAGTGGTGCAACCCAAGAAGGTTGCCTTTGTGGGTTCGGGTCCTATGCCTCTTACTTCCTTCATTATGGCATCACATCACATGAAATCCACTCACTTTGATAATTTTGACATCGATGAGGCAGCAAATGATGTGGCTCGCCAAATTGTTGCTTCGGATGCTGAATTTGAAAAGAGGATGAAGTTTCTGACTCACGACATAATGGAAGTGAAAGAGAAGTTAGCCGAATATGATTGCATATTTTTGGCAGCTCTGGTTGGTATGAATAAAGAAGAGAAATTGAAGATTCTTGAACACATAAGAAAATATATGAAGGATGGAGGAATTTTGCTGGCGAGGAGCGCAAAAGGGGCAAGAGCATTTTTGTATCCCGTCGTGGAGGAACATGACTTGTTGGATTTTGAGGTTCTATCCATCTTCCATCCCAACAATGATATCATCAACTCTGTTGTTCTTGTCCGCAAGCCTGTCTTTTAACCAGAAATTAACTCAATGCATGATCTTCTAGGTGTCGTAAGACAGCAAACTTTCTCAACTTTGTAGGCTTAATCCCTCTAAGCCAAAGATTTCAGTTCATTTCTAGTTCTGTTCTTGTTGATTTTAAGTATTTTGATCAGTTTGTCGATCTCTTCTACTTTCGAATTTTCTTTTCTGGTGTATTATTTATGGCAGATATTGTTTAATGGAGTATCTTCGTGATTTATATGACTAGTTTATTTCTTCATCCTTGATTTGATTTTTTTAAAGTTAAGTGCTCTATCATTTTCAACGTTTGGAAATTGATTAATTATTCAGCCTCTATTATTTATTGACAAATTAAAATTTGAAAGTAGATAATGTTTGTTTAATTTTGTAAATGATGAAGATTTTAACAATTTTTACGGCCTCTTTAACTGATGACAATTAAGGATGGTCATCTGTATAATGATGATGGTTAATTTTATTTTTTTAAACAATTAATACAAAATATTATCATATAATATAAATAAAATAGTAAAATTATCATAAAATAAAATTGATGTAAATGATGAGGAAATTTCGGCTGTTTACTAATTAAATTAACTTGTTTCAATGGACATATTCATTATATGTAATTTTTGGTAGTGTATACCTTCAGGAATTTTTAATTTATATATAGGATCCTGTGGCATGGAAATCCATGCCTCTTTTGAGCAAGAAATTATGAGGAAATCAACATGATCATTTACATGCATGCATCAACACATACGTAAGCTGCATCAAAAATTAATTCAAAAAACCACTGAATTTCCTAGCATTTGTCTCTATTAATACAGGTATTGGAAATGCCTAATTTCCTCAAGTCAAACACAAAACTTACTTACTGGTTCGCCAATGTCTTTAATCCAAAAACTCAACTTTGAAAACTAAATTCCGGCTGATTTCCTTATAGCTCGCAGTAATGCAAATCAATTCTAGCATATCAAAGCTCGAGTCTCTAAGGCCTTCAAAGCTAGTAAATATCCTTTTCAGTCACCTTGTTACATTATGTACTCTACCTTCATCTATAGACATAAAAGCCTTGCCCCAAGAAGTTCAACAAAAGCGCAAAAGTCTCATAATTGTATGCGTTTGTGTTGAATGCTTATTAGAGCTAGAATATGCAACATATTTAAGCAAAATTCCCAAACCCTAAAGAATCTCAATCTCTTCCCATATTATGAAAACTATGAAAGCTAGCAAAATCGGAATATGGTGCTCTAATTGAGAATGGATTAGTGCAATTGAAGAAGGTAGCCTTCGTGGGTTCGGGTCCTATGCTGCTTCTATTATCATGGCTTCACAACACATGAAATCCACTCACTTTGATAATTTTGACATATGGCAGCAAATGATGTGACTCAAAAAATTGTTTCTTCAGATGCCGAGATCGAGAAGAGGGTATATGAAGGAAGGAGGAGTTCTGCTTGTAAGGAGTGCTAAAGGAGCCAGAGCAATTTTGTAACATGTAGTTGAGGAGGATGACTTCTTGGGTTTTGAGGTTCTCTCCTTCTTTCATCCAATTAATGATGTGATCAACTCAATTATCCTTTTGCACAAATCTATCTTTCAATCTAAAGAGGAACATGAAAAAAATGTTACCTTCCATAATTGATGGTAATATTAGAGTACTCTTAATTTAATTTAACTTTTTTTTTTTTATAAATTATTTGGTCATCTATTTACTATCTTTTGAACATTAAAATTTTCCTCTGTTTCATGCAGAATAATGGACAAAGCCTCCCAAACTTGTTGTATGGGACAAGGAGTAGCTCAGTGTCTCCCAATTGCAAGAAAAAAGACTTGATCAGAGCCAGTCTCGTCTTGTTCATGATGATCTTCTACAAGTACAGGCTAGTCTTAGCAATTCTTCCTCTTTCAAAGGCAATTCATGTCTATGTTTTTCTTTTATTTTTTTAATCCGGGAAGCCTTACTTCTCAATGAATCTCTGAAGTCTTCTTTTAGATTCTAATAGACAATTTCCGGGATTTTGAAGCTGATCTACTGTCGTTCAAGGCTACTCAAACCTCCAAGAGACTGGAACAAAAAGGTGAATCTCGACTATCATATTCTTCAAAACGTGCCAAGATCATAGAGGATAAGAAGAAGCAAAGCCAACAAAAGAGTTTTACAAAGCGCTCAGTGGCCACATCATTTTGAATCTTCTTCCAGTGGATTGACCTTCGTGGACATTAGAAGGGAGAAGGTCATCCCCAAGAGCCATGCAACTGAGGCTGAAAGAATTTCCTTGTCTACCACAAGGGACATTGCTTTGGCAAACTTTCTCAGAGTATGTATTTTTATTTGTTTATTTACGTCAGACATAAATTATGTTTGAATTAAGACGTTATGTTTTCAAAGTTATAGTTCATGTTAAATAAAAATATTAGATATTAAATATAAATGAAAATTAATTATTTATTAAATACTTTAGTTGTTTTGCTTCAATGAAAAAAGACAACCATTCCAAATTAAGGCTTCAAATACTAACTCTATATGAGTTCTGATCACTTGAGAACTTAAGTTTTTTCATCAAGTGATATTACTAACACGATATGTATGAGAACTAAAGTCCCGTGTTTGAACCTTTTTTTTTTTTTTCTCTGAATCAATTTCCTAATTAGTCTGGATCTCAATCATTTGTCTCAATTGATTTCCTAATCTAGGTCTTGAATATGGATAAGGTAATTTCATTGACATTAATATTTTGTAGGTAGGCTTTCATCATGAACTTCACCGCCTTTGGCTATGAAAAGTTTTGATGCCTTTATCCAGATGGCGCATAAATTGGAGTCCTCTAAGAAGCAGGTCATCGAATTGTCCGAGAAGATCAGGTCAGAACAAGGTAAGGATCGCATCTGAGGAATGACATATTGCAATTTTCTAAGTCCCTGCAAGCGGAGGACAAGAGGAGATTTGAGGTGGAATCTGAGCTGGAAACCGTCAAACAAAAGTTTTCTGAGCTCGAGGATGCTAACAACAATGCTGTGGAGGATTTTAGGCAGTCTCTAGAAATGGAAGAAATGTAGGAATAGAGCCTTACTTTCTTTCCTTTGTTCTGTATTGACCCATTAAGTGCAACTCATGCTAACTGTTGATATAGCATCTTCATTTGGATCATAATCCTCCCAATTATTTTTATTATTAACTTTTAAGTAAATATTAATACTTGACTTAATTAATAATGATCGATTTAGATTATATCTTAATAAAATTTACAAATTAATTTCATATTTTACGATGCAAATTAAAAATACCAAAATATAATATAAATCGGTCATTATTAATTATATCACATGTCAATATATGCTAAAGTTAAACATAGAAAAAAGTAGAAAATAATCTTAATTCTCTTCATTTTTTAATGACATTGCTCTTATTATAAACTAAAAGTTTGTGTTACCAATTCATGTTCTAAGTTTATTATAAATCAATTATGAACAGTTATATAAAAACCAACAATAATATGATATTTGTTGTTAATAAGAAGTTGCAGTGATGCACGGCATTGGCATTGCTTACTCAAAAGGATGGTTTAACCTTTGGTTGGAATGTGATTCACTTCGCTTGTAGTCTTATGTAGTTTTCGTATTCTTTATTTTCAGCCTCCACGGAGATTTTGAATGCGGACTAGTTGCTTACAACAAATTAATAAAGGCCCTGAACAAAATTATTGGTATTTAGAAATTTGTGAACAAATAAATTCTTCGAGTCGTCTTTTCTTCTTTCAATATCAATCATTTTCCATTATTAAAATATTAAAAATAATTATTCAAGAAGAAATTTACGATCATTTTTTTGATTATCCCAAAATTTTCACCTTAAATAATGTGGCATTCATAAAAAATAAATATTTTTAAAATAATATCATATATAGGTGAATGTTTTTGAAATAAGAAATTTAAATTCAGAGCCCATTTTATTGGAAAAATAAATTTAATTAAAAATATTAAATTGGTAATAATGAAATGGCAATAAATAGGAAATATATATTTTCTCATTATTTTAGAAATCAATTATTCATTAATTTTCGTCCTCTTCTATGATTGTCTTTTGGTTTAATGGATATATACTCAGCATTCTGAACCAATAAACTCGAGAGAAATGATCTGATGAACAAATTTGAGATGGGTTTTCATGAACAATTAATTTCTCTTAATCGGGTATTTACTAGCCGCTGCACAGCTGCATATCTTTGGCCTGGCTGAAATTTTAGCCATCAGCCATCTAAAAGCATGGAGAAATACGCAATACCAGAATGCTATTGAAGTTCGGGAGGACAGAGATTTAACATTGTGGGGCTAAAATGATAACATTAAAAACTTGTAGAGGTCAACGAAAAAAAAATTATTCTAAGAACTAATATTATAAATACATATGCCTCGGCTGTAGCTCAGTCACTGTATTAAAATGCAAAAAGCTAATAAAATAAGGAAGATCATTATTAGCATGGGCCAAAATTTGGAAGTATTTAATATTTATCACAATATTTACGCTTAGCCTAAAAATATAATTACTAACCGGCTTCGGAAAAATTGCAAAAAATGAATTATTGACAATCCTAAAGAAAATATAGCGATTAATAGAAATAAATCAGTCTGAATCCAGAGATATTGTTTTCTTCTTTACCGGTTCAAAAATTTACAAATAATGAACTCATTTATCAGAAGCATATGGTGCTGGCATTTTTCATGCCGTATAGACCCTTGACTCCAAATTTCTTTCTCATTCAGGTTTCTAGTGTGAACATGAACCCTGTCTAGGATATGCTAACTTCGTAATCTTTCGTACAAAAGATATAAGATACGTGGTGTGAAAAGAATACAAGTCCATTTAGTCCTTAAACAAATTTAATTCCTATCTGTGTTTTCACTTAATGATTAAATTAATGCAGTGGGGTACAAAATGTGATGCATTAACGACTTAATATAAATTTCCATTTTGTTTCTTTTGGTCATTAAATAACATCAGACACAAGGTATCGACTCATCAAATTAAAATAATGTGCTCAATGAAACTTCATTCAAATTCTATACTAAAGAAAACTTACTAGTACGTACCTCCACCATTAAAGAACTAAATTTCTACTGGATGGAAGAATATTTAATTCCTTAATTTATTTTTCTTCTTGTTGCTCCTGAAGCTAATTAAGATCCCACGGCATGGAACTGCATGCCTTTATCCACGGGTAGACATTTTCAAGAGATCTCTACATCATTTTCATGCATCAACATTCAATAGAAACGTAGACGGCAGCAAAAATTAATACTAGAAAATTACGTATTTCCAAGATTTTGCCACTATAAATACTGGCATAGCAAAGGCTAATCCACAAGACAAAAACACTACTCGATAAATTACTCCGAATCTCAAAAACAATATTTTCAACAATGGCTTCCCTCCAAAATGCCAACATTGAAGGCCAAATTCCAGCTGAGCTCCTTATTGCTCGCGTTATGCAAATCTATGCAAACATATCCAAGCTTGAGTCTCTGAGGCCTTCGAAGCAAGTTAATAGCCTTTTCACTCGTCTTGTGAAACTATGCACATCTCCTTCTTCCATAGACATTAAGGCATTACCCGAAGATGTTAAGCAAATGCGCGAAAGTCTCATAGGTCTGTGTGGTCGCGCAGAAGGCTTATTGGAGCTTGAGTTTGCAACATTCTTAACCAAAATTCCTCAACCCCTAAACAGTCTCAATCTCTTCCCTTACTTTGGAAACTATGTCAAACTGGCCAATTTGGAATACAATATCCTGAATGAAAATGGAGTGGTGCAACCCAAGAAGGTGGCCTTTGTGGGCTCGGGTCCAATGCCTCTTACTTCTCTTGTATTGGCTTCACATCATATGAAATCTACACACTTCGATAACTTTGATATTGACGAGGCAGCAAATGATGTGGCGCGCAAAATTGTTGTTTCCGATGCTGAGTTTGAGAAGAGGATGAAGTTTCTGACCTGCGACATAATGGAAGTGAAAGAGAAGCTAGCCGAATATGATTGCATATTTTTAGCAGCTCTGGTTGGTATGAGTAAAGAAGTGAAATTGAAGATTATTGGGCATGTAAGAAAGTACATGAAGGATGGAGGATTTTTGCTTTTGAGGAGCGCAAAAGGGGCAAGAGCGTTTCTGTATCCAGTGGTGGAGGAGCATGACTTGTTGGATTTTGAGGTTCTCTCCGTCTTCCATCCGACTAATGATGTCATAAACTCAGTTGTTCTTGTTCGCAAGCCTATGTTTTAAGATCGAGCAGCATGAACGTACGTTGTCTTCTACAATAATTGATGGTAATTAAGAGCTTAAATCTTCTCTAGACATGATATCCTCTCTGAGAGTATATCGACATGATTGTGTTTTTATACCTTTGTCGGTTCTTTATTTTTTTTTTAAATTTTCTATTTATAGTGTGCTTCAATGTATTTCATGTGCTTTATGTTTCCATGGTTTATTCTCTTTAATGTCATATGGATTTATCTTTTGTTCTATCAAGTGAATTAAGAAACAAAATATTATTGAAGAGGAGCTCATATGGTAAGCATTAAAGGTAACTGTCATACGTGGAAGTACGAATGATTAGTATCTCATTGACGTTTCCATTAATATAGGAATGAACAATGAACGACATGAAATTTAAGAGGTCAATTCTTAAAGTTTCCGTCAATAGAGATTCTATTAAATAAACTTATGCAAAATCATCAGACAGGCTGCAATAAACATTAATTCTGGGATTAGATATTTCGGCAAGATCCAATTAGAGAAATGACCATACGATTCACTACATTCATATGAATGTGGTAACTTAAAACATGGCAAAGATAAGTTAATTGTCACATCAATCTGTTAAATGTTTACTTTTTACTTAAATCTTGGGCGATGAGATTTAAATTTACATTATTCAAAGGTCTAATGGATTTGAAAGTATATTATTAATTAATTGAACTGGTGCCCATGAGAAGATAACATCATATTTATGTTCATATTCATACGTAACATCTCTTTCTTTTTTTCTTTTTTCTGGGACACATCAAATAATATTCCAGCTATTTAATTGTGCATCATGGGGAAATCAGAATTAGTTCCTCACACTGGTTATTTAATGAACCAACAATTTATATGCTATAATGCGGATAGTTTTTAATTGAGTAAATAACCATATGATAGTTATTTTCTCCTAAATGCTTCAAAGATGAAGAGAGAGTGAAAAAAAAAAAAAAGCACACAGTGGGTCAATATGATTAAATATGTTAAATGCTTCCCCATCAAAACTTTTGTTCATGAAATTATGAAAATAATCGTACTCAAATCTCACCAAAAATAAACTGGGAAAAAAAAAATAGCGAATATCAATTAATATTTTTAATTGTTCCATTCAATAGTCAATAGTGCATTCAGGAGGGAGACCTTGGGGAAATCGTTTATAGTCTTTGCAGTAATTGGACATCATATAGTTATCCTGCGCCCATTTCATCTGCCCTTGCTTTCCATAATCAAGCTCCTGCCACAGCCAGGCCTTACTGTTCGAGCTAGAATATTGAGAATTTGAATCGCAAGAAGATGCTCCATAAAACTAAACACAAGCATTGGTGTTGAAGTTTCTGTAGGAAGCAGTAAATGGTGCGTTGCTCTAGTCTTTCTTGACAAGCCCCCCTTGAGTAGCCCAGTCATCGGCATTCCAAAGTGTCGAGTAAATTCTCATCGCCTGGTTCTTTGGGAATGGAATGCTACGATTCTCCATGTCCTTGAATTCTCTAATGGGAATGTCATCGATGTAGAAGCTGAAACAAACTCGAGAAGAATCAGAAACGCATTTCATAAATGCTACAGATGTCTGAATCTGAAAATTATTAAAGACAGAATGGTAAAAGAAGTGCAAGTTTTCGAGATTTTGTGTGCTCACATAATGTTCTTGGGATTCAAAGAATGGAATAGGTGTGAAAATCGGCAGTTGGGTCAAACCAGAGATGGAATTGTTGTTATCAGTCGCCTTTGCCTTGGCAGAACACATTTGTATGAAGAGTGTAAGGTTGACTACGAACATTTCCTAAGAACTCGAAGTCTATCTCATCCCAGTTTGCACATTTAGACGACAGCTGCAACATCAGAAAACATACAATAATCAAATTCCATTAGATATTAGAAAACACAGACGGAGAAATGTCGAGAAAGGAAGAAACAACGAGAAGATACATGCATAGTAGGCAGTAACGGTGCCGGCAGAATTTCCAGGGACAAGCTTGATCTGCTTATCAATCTTTCCATATAAATACTCATTCATGGGTTGGAAGCCTGAGCCTGAGTCTTTGTCCAGATTGAGAGTAAGAACGTTGCCTTAGTCGAGTATCTTAGTTTTGCCATGTCCCCGTGTGATATCAAATTCATTGTAGAAGTTACTAGCGCGGCCGGCACAGACAACCATCAAGAAGCTGGCTAGAGTTGATATAAGCAGCCATTGTGTCGCACCAGCCATTGCTTGATATTTCAATGATAATCAGCAAGTTAACTAATAGGCGTTGTGATAATGATTTGGGATGATTCTAAGTGTGAATTTATTTCAATTTATATAGGAGAAAGATATTAGGCTCTACGAAGAAAGGACAGGTGTAGGGGTTCGTAGTTGGTGAGTTTCTGTACAGGTTGTTGCTAAAGCTAGTGGGCTCCAATGATTGTGTAGTCTTCACTTAGCCTAAGCTGCCGTCCCATTAACATACACGGTTTTAAAGAGACAAGTCAGAGAACTTTATCTATTTAGTATTTACTGATTCTGTTGTTTGTAAATGCAAGTATTTGAATTAGGGATATTTGACATATTTGACCTATTTTATATGATTAAGTCAACCATTATCTTTTCTTTATTTTCATCTTATTTTGTTTTTTAATTTATGGGGGTCTGGTAAGGTTATTCTTTCTTGTCATCGTGAAAGACATGTAATTTACTATCTTATTTTGTCGTGATAAATCTAGAGTTAAATATCAAAGTAGATGCGATGTTCAAGTTCATTTAATTGGTAAATTTTCTTCTTACTGCGTCTCATATGTATTAAATCGTGGAAAAGTAATCGAGAAGAGAAACCAAAGTCTTAGTTACTAGATTGCTAGAGAGAAGGCTCTTAATGCAATGAGGCTCAAAAAAATTTGCTACATGTCAGGAGACACACACTCCCCGAAGAAAATGAGCACCATTAATATATGGACCATTTCCAAGCTTCATACAACTCTGATATTTTCTGTGTCTTTATGTCTAAGTTCATGGTTTCTTTGTACTTGTAATGCGGACGAAGTCATTGTTCTAACTATGATTTATGATCTGCTGACAGCTCCAGATGAAAAAAAAAAAAAACAGAGATAGCCATTCTTCTATCACTGTGGAAGGTGTGTTTTAGCTTCTATAAATTGTAATGGAGCTGGAAATGCAGGGGATTCAAAATGTTTGTAAGTTAGACAGAGTTGCATGCTGACATGTGTTAGACCCTCGAAATAAGCGCATACTAGAGAAAATAAAATAACGTAACCTTTGAAAATTTTGACGTTAAATTTTATATTACATTGTGAAATTGGGACAAATGTCCCATTTTATTTCATGATAAAGATGAAAAGAATCAAAGAATCCAACCGTAGAATCTAGATGATTTGAATAAGATCTAAATATGACTTTCTTGACAGAATATTTGCCGTCAGAAATTTATAAATAGGGCTTGCTTGGCAGCTTGTATGCTGTCAAAGAAGGACTTACTAGACAGTGATTCATCGGAGACAGCCACTTTTCCGTCAACGGATCCCACTTTACTAATATTGGGTCTGCATTCTTGTGGGAAGCCCTGAGGAAATCTCTTATTGTCTGCGCAATAATTGTAAATCATGTAATTCTTCTGCACCCATTTCAGCCTGTCTTGACTTTTTGAATCAAGTTCTTGAGAAAGCCAAGCTTTGCTGCTGGATGAAAATGAAGGTGAGCAAGAAGATGCTCCACTTGACCAAACACAAGCTTCAGCTTTGTAGTTTCTGTAGGAAGCAGAGAATGGAGATTCTGTCCAATTTATCTTGACAAGTCCACCTCTTGTAGCCCAATTGTCGGCATTCCAAAGAGAAGAGTATATTCTCATTGCCTGATTCTTTGGGAATGGAACGTCAACTGATTCTAAGTTCTTATATTCTCTTATGGGGGTGCCATCCACAGAGAAGCTGAAATTAGAAAGAAAAAGATATATAAGTTCAAACAGATTACGTAAGGGAAAACAAGAAACACGATAAGATTGAAGTATTAATTGGGTGATTGGAGAAGGAAGAAAATACTTACACAATGTGCTGAGGATTCCAGAGAATGGAATAGGTGTGAAAATCTTTAGTTGGGTCAAACCAGAGATAGAATTGCTGTTCTCTGTCGCCTTTTCCTTGGGTGAAGATATTAGTGTGAACAATGTAAGGCTCACCAGTCAGGTTTCCCAGGAATTCAAAGTCTATCTCATCCCATGTTGATCCTTGCGAGGAGAGCTGGAAATTTTCAAAAGAGAAGATGCATTTAATAAATATGAATATATACAAAAATTGAGGCTGATACTAATTAATTGAGTAGGAACGTACAAAATATGCAGTCACAGTACCAGCAGAATTGCCAGCGACAAGCTTGATTTGCATATCAATCTTGCCAAATAAATACTCATTCTTGGACTGGAATCCTGAACCAGTGTATTTATCAAGGGACAGAGTAAGAAGCTCGCCATTGTTGGTTATCTTGGCACGGCCATCTCCCCAGGTGATTTCAAAATCTTTGTGCAAGTTACCGGCAGAGGCAACCATCAAAGAGCCAAGCAGAAAAAACAAATGCAACATTGAAGCCATAGATATATGCTATAGTATTTAGAATTTAAAACTGGTGAATTTTGTATTTTGATTTGGTATTTATACTATGAATAAGCTGGTTAAGATGAGAATAGGAAAAGCAACATCATATTTTAAATTTTAAATTATTTATTTTTTCTAATAAAGGATTTTTAAAAGTTTAAAGGGAGCTTCTAAGCAAGGAAAATAAAAAGGTGGAATTACATTAACAGCTAAATTTAAATGCATGAAATTGCATACAGTTGTGATAAGAGAAT
Source organism: Cedrela odorata (assembly GCA_035584115.1). NCBI lineage: Eukaryota > Viridiplantae > Streptophyta > Magnoliopsida > Sapindales > Meliaceae > Cedrela > Cedrela odorata. The sequence continues at coordinate 1,939,725 of JAXCLQ010000013.1, read as the reverse complement.
TAAAAAGATTTAGATGCTGTGTTTACAAATGAAAATGGTCACCTATTTATAATAAAACTCAATGGTGCTACGATAATTTTGGTTAAATCTTATTTTTCTCCATTCTTAAATTCTTGGTCATAAAATTTACTTGCCCAAGTAAAATTTTGACCACTTATTTTGCCAGTTAAATAAATGTCAGCCCCACCTTTTACACCAATCAATAAAGAAGAAATCCTATTTAAAGTTGTCAAGCTATAATTGGATTATGGCTGGCTTTAGCTTTACCTGATTAAGTCTGTTTCACCATTTGAAAAACAGAACATTGTCAAACTTTCAGATCACCAATCTCTAATTATTCTAACCAAATTGTAGGTTAGCTTATGAAATCAGTTAAATAATTGCATGCTCTCTCCTCGTTGGTGCTTTCCCGTGAGACAAATCGAAATATGTTTTAATTGATAAAATTTATTGGTTGGTACAGAAAATTTGGAGTTCGTTTTTTACTGATCACAGAGTTGCAAAGAATCAAATTTCACCATCTAGAACGTACATGATTTGAATAATATCTGAATAACTACAACAATTAAAAGAATTGATTATATATATAACTTGTCTAGGAGGTTCTGCATTCTGGGGGGAAGCCCTGAGGAAATCTCTTTCTGTCAGTGCAATAATTGTAAATCATGTAATTCTTCTGCACCCATTTCAGCCTATTTTGACTTGTTGAATCAAGTTCTTGAGAAAGCCAGGCACTGCTGCTGGATTTAGATGAAGGTGAGCAAGAAGATGCTCCATTTGACCAAACACAAGCTTCAGCTTTGAAGTTTCTGTAGGAAGCAGTGAATGGAGCTTGTGTCCAATCTGCTTTTACAAGTCCACCTCTTGTCGCCCACTCATCAGCATTCCAGAGGGAAGAGTAGATCCTCATTGGCTGGTTCTTTGGGAATGGAACTCCAATTGATTCTGAGTTCTTGAATTCTCTTATGGGAGTGCCATCCACAGAGAAGCTGAAATTACAGGGAAAGCTATATATAAGTTTAAGCAGATAAAGAAAAACAAGAAATATGATAAGATTAAAACATTAATTTGATGATTGGAGAAGGAAGAAAATACTTACACAATGCGCTGAGGATTCCAGAGTATGGAATAGGTGTGAAAATCGGCAGTTGGGTCAAACCAGAGATAGAACTGTTGTTCTCTGTTGCCTTTTCCTTGGCTGAAGACATTAGTGTGAAGAATGTAAGGATCACCACTCAGGTTTCCCAGGAATTCGAAGTCGATCTCGTCCCATGTTGATCCTTTTGAGGATAACTGTACATTTACATACATTTTAGTAACTTGAACATATTTTATTTTATACTAAATTGAGGCTGAAATTAAAGGATTAGGAACTTACATAGTATGCAGTGACAGTGCCAGCAGAGTTGCCAGGGACAAGCTTGAGTTGCATATCAATCTTGC
>JAXCLQ010000013.1:1911592-1922631 GCA_035584115.1 Cedrela odorata | reverse complement strand
TGCTTGGAACGTGTCTATTCATGATAAATCGAAAATTATTCATATTCATAATCATTAGAAGGCTATAATTATATTATGGAAATTCATGGATCTTTCCTTTTGTCGCATCCAACTTGATGCATAATTAAATTATATATATATATATATATGTTTTTATTTTAGTGTCTGTCAACTTTGATTATGTCACCGTCTTCCATAGTGATCCTATATAAAACTATATAATAAAAAAATGTCTTAACTTTTATTAATTAATTATTAATCATTACAAGTTTAATCTTTACCCTTTTCATATACGATCACCATTTAAATATGGGTTGTGGCTGGTGGTACTTAAAATTTTAAAAATTTATTATCTAATAGATCACCTCGTTTACAAGTCATTTAAAATGTATTTTTTAAAATAAAATTTAAAGCTTTGTCTTCGATATTATTTTCGTACCATTGATTCATTCTTGTAACTCTACCAATTAATTTGCACATCTTTCTGGTGCTCTAATTTTACTAACTGCTTAATATTAATTATAATAAAAAATGAATAAAATCTTACATAATTTCAAGCACTCTGTAGAAAACAGAGAATACCATCTGGCTTTAATTCCACTTCTTTTCTAAACATTACATACACATGCATCGTATGATAAACAAGGAAACTTTCACGGCCACAGTGTCCAAACAGAGATCGTTAAAGTAATAAATATTGTAACAGCTTTAGTGAACGGCGCATTCCTTGGGAAAGCCCTGGGGAAATCGCTTTGTGTCTGTGCAGTAATCGTAAATCATGTAATTCTTCCGGACCCAGTTAAGCCTCTGCAGGCTTATTAAATCCAAATATTGGGTAAACCAAGCACTGCTAGCTGGTGATTTTGAACTGCAGGAAGATTTTCCTGAATACAAAACGCAAGCATCAGCTTTGAAGTTTCTGTAAGAAGCAGTGAAAGGAGCTTGGCTCCAGTCTGTCTTGATGAGACCGCCTCTTGTTGCCCACTCATCCGCATTCCACAGACTTGAGTGTATTCTCATAGCCTGGGTTTTTGGAAATGGAACGCCTATAGACTCCAGGTTTTTGAACTCTCTGATGGGAATACCATCGACAGAGAAGCTGAAATGCAGCAAAAACAACAAAACAGCAAGTCAATAAAATTTTAGAAAGGATTGATAAATACTGCAATTGTAGTACACTCACGTCGGTATTGAAACTTACATAATGCGTCGGGGATTCCAGAGAACAGAGTAGGTGTGAAAATCTTTTGTAGGGTCAAACCAGAGGTGAAATTGCTGTTCTCTGTCACCCTTGCCTTGGCTAAACACGTTTGTGTGAACAGTACGAGGTTCACCACTCAGGTTGCCCAAGAATTCAAAGTCTATCTCATCCCACGTTGCTCCTTGTGAGCGCATCTGCAATAAAACAGAGTTGCAGTAAATATCATTAACATAATTCTTATGTAAAAGTCATTGAAACGCGCGACAGATGTTCACTGATAGATGTTAGGATTTAATTTACATAATATGCAGTGACCGTGCCAGCAGCGTTGCCATGGACAAGCTTGAGTTGCATATCAATCTTGCCAAAGAGATATTCGTTCTTGGACAGGAAACCGGAGCCAGAGTAATGATCAAGAGTGAGAGTAAGAAGCTCACCGTTGTTAACTATTTTGCCACGACCATCTCCCCACGTGATATCAAATTCCTGGCTAAAGTTTCCTACAGAAACAACCACTAAAGACCCAACAAAAATACACATTAACATCCCAGATGAAACAACTCTAGAATAAGAACGAGAACCCATTTTCTGAAATTCTGTAGCTTATTTTCAGGATTTTCAATTGGATTATGTGTACAAATTTGAACACATGGAAGGAATATTATATATAGGAGAAGAGAGTAGAAATGGACAAATGGAGTGAAGAATGGGTGCGTTTTGGATCATTCCTAGCCGTTTCTGCCCGAGTAAAAGTTGTAAACAGCTGGCTGCTGTCATAAATTAAAAGAAAGACAGTTCTGCTCTCTTTCATTTACAGAAAATAAATGGCACCAGAAGGGTTCGGTGCCTGGCCACTTGCCGCCTTAAATTATGTTGATGATTATCCATTCACGCATACAAACATACGGTTGTAGGGCAGAACAAGCCACGAAACTCCAAAGGTCGCTTCTGCCTCCTCCACCACCGAAGGCCTGGGCTGGGGCTGGGGCTGGGTCCAGAAGTCTGCACCAGAATCTTTGTGCGCTTTTGTGCACAAAATTACAAACATTGATATTCGATAACGTCGGTCAGTCATTGTCACTTTGGTTGACAAGATCAGGTCAAGAACTGGGGTCCATTTCGTACTATATAATACAAAACCCACATCAGAAATAGAATTTTAATATTTCAGAGAGTTCATACAATAAAAACAAAATAAATATAAAACTTTATTTGTGATATTCTAGGTATTTTTCTCTTAGCATGGAGAGTGACAAATGTTGATCTCTTGTATATGGTATCTCTCCATTTTGGTGTAAGCAAACACAAAACCTCTTAAATGACTGTATAATTATTTTAACATAAAACTATTAGTCGTTAGATAAAAATAAATATATATTTTTAAAATATTTAAATTATTATACTTTTAAAATTAATCATGAAGCCTTACAATTATGAACATGCCCCATACAGAACTCTGGATTTTTTTACCGTGAACTTTTTATGACAAATTCAAAACATCTGACAGGAACCCTGCCGTGTATGATCTGCTGAACAAAATCCTGAAGAAAATTTAGGAACTTCATGTCGAATGCTTGTTATTACACGTGTTCATGTCTTTTGTCTTTCTTATGCTGGAACTTTTTGGAAAATGTTACCGTGGGCCCAACCCAATCTTATTAATTTTCACAGTTCATTAATTCTCCATTCTTAGGAATAGGATTAAATAGGCTGCTGCATGAGAGTCGAAACTTAAATAGCAGACATGTGGCTTGGATAAAAGTTGAAAAAAATTAGGACTACGACTTGATGGATTTATTTATCACATATTATAAATTAATATAATTATTTATATAATTTTATAAATTAAATTAAATTAAATTATGTAATTAATGTCAAATATATTAAAATATATGTGATTAACTCATAATTTATGATTACATTATATAATTAAGTCAATTTATTATCATATTTATTATAATAATATAATTTTATACAAATATGGTTTTAGTGTATTTATTAATTTATGACTTATAATAAGATGTGTCACTTTTATTTATTACATAAGAAGAAGTTTTTGCTCTCGTCCTATATATATATATATATATATTATGCTGCCCTATTAAGTATAGTAATTTTTGAACACAGGATAGAGAGTAGTAATTCTCAACTTTTTATTTGCTCTCCCATGCCCAAAATTCTAATTCTCAAGTTATTTGATTCATATCAAATTGAAGTAATTAAAAGCTTAAAGCTTATTCACAGCATCAAATGACATCCTTTAGTACATTTTTAGCATTTGTTTGATGTCAATTTGTGTGTGTTATGAACAGAATAAATTGATTACTATTTCGCTGACTTTGGCTTGATTTATAGAAATTTTGGAAACTCTAACAATTGGTATTAGAGCTAACATTCTTTTTGTTCATAACCATACCGTTTTGCTATGTGTTTGAGGATATAAAGTACAAATTTCTGAATTTGTAAAATCCTTAATTTTGTGTATTTTGATCAGATTTGAGGTAAATTAAGAGTATATTTGACAAGATTTATTGATGTAGATTATGAGAGTATGCTTTTTTTTTTTCCCAAATTTGGAGGCCGAATTAGCCAGATTAGGTTGTATACTCGTTTTGAACCCGTTTGTCTGTTTTCCAAGTTGTAGAAAGACAATAAAATATCAATTGGGTTTAATGATAAAATATCAATAGAGTCCATATTTTATGTAAAAATTAATTTTTGTTATGTAAAAATTAAATATTTATGTTTTTAGTCTCGGTATTTTATTATTATTATTATTATGATATAGCCCATAATTATTTATAACTATACTTTTACCCCATTATTTTGGTTATTTGCACTTTAGCCCAAATTTTTTTGATTTCTTGCAATTTAATCTAGAAATAGTAATAAATCTTTACTGTTAAGTATAATGGACATAATGTTTATATGTTTATAGTTTTATGAAAAGACAAAATTACAATTCAAAGTGACTGTGTATCTATCTATTGTAGGACCAGTCATAATAAATTATTTTAAATTTTGCATTGTTTTGTCTATTTATAGATAATGCTTATTAAATGTTATGATGAATTACATATATATATATATATATATTTTATCAAGATCCATATGGGTGATAAGATTATCTTGTCAATAAATTATCACTTGATAGGATGCTTGATTTAATAAAGAAATTAGTTGTGTGTTTTGTACTGGGGATTTTGATTACCCTATCGGTAACAAGTCTTTTAGTCTGACATACAATTAGTTTGCTTTATTTTTTTGTTGATATAATGTGAGAGAAGTGAAATTGAAGAATCTATTTTAATAGTATGATTTTGTATTATATGCTTGAATGACCCTTTTGTTTGGTGATTCTTTAGCTAGTGATTTATTAGCTTCTTTTCAATTAGCTTCCATAAAAATATTGACTAGGATCAATTATGAGGATTGGCGTGAGTCTATTTTAGTGTACTTGGCTATCACAGATAATGATTTGGCATTACGAAAGGATCCACCTTTACCGCTTACAGATGATAGTTCTGTTTCTGATAGAGCATATTGGGAGGTATAGGACACTTCAAACAGAATATACGTAACTGTGATGAGATATTCTATTGATAGATCTATTAGGGAGAGCATCCCTAAAAGTGAGTATGCCAAGGATTTCCTAGATGCTGTTGGAAAAAGTTTTAAGAAAATAGACAAAGCTGAAAAGTCCAATTATATGAGATTGTTCACTATTACCCGTTATGACGTGATTTTTGAAGTTAGAGAACATATCTTAAGATTGTCCTGTTATCATAAAAAACTGTTGGACATGAGTGTGCCACTACCTGAAGATTTTCTTGTTTTTCAGATTTTGGAGTCTTTGCCAAATTAGTTTGCTAATATGAAAAGTAGCTATAACACAAAGAAAACGCCGTAGACACTCGAACAAACCACAACCTTTCTTGTTCAAGAGGAGGAGAACTGAAGAAAAATCAATCCCACATAGCCATGATGGTTGAGTAGGAAAGTGGGAATAAAAGGAAATATTTTCTAAAGAGTTATAATAAATCTTTTAAGATGAAGAACTCTAAGAAAAATGCTTTTGCTTTTGGTTCTATATCTACCACCAATTTTGGTATTGGCTCTTCAGAAGGATTTAAAGGAAAATGCCATTTTTGTCATAAATATGGGCATAAAAGAGTTGATTGTGTGAAATTCAAAGTTTGCCTAGAAAAGAAAGGTATAATACCTTTAGCCTTTATGTTCTTTGAATCCAACCTAATTAATGTTCTTTCTAATACTTGATGATTAGATACTGGTGCGACCATTAATATAACGAATTCCTTACAGGAATTCAGAAGCAACAGGAAATCAAATGAACAAGAGGTGATTGTACATATAGGCAATGGAGTAAAGGCTATTGTTGAACTCATTGGAGTTGTTAGATTAAAATTGGCATTTGGCCATATTGTAGATTTATTAGATACAGCATATATTCATTTTGTTAGAAGAAATTTGGTATTTGTATTTATTTTGGATAGATCTGGCTATACTTTTCATTTTGGTGACAGAAAAGTATATCTGTTTTATAATCCTATGCTTGTTGGTTCTAGCACTTTATATGATGGCTTATATATGATTGATTTATCTCCTGATGTTGTTTATTCATCTTGTATTGTTCATATTATGAATGTTAGCTCTTCGTATGGTAAAGTGAATGAAAATTCCTCAATGTTATGGCATAAACATTTGAGTTATATTTCTAGACAGATGATGCAAAGGCTTGTTGCAGATGGTATTCTTCATGATCTAAACTTCTCTGATTTTGACACTTGTATTAATTGTGTCAAAGGCAAGTTTATTGCTAAAACCAGAAGAGATAGAATCGGAAGAAGCCAAGAGATTTTGAAGTTAATACATACTGACATTTGTGGGCCTTTTAATACTGCTACTATAGAAGGTTATAAATACTTCATCACGTTTATTGATGACTTTTCTCGTTATTGTCATATTAAACTTTTTGTTGAAAAGTCTGAGGCCTTGAAGGCTTTCGTAACCTTTAAAGCTATGGTAGAACTCCAAAAGAGTAAGAAAATCAAGGTAGTCAGATCAGACAGAGGTGGTAAGTATTATAGGAGACATGATGAAACTAGGCGTAATTCTAGACTTTTTGCAAGATATCTCTGGGAATGTGGTATAGATGTTCAATATATGATGCCTAGTACTCCTGAACAAAATGGGATTGTAGAAAAAAGAAATCGCACCCTTCTTGATATGGTGCGATGTATGTTCAATAACTTCATATTACCAATTTTTTTGTAGGGAGAAACTTTGAGAACTGCGGCATACATTTTAAATCAAGTACCAAGCAAGTCAGTTCCCAAAACTCTTTATGAATTATGGTCAGGCAAGAAACCCAACTTACGTCATTTTCATGTCTAGGGTTGCAGAGTAGAAGTGAGGCCTTATATTTCGCAACCAAGAAAGCTTGATTCGAAAACTATTAGTGGTCATTTTATTAGTTATTGCATTGGCTCAAGGTGTTCTAGATTTTATTGTACTTCTCATACTACTAAAATCATTGAGTCTAATTGTGCCATTTATTTTGAGGATGACTATGACAGTAAGAGTTCTGAGCCTCGTGATATTTCTTTAAAAGAAGAACGTGTGGTTATGTTTATCCCATTTTTTTCTATTCCTACAATAGGATTACCATACGTTGAATATGTTAATGATTCTCCTCAAGAACTTAAAGCTCATCATGATTTAAAGCCTATGGTTGTAGAGGATAATGCTACTGATGTGCCATTACGTAGATATCAATGGACTAAGAGATCTGTTATTTTTAATGACTATATAGTCTATTTGCAGGAACATGAGTATAATATTGATGTGTCTTCTGTTCCTGCTATATTTGTGGAGGCTGTTAGTAGTTTAGAATTCTCATCTTGGATACATGCAATGCATGATGAGATGGCATCTATGGTTCATAACAATGTGTGGGATTTAGTTGAATTGCTAGATAAATGCAAACCAATCGGTTGTAAATGGATTTTCAAAACCAAGAAAAATGCTAGAGGTCAAGTAGAAAGATACAAAGCTAGGCTTGTAGCTAAAGATTTCAGTCAGAAGGAAGGTATTGATTATAAAGAAAGCTTCTCACCTATTTCTACCCTATAGTTGTAGAGGATAGTGCTATTAATGTGCCATTGCGTAGATATCAAAAGACCAAGAGATCTGTTATTTTTGATGACTATATAGTTTATTTGTAGGAACATGAGTATGATGTTGGTGTGTCCTCTGTTCTTGCTATATTTGTGGAGGCTGTTAGTAGTTTAGAATTCTCATCTTGGATACATGCAATGAATGATGAGATGGCATCTATGGTTCATAACAATGTGTGGGATTTAGTTGAATTGCCAGATAAATGCAAACCAATCGGTTGTAAGTGGATTTTAAAAACCAAGAAAAATGCTAGAGGTCAGGTAGAAAAATACAAAGCTAGGCTTGTAGCTAAAGGTTTCAGTCAGAAAGAAGGTATTGATTATAAAGAAACTTTCTCACCCATTTTTACCCTATGATTGTAGAGGATAGTGCTACTAATGCGACATTACGTAGATATCAAAAGACCAAGAGATCTGTTATTTTTGATAACTATATAGTTTATTTGTAGGAACATGAGTATGATGTTGGTGTGTCCTCTGTTCCTACTATATTTGTGGAGGCTGTTAGTAGTTCAGAATTCTCATCTTGGATATATGCAATGCATGATGAGATGGCATCTATAGTTCATAACAATGTGTGGGATTTAGTTGAATTGCCAGATAAATGCAAACCAATCGGTTGTAAGTGGATTTTTAAAACCAAGAAAAATGCTAGAGGTCAGGTAGAAAAATACAAAGCTAGGCTTGTAGCTAAAGGTTTCAATCAGAAGGAAGATATTAATTATAAAGAAACCTTCTCACTCGTTTCTACCAAGGACTCATTTCATATTATTATGGCATTAGTAGCTCATTTTGATTTAAAGCTACATCAGATAGATGTCAAGACAGCTTTTCTTAATAGAAGCTTGTTTGAAGATGGTTTAATTGAAATTGGCAAAGAATACATAGTATGTAAATTGAATATGTCTATTTATGGACTTAAACAGGCATCTAGGCAATGGTATTTAAAGTTTGATGAAATTGTCACCTATTATGGATTTCAAGAGAACATTACTGATCAGTGTATATATTTCAAGGTGAATGAGAGCAAATATATCTTTCTGGTGCTTTATGTTGATGATATATTGCTTGCAACCAATAACACTGATTTTTTGCTTGAGATAAAACACATGTTGACTTGTCATTTTGATATGAAAGATCTTGGTGAAGCCTATTATGTATTAAGGATTGAAATCCTTCGTGATAGATATAAAAGTGTTCTTAATTTGTCTCAGAAAATCTACATTGATCGTATTTTAAATAGGTTTAATATGGAATCATATACTCCTAGAAAAGTACCAATTGTGAAAAGTGACATATTATCAAAATCACAATGTTATTGAAATGATATTGAAAAGATTCAAATGTAATAAGTCTCTTATGCTTGAGCTGTTGGAAGTTTGATATATGCTCAAGTTTGTACACGCTCAAATATTTCTTTTACTGTGAGTGTACTTGGTAAATACTTGAGTGATCCTGGTATCAGCTATTGGAAAGCAGCGAAGAAAGTGTTAAGATATTTGCAAGGTATTAAAGATTTTATCTTAACATATCGACGATCCAACATTTTTGATATAGTTGAATTTTCATATGCCAATCATGCAAGCTGTCCAGATGACAGGAAATCTACTTTTGAATATATCTTTATGATTGCTGGTGGAGTTATTTCATGGAAAACTGTCAAACAGCCACTTACAGTTTTGTCGACGATGGAGACAAAGTATGTAGCATGTTATGAAGCGACATGCAAATCTATTTGGCTGCGTAAATTTTTCTGAAGGCTGGACCTTGTGTTTTCCATTCCAAAGCCGTTGAAAATCTATTGTGATAATTCTACAGCAGTCAATTTCTCTCGAAATACTCGAAGTTCCTCACGTTTTAAACATATTGATATTAAGTATTTGTTTGTACAAGAAAAAGTTGTTCAATCTTATGTTTTTATTAAGCATGTTGTTATAGAGCTCAATTTGACTGATCCACTAACTAAAGGCCTAAGCCCTAAGGTTTTTCAGACATATGTGACTCATATAGAAATATTAGAGTCTTCAGTTGTGTTCAATTAGTGGGAGCTCTGGATTGTATATAAATAAGCTGCAATTATAATGAAAGTATAATTGTTTATACTTAATGCATGCGTGCTATAGTTTGTTATATATTGTTGTTGTGTACACATTTTGTCGTATATATATGACATTAAATCGTGATGATATTTGGTCTAAGACATTTTGATCAGTCTTGAACATTTTGGACTGAGACTTTGGGGTTAAATCTCAGTATAGCTTCATTTATTATGATAGAGACATTTTATGTTTGTCTTGTTTGGTTGTAAGGAAGCAATGCTTCTAAAAGATATTTTGTTTATTCTCATTTTGTTAGATGCGTGGACTTTATAGAAACAAGTATTTTGATAGCTTATTTTTGATATTTTCATATCATATTTGCATACTACTATCTTGTCAAGTGTTTATAGTATCTTGTTGTGTGTTGAGCATCCTGTCGGTGCCTGCATACCACTTGGTATTATAAGCACATTATGGACTTGTTTTGTTTTGAGTGTTTGCTCACATTTGACTATATTGTTAAGTCACTTATAGGTTAATCTGATAACCATTTTTCAAATGATTCTAGAATGATTTATGTTGTCTAAGTGGAAGATTGTTAGATTTATTTCTCACATATTGTGGACTAACAGAATCATTCATGTAATTTTATAATTTTAATCATATTAAATTACGTGACTAATATCAAATATATTATAGCATATGTGACTGACTCATAATTTATGATCACATCATGTAATTGAGTCAGTTTATTATCACATTCATTATAGTAGTATGATTTTATACAAATATGATCTTAGTGTATTTATTTATTTATGACTCATAATAAGATGTGTCACTTTTGTTTATTGCACGGGAGGAGGTCCTTACTCTCGTTCTATATATATACTGTGCTGGCCCATTAAGTATAGTAATTTTTATATACAAGGCAGAGAGCACTAATTCTCCTCTTTTTCATTTGCTCTCCTATACCCAAAATTCAAATTCTCAGGTTATCTGATTCATATCAAATTAAAGCAATTGAAAGATTAAGACTTGTTCATAGCATCAAATGACATCTTCTAATACGTTTTTAGTATTTATTTGATATTAATTTGTGTGTTATGAACGAAATGAATTGATTACTGTTCCGCTTTGACTTAATTTATAGAGATTTTAAAAACTCTAACACGACTTTGTTTAGTAGTGTAGTTTTTAAGTTATAATTATTGTTAAATATAAGTATAAATTATTAATAAATAATTAAATATTATTATTTATTAAATATTCCCCATCAGTTTATAAAAAATTTTATAAAATAATGTTTAGGTTACACCGATGTCACGTATTTAATCTCTTTATTTATTTATTTTCACAAGTCCTTATTAATTAGACTAACTACAATTTATTTTTAAAATTACAATCATGCGTTGGATTGATACCACCTTATTAAAAGAAATATTCTCCTGATGTATGATTGTTAACAATCAATCAACATCTTGAAAAAAATTAAATACATATTCCCTATGATTAAAATTTTTGAGCGAATAATCATTGAAATTGAATGGCTGAAAAATTAAATCATCCTATTCTTGTTGGTGACAGTGCATTCTTGAGGGAGGC
>JAXCLQ010000013.1:1882808-1903093 GCA_035584115.1 Cedrela odorata | reverse complement strand
TGAAGTATCATATAATAGGATTCAGTATATTGTCTTATGCTGAAACATTCAGCGATATCGCTAGCCGATTAGCGAGCAGTGTCAAGGGATAGCGCCCTAAATTAGGGGAGGAGTGTAAGGGCCACTCACATTTGCTTGTCCAGGATTAAGTTGATAAGCCCATGGCCACAAGTGCGAGATGATCAGATGTCTCATAAGGGTCTTAACCATTTGTACTTTAAAGCATAGCTGTGTACTCTTCGTTTTTGGACTAATAAAAGTGTGTCATTTGCATCCATTGTTTACTCCTATTTGCTCTTGTTTGTGTATGTTTTTGATATTTTGTGATGCACTTGTTATCTATGTAGCCTCGAATGATATTCCTTGATGATCCTTGCTTGTTTTTAATTATTGTCACTTACATGCTTACTTTTGTAGACAACTAACTTACTTGTGCTTGTTATGTGCAGACTTGTTTAGGTTAACTTACTAGTTCAATGCGATAATAAGTGTCACACGGATCAAATTTCGTCTAAGAGAAAAGTCAGTTCGTGACAATTGGTATCAGAGCACATGGTTGCAGTAAAGATGTCTACAAAAACTAGCTTTTCGAAAGCAAACCGATTGGACGCTCTTAAAAAAAAATGGATAGAATTGGAAGAACGTCAACGAGCATTGGATACACTCGAAGGAAAATGAACAAAGTTCGAGAATCGTCAACGAGCCTTAGAGGCGACACGGAAGAAAATGGGCTCACTCGACACTGAGGACTTGAGACGAACTATAAGATTGCTTAAGTCCTTGGTACTCGGGTAAGCGTACTTAAACGAAGGCCGCTAGCTCAAGTACCGAAATGTCCAGTGATGGACGTTTCGAAGAGTTGGAAACACAACTTGCAGATGTGCAAGCGACTTTATCCGACTTTGTGAAGGAGTGCCGGGGTGAGGTAGATAAGCTGCGGGAACAACTGGAGGACATAATGGCAAACCTCACTACCCACCCCCTTTTAACTCAGCTAGAAGTTGCCTCGAACCAAAAATATCACTGAATAAGAGTATTGAAACCAAAGCATTATGTGGGAACTCGAGATGCTAAAGAGCTCAAAAACTTTTTGTTTGACATCGAGCAATATTTTCGAGCTATAAGGGCAGATTCTGAAGAAATAAAGGTGATCACGGTATCTATGTACTTGTCCGGGGATGCCAAGTTATGGTGGAGGATGAAGTATTAGGAAATTTAAGATGGACGTTGCACAATTGACAACTGGGAGGACTTGAAACGAGAATTGAAAAACCAATTTCTCCCCAAAAATATCGCGTACCTTGCTCGGAAGCAACTACATGGGTTGACCCAAACTGGGATAGTCCGCGAATATGTGAAGAAGTTCACAGATTTAATGTTATATATTCAATCTATGGATGAAAATAATCGATTATTCTACTTCATCGAAGGCCTTCAACCTTGAACCCGAACTGAGTTTTAGCGACAAATGGTGCAAGATCTTCTATTTGCATAAGCTGTAGTTGAATGACTGTCAAATTACTCCCGTGGTAACGCCCAAGCAAAAAGGTCATTACTTATGTAAGGAGAAAACGATAATTAGAGTAAAAGGCCTAGGAATTGGGGCTCCAACAAAGGTGGGGTAGCGACTAAGAGGCCAGAGTCGAACTTCCCGAAAAAGCTAGCATTCTTCAATAATAGGGAAGCAAACAAACAACCGTTTAGATGTTGGCTATGCAAATGTCTACACAGAGCATCGGAGTGCCCCAAGAAAACTAGAATGAGTGCCATGAAAGCTGTGGAGCAACCACAAGAGGAAATTCAAGCCGATCAGGAAATAGAAGAAAGTAGTCACATGGTGGCTCTGAGAATGTTGAATGCCCTAAAGAAGTAATCTGTAAGTAAAAAGGTTGTGGGAATAAGCCTTTTGTACGTTGACACCCTAATCAATGGGATTATAGCGATAAGTGTTATGGTGGGCACATGAGCCACTTATAACTTCATTTTCGCTTTAGAAGCGAAGCACCTTAGGCTGAAGCTCAGGGCGGATGTTAGCCGTATGAAGGTGGTCAACTCGAAAGCCTTACCCATGAGCAGGTTGGCGAAGTAAGTGCAGATGAAGATTGGCACTTGGGAAGGTCAGGTGGACCTTGTGGCCGTGTAGATGGATGACTTTGATGTTGTCTTGGGAATGAGCTTCTTGTTAGAGAAGGGCACAATCCTTGTTCTATCTACTGGTGGTTTGTTGATCATAGGAGAAAAACCCGTAACGGTGTCGGGCAAGGTTAAGCAGCCAACGAAGGTGAAACTCTTATCCACCTTTCAGCTCAAGAAGGGGATTAAGAGAGGAGAACCCCCCTTCATAGCAATTTTGACCTCAGTAGAGGAGAGGGAAGGAGAGCCAATCTCCTTAGAGATTGTGGATGTATTGAGAGAATTTGTAGAGGTGATGCCAAATCAACTGTCCAAGACTTTACCACCAAAGAGAGCAATTGATCATCAGATTGGACTGGTGCCAGGCCAAAACCACCATCATGTGCCCTTACAGAATGGTCCCACCAGAGCTAGTCGAACTCCGAAAATAATTAGATGAATTGTTAGAGCCTCGGTATTGTTCTAGAAGAATAAGATGGAAGTCTATGATTATGTATAGACTATAGAGTTCTCAACAAACTGACGGTCCGCAATACCTATCTCATTCCTTTGATAGCAGACTTATTCGACCAGCTGAGTTCGGCCAAGTACTTCACAAAGTTAGAGGATTGTTGAGGGGGATGAACCAAATATAACCTATGTTGCCTAGTATGGATCGTATGAGTTTCTTGTAATGTCATTTGGATTGACAAATGCTTCTGCAACCTTTTGCATCTTGATAAATTTATGGTGGTCTACCTGGATGATATCGTGGTCTATAGCAAGTCATTGGAAGAGTACAAGGAATACTTGGCTAAGGTATTCCAGAAGCTGAAGGACAACAAACTCTTTGTGAAGAAAGAAAAGTGTTCATTTGCCCAAAAGCGCATCAAATTTCTTGGTCATGTGATAGAGGAAGGTTGTATATGGATGAATTTGAACAAAGTGAGGAATATTCCAGATTGGAGGACGCTGACGAGCGTAAAAGAGTTACGATCCTTTCTTGGATTGGCTAACTATTATCAGCAATTCGTAGAGGGATATTCAAAGAAGGCTGCATCGTTAACAGAACTGTTGAAGAAGGGTGCAACGTGGGAGTGGTTTGAGAAGTGTAGAGAAGCCTTCAATAGCTTGAAAGAAACAATGATAAAAGATCCGGTCCTCAACCTTTCGGATGTCACCAAGCCATTTGAGGTGCAGACCGATGCATCTGATTTCGCTTTGGAGGAGTTATATTGCAGGAGAGCCACTTGATAACTTATAAGAGTCGAAAGTTATCATACCCGGAACGA
Organism: Cedrela odorata; assembly: GCA_035584115.1. Taxonomy (NCBI): domain Eukaryota; kingdom Viridiplantae; phylum Streptophyta; class Magnoliopsida; order Sapindales; family Meliaceae; genus Cedrela; species Cedrela odorata. Next base: position 1,899,689 of record JAXCLQ010000013.1, on the reverse strand, counting down.
AGGTACACTGCTCCAGAAAAGGAACTCTTGGCAGTGTTACATTGTTTGCGGGTATGGAGGCACTGTCTACTGGGATCTAAGTTTGTGGTGAAGACAGATAATATAGCTGTTAGCCACTGCCTTACCCAACCAAAATTAACCCCGAAGCAGGCTAAGTGGCAGGAGTTTCTTGCGCAATTCAACTTCCACTTTGAACACAAAGTTGGAAGCTTGAATACAGTTGCGGATGCTCTGAGTCGCACGTCAAATCTCACAAGTTTGTAGAGGATGGCAACCATGTCAATTACCACGGTTTTAGCACCACTCCGGGAGCGCATCAAGGAGAACTTGGAGAAAGACCCGATGTATCAAACTATCATAAAATTGGTAGAATAAGGGAAGACTCGCCCTTTTAAATGGAAGACAGACTTTTGTGGACAAAGGGCAGTCATTTGTATGTTCCAAAAGTTAGAGATTTGCGAAGAACTCTTTTAAAAAATTGTCACGACACCTTGTGGGCGGGTCATCCAAGATGGCAGATGACGTATGCCTTATTGAAGCAATGGTACTACTGACCACAAATGCAAGATGATGTAGTGGATTATACCAAGACTTGTCTTATCTGCTAATAAGACAAAGTGAAGAAGCTAAAGACACTAGGATTGCTAGAGCCATTGAATGTACCAAGCTGACCATGGGAAAGCGTCTCGCTCGACTTCATTTCCAACCTCTCAAAAATTGGTGACTTGACTAACATTTTGGTAGTTGTCGACAGATTCTCAAAGTATACCACATTCATACCAGTGCCAAAATATGGTAGAGCAGAAGAGACGACAATGTTATTTTTCAAGTACGTGATGAAGTATTGGGGAGTACCGCAACACATTGTGAGTGACTGGGACTCAAGATTTGTTGGAACATTCTAGGCTGAATTATTTCGTCTTCTTAGGTTGCAGTTAAATATTTCATCAAGTTATCATCCCCAAACTGACGGATAGACGGAAAGATTCAATAGGAAGCTAGAAGAGTATTTGTGCCATTTTGTTAATACCAACCAGAAGAATTGGATGCAATTACTTGATATAACATAGTTTTGTTTCAATGCAAGGAATAGCTCCTAAACAAATCGAAGTCCTTTTGAACTGGCGACAAGACTACAACTACTTCTACCCCACACCGTCACTAAGTATAAGGGAAAAGCTCCTTGGGCATTCAATTTCACTAAAGAATAGAGGACTAATTCCGAAATAACTCGAGCCTATTTGAAGGAAGCAGCCACCAGGATGAAGAAGTGGGCGGACAAGAATAGAAGACGGCTCGAGTTCAAATCCAGAGACTTTGTGCTACTTAAGTTGTTGCCAGAACAGATTCGCTTTTGAGAATCCCTAGACAAGAGATTTTGGGGAAGTATGAAGGCCTAATTTGAGTTATCGCCAAAGTAGGGAAGGTTTCGTACAAGGTCGAGATGCCAGTTTAGATGAAGATGCACTCGGTTATCTATGTCAGCAGATTGAAGCCATACCACGCCGACGAGGAGAACGTCACGCGCACTCAACAAGTAAGAGAGGAGATGAAAAGTTAACGGTTGCGAAAAAAGATTGTCAAAGAAGTGGAAGAAATTCTATCAGAGAGACAAATAACCGTAGACAGATGACGCCATCAAAATTTCTGGTGAAGTGAAAGGGACTTGCGGAAGAAGAGATTAGTTGAGAGAAAGTTGAAGACCTAAGCTGTTTTAGCAGAAGATTGATGACTTCCAAGCAACATAATCATCGAGGACGCTGATAGATTAGGTGGGAGAAGATGTAAGGGCCACTCATATTTGCTCATCTAGAGCTAAGTTAATAAGCCTATGTCTGTAAGTGCGAGATGATCAGATGCTTCATAAGGGACTTAATCATTTGTACTCTAGAACATAGTTGTGTACTTTTCCGTTTTTAGACTAATAAAAGTATGTCGTTTACATCCCTTGTTTGCTCCTGTTTGCTCTTATTTGTGTGTGCTTTTGATGTGTTGTGATGCGCATGTTATCTATGTAGCCTCGAATGATATTTCTTAATGATCCTTACTTGTTTTTTTATTATTGTCACTTACTTGCTTACTTTTTAGACAACTAACTTTCTTGTGTTTGCTGCGTACAGATTTATTTAAGCTGACTTACTAGTTCAATACGATAGTAAGTGTCACATGGATCGAATTTTGTTTAAGAGAAAAGTCGGTTCGTGACACGGAGCCCTGAAAGGTAAACGAAATGGGTACTTAAAAAGGAAAAGAAAATATCAAAATCTATCAGAAGCATGAAAAGATTGATACTTGGAATAAAAATATCAATATATGGTTCAAATGTATCGATACATTGAATGCATGTCGATATTCATTAAATGGATCGATATCTACAAAGAAAGGTATTAATACTTTGCAAGATAAAAACTTGAGAATAAATTATAAGTCGACCAAATCGATACTTATAGAGAATGTATCGATATATGTCGAGATAAAGAGTTTAAAAATAATTATACACTGAACCAGATCGATACTTTCAATGAAGGTATCAATCTGTTAAAAGGAGAAAAAAAAAAGAATCGATACATAAAGGTAAATGTATTGATATTCGAGGTTAAAAAAATTTTTAAAATTGAATTCTTAATGAACTGATCGATATTTGGACCAAAAATATCAATACTCAATCTTAGTATTGATACCTAATTTAGAAGTGTGAAAAATTTAATATGAACAAGGGGAGTCATGAAAATATTAATATGAGCCAGGGGTCATGAAAAAGTTAAGGCTTAAGAAACGGGAACAATCTTTAAAACAAGAAGCTTTAAAATAAGAAGCTGCATAATATGTGTGTGCGCGCGCGCGCGTGCGTGTGTGTGAAACGAAAAAAGCAGATGCCGGAAGCTGACAAATATTATTGAATAATCTTTTCCATGTTCCCATCCCAATTGAATATTATTGAATAACAATGTGGAAAAATATTATTGAATAACAATAACAATGTGGAAAAGTCAATTGAATATGATTGAATAACAATATCGAAAAGTCAATAATCGGTAGAATTGAACCAAAACAGGTACAGGGGGTCCACCAATTAGAATGGAAATCAATTCAAATCTATGGACAGATTCGACCAAGAAATAATCATCTAATGTTCATAAGAAAATAAACTAATTCGAGAAAATACCTAATGAAAAAATCCGAAAATATTTACCGAAAGACTTTAAGACGAAGCTAAGACAACTATTTCGCCATCTCATTTATGAATGTCAATCGTATCAACCGTGAAGCATTGAAAGTCAGAATTTCCGTAGTGATGATGAAGCGGATCGTCAAAATAACTGTCCTTGTGAACTGAACTGAATTATATTCATCCAAAGTCAGAATTTCGGCAGTGATGATGGAGCGGATCATCAAAATAACCGTCCTCCAAATAGTGAACTGAATTATATTCATCGAACTGTTCAAGCTTCTCCATAAGTTGGAATGTTGATGTTGGTCTTGCTGTTGCTGTTAAATTGTCTGTAAGATTCTGATTAGAGGCTAGTGGATATGTTTGTGGAATCCAAGAAGAATTTTGTCCTGAAAGCCACGCAGAATTCTGTCCCGGGCCCGGATTGTGATGAGAATACTGAGGAATTGTTTCAGGAAGCCTGCCGATATGATTTTGAAATGTACTCTGAGGATACATAAAAACATTATCATATGTATTGAAATATCTTCCCTGATTTCCGAAACCAGACATATCGAGGAGTCCAGTACCTTGACACAAGAAAGTTTCCGCAGCCATTTCAATGGCTGCAGCATTCTGAAGTTCAGTTTCTGTTTGTTGATCACCGTGGAACGAATCATCTTGGTCACCTGTTGAAGCTCTACGGGACCTATCCTGCGCCTTTCTTTTCTTATACATCCTGCAGAGAACCCAGTCATCTAACTGGAATGAACATTATGCAAACATCATCAATACAACAAAAACAATTGTTTCACTTAATTATAAATAACCAAAACAGAAACTTTGAAAACGATAATGAAAGAAAGCAGCAAAATTTAGTTACCCACGTATCATTTGCATGCTTTCTGATCCTTGAAGGAGTTTTCGCCTTGAATTCATGCATAATCCAACCAGTTTTTTTACCGTCTGGAGGTTTTCCTATGTAGAACACCAATGCTTTCTTTAAACCGACCACAACATCGTCAAATTCAACAGGCTTATCAGCTCCGGTTGCCTTCCAATATCCGCCTGCAGCAGCGCGATTGGGTCTTTGTCCATGTGGGTACTTCCGTTCTCTTGGAGTAAAGAAATACCATTCATTCTCATCAAGTGGCTTGTATTTTTCTGTGCATCAATAATTAAAGAACATTATTATATCCATCAACGTTTTGTAGAAAAAAAAAAAAAAACAAGTCACACTGGGGAGGATTGAACTTTGTTCATGATTTACACAGCAATACCTATACCTACACGTCTTTGTTTTAAGATATACATCTTACCCTGTAGATGAAATATCAATGGTTTTAAATTATTGAACGAGAAAAAATTGGTTCATGACCTTCAGGTAAATGTAGGTAAATGTTGGAAGTAATTGAGTTTTAAGACCAAATTACAAAGATTAAAGATGAACATCTACATTATATAACAATGAAAAGAAGTTGAAGCATCGTAACATTATATGCAACAATAATGAATAAAGAAGTGGTTCAAATCTTGAAACAGTTAGTCTATTCAACCAATGAACTCGTGGACAAACATCCACACAAGTATATGCTATGCATTACTTGTATGCAATATCTTTCAAATATATAAAATAAACAGAAAATAGAAAATTTAACCTGCAAGTTTCCAAGGATTAAAATCATACAATTTAACCTCCTGGATCCCGTTTGGTGGCAGAGGTTCATTCTTTATCTTCTTCCACAAGTAATGAACCAGGAGCTCACTGTCGTAAGGTTTGAATCGATAACCTGGAGGAAACTTCTTATCAAAATAAGAATCAGTATCGTTTACAGTATAACCACCAGCGTTCACTGGGAACGCCTGCAGAAGGGAAGCACAGTTATTATCTTTAGGGCTTTCTCCGTTAGCATTTTGGTCATTAGGGTTTATTGCTTCAACCCCCAGCTGTTGGTTCTCCGTTGAGAACATCTATAACAAGAATGAGAGGCAATTCAACATGGAGCCTAAAAAAGCCAATAGGAAGAAGAAGATGTAGTTTGTTGTGATCAGATATCTGAGGCTTTTATACATGTAATTTGGAATATTTTGAGCTGCTATTTTTTCTAACTATGAAATTTTTTAGCTTCGCTTTATCAAAGAGTTTAGTACCAAAGATTTATCTTCTAGTCACGTCAAGATATGGGCATGTGGCCTACCAATCAGCGCTATGAACTCGGATGTGTAGCTTTAATTGAAGGGACAATTTTGATTAGGGTTAAGTCGAACTCTATCAAAGTAGTGGTAGAATATGATTTCTTTACTGGATTAACGTTTATAAAACAGCGATAAAACCGGCTTCTTTAGCATAATCCAAATTTTTCGGCTCAAGCCTTATACGTTGGCGTTTAAAATTAAAATTAAAATTAAATAAATATATTTCAATACCCTATCTCCTATTCAAATACAATTTTTTTTTTAAAAAAAAAATCCATGTTGATAATGTGGAAGAATCGACCATTTAACCTGATAAGAGGTCAATCTAACTAAATTATTCTTAAAACCAAATTAAATTTTATTTAATTATAAATATTTTATATTTTATATTTTAAAATATGAATATTCTACTGTATTTCGATACCATAAGAATGAACATTCATATTGCACATTCTAAAAATAACAGACGTTAAAAAAAAAAAACGATTGCAATATTCCAGTTTAAATACAGACGTTGACACCAGAGTTGCTTTCCTGAAATGCTTGTTTGATGCTTGTATTGTATATTCACCAAGAGCTACAGTACTGATGTTTGGTATTCTTTGACTGTAATGCATTTTATGAACTTCTTAAGCAAATGTACGTCTTGTTTACATTCTAGTTTTTAAAAATGAAAAAGAAAAAACTTTCGTAAAAGCTTAAATGCAAACACATTATATGATCAATGCATCAATGATAAACTCAGTATCACAAAACTATGTAATTTCTAAAAGCAAGACGAATTGATATTTGTAACAGCTATGCTGTATGAAAATCAAAGTTACAGAAGTGCTCTGACCTAAAAATTCCTAATAGAAAACGAGTTCAAGATGAAGAAAACACACTGATTAAATTCATCCTAACCTATTTATTATAAATGACAAAATGAAATGAGTCAGAAGTCCATAAAGTTATGAGCTAGAGGATCGAAATATAGGTCTTCTGTTGGGAGATTCGAATCTTCATCCAGGTGATATCCCAACTGTTCAAACTTCATATTACTGTCTGTAGGCAGGAAATGTGGTCTTGCTGATGATGGTTCATCCACCGAACTATTAGGAATTTGTTGAAACCCCAAAGGGTGGTCATAGGATTGAAGAAATGTAGGAAGAAAATCCTGAGAACCCTGCTGACAATGTGGAAAATTAACATATGGACTCTTACTAGACAAAAAAACATCATCATATTCGTTGAAAAATATTCCCTGGTTGCAGTAATCAGACATATCAACAATTCCATGTCCATGGCCTTCAGGCTTGAAAGTTTCTGCACGCGGCACTATAGTGCCTTCTACTGAAATCTGTACACTATCTTGAGATTGAGTTAATGCAGTTTCATTTTCTATTTTTTGTTCTTGTACTGAATTATCTTTTTTCCTAGTTGAAGCTCTAGCAGACCTATTTTTCTGATGTATCCTACAGAGAACCCAGTCATCTAGCTGCAAGGAACATACAGCCAACATTATTAACACATATTTGAAAAAGAAAATGATTTCAGATGAGAAGGAAAAGGTTTTTACTCTCATCACATCTCCGCTCTTACGAATCTTTGGTGGATCATCGACTCTGTATTCATGCATAATCCAGCCAGTTTTCTCGCCCTTTGGAGCTTTTCCCTTGTAGAACACCAAAGATTTCTTGAATCCAACAATACTACCATTATGTTTAACAGGTTTATCAGCTCCAGTAGCCTTCCAGTATCCTTTTTCAGCAGCTCGATTGGGTCTTAGCCCATTTGGATACTTCCTTTTCCTTGGTGTAAAGAAATACCATTCCTTTTCACCAAGTGACTTGCAGGTTTCTGTAATTTATTTCATCAACGAGAGAAAAAGAAGTTGCAGTAACATATCCTGAAGAAAATTCATTCCTATTCTGAGGGGAATAATTAAACATAGATCTAATCAACTTTGTGGAAAATACCAATGCTAATCCAAAGGTATAGCTGAGTGAGAAAAATTAGGTTCAGATTGCAAGTTAAGTTCTGAATACAGAAAACAAACTACAATTTTAAGATCCATTTACTCAACCACGGTAACTTACAAATTAACAATGTCAAATTGATGATGTATAGTTACAATATCAATCTTGCATAAATATATGAGGAAAATAAGAAAGAGAAAGTTGTTGTCTCTAACCTACAAGTTTCTTGGGGTGGAATCTGTATAACTCAACTGCCTTGATCCGGTTTGGTGGCAACGGTTTATTCAGTATCTTCATCTGCAAGTAATGAAACACAAGTTCTCCATCGGAGGGTTTAAACCGATAACCGGGCGGAAAAGTATCCAAATAAGAATCATCATCATCATTCACAGGATACGATACTAGTGAATCATCACTGTCGTTTGTCAGGTTTTCTCCATTGGAATTGTTTTGAGCAATAGGGTTTATCCCTTGGACTTCCATCTGCTGCTTTTGTTTCTTCTGCTTCAGCTTTTGCTCCTTCATATGGAGAACAAATCAAGGAAATGGACCAAAATAAGCAAAAAGAAAAAGAAAAAATTAAAGGGAGAAGTAGTTTGTTACGATAAGATATATATGAGTACACAAAATAAATATTCTCGAATATCACGTAGCTATGTATTCTAATTTGATTAAAGCTTTGTGTTTATCAAATATCTGTAGTCTCTACGGATGGTTTATCCTTTTGCCACGTCAAGGTATAGGTCCCAGTTCTTTTCAATTACTGATTTGAAGTATAAATTTTACTAGTGCTAGAACCTTCCAGAAGGTCCCTTAAAAAGCTGATTTGGCGAACAGTTATAGCTAGATTCAGTTGATGCAGTTGAATAATTTGAACGAAGTCAAAATCCTGTCAATGGGTTTCAGGATTTGTTTGAAGTTGATATACTCCAATTTTGAAGGGCCACAATGATATATGTCCTAATTTATTTTAAATTCTCTTTGCAGAATTTACTGCAGCCACGGCGGACCCTAACGTAGATTGGTACCATGACCTTCCGTGAGAATAACAGAGTTGCTGATATATGCTCTCACAAACCCTGATTTAAGTGGTAATCACTTCCGTGGTCGATTTGTAAGAATTGTTTACTTGATTTTTGGACATTCCTAATTTTTGTTTTATGTAGTCTTTTGGCTATTTTTATGGTACTTCTCTCTTTTCCTAATTATAAATCTATTTAGGGTTGATTCTTAAAAATTACTTTTAAAAAGTTAAAATAAAATTATGAGTGGTAAGTGCCATTTGTTTTTATATTAATCTCCTTTGGTTGAAAATTTATCTTATTCAATAGGATCGAAAACAATTTAGGATAATAGTGGGAAAATTTAGCACTTCTATACAGTATATTTTATTTGTTTGAACAAAATATGGTGATTCACGTTATTAGAAATTGGTGTAGGTTTAAATTTTAAATCAATTCAAAATTATCACTTTTATTTTGGACTAAATTGATCTGAAATGATAAATTGAATCGAACCAATTTCACAAGTATTGATTTGGTTTGGTTCACAAGTATTGATTTGGTTTGGTTCTGTTTGATTTAACAATTTAAGACTAAACTAAAAAAATAAAATTTATTTTACATCTAGTGACCCTAAATTTAAATATATATATATATATATATATAGTTTTATTAGCTCTTTTAAAATATTATATTAATTAAATATGAATGAATTTAAATAATATATTGATTTGGTTCATTTTTTTTAGATTTAGATTAAGTTTAAATCAAAAATCGAATATCACTTATAGGTTTGATTTTTTCAAATCAAAATCAAACCGATAATTTTTTAAACAGTCGGTTTGGTTCAAATTTATGTACTCTTTCATGCTATTTTAAGTTACCTAAAATTTAGAAAATGAATCACTTTTCTCTAACACAATATGGTTGAACTATATCCATTTTTATGTTGAATAGATGTTGTCAAAAATAAAACAAATGCAACTCGTGATCCAATTAAATCTCACACCATTATTCGAATAAATGATACCTAACATTTTCTTAGGGTTTTACTTATACTTTAATTTAAAAATTCTTGAAGGTCATGCATGGGATGCAAACAAGGATAAAATTCTTGAAGGTCATGCATGGGATGCAAACAAGGATGGTAATGGACCGAATTTGGAATGGATACCTCCAAACCCGCATCCACATTAGCTATAAAAATTCAATACCAAATATTTTTTAAATCTGTAACAGGTTTGACATTTTATTAGTAATCTCGTTTTAACTAATACCTAACGTTAACTAAACTCATGTAGATATCCACAAGTTTTTAGTAGGTTTCTTTTTTTGTCTTTTCAACTTCATTTTTATTAGTATAAAATATCAATTTTAAACTTGTAACATATATAATTAAAATTATAAATTTTTAGCATTAATTTAAAATAAAACACATTACTCACATAAAACATTAAATCCATTAATATAAAATAAAATTGATTACAACAATTTCAGAAGAAAAATACATAAGTATTTTATAAATTCATAAATAAAATATCATAATATAAAATAAAACTCTATAAACTTATAAATACTCATTTAACCATATATATATATATATATATCAATATATTACAAATTTGCAATATCATAGACCATGGTAAATTGATAACAAAATTTTCAAGTCCAAAATAACAAGACCAAGTTTTGGTGCTTTTATATAAAAAAAAAATATCCGTGATACTTTTAATAGATACCCATGAATATTTATTTGTACTTGAATAAGTACCAAATTTGTAACATATTTTTTTTTTCTTTTCCAAACTCGATCCCACTAAAATCAAGTACTAGCAGGTTGTGGGTGAAATTGTCATCCCTAAATATAAGATTTCAGCTTAAGTGAATGTTTGAAGGTAGATTATAAAAATAACAATTCACCTATCAGTGTGGGTCGATTTTAAATTTTAACTTATTATATATGTTTTTTTTAAAGAGTAATTCTAAATATTTAAAGTAATTATTTTAATTTATTTCTAAGCAATGATATGACTTTTATAATGATAAATTTTATAATTTATAAAATAACTAATTGTTCTATTTCATTATTTAATAGATGAAAAATCTCGTTATTATTATTTTTTTTAAAATGTATTTTTTATTTATTTATGATTTGCATATTATTCTTATTATATACAGATTTTGGGAGTTAATATTCCTTAGTTTTTTTTCTTCTGCGGTGTGTTATTCTTATTTTATTAACAATTTTTATTTTGTTTACCATTAAAATTAAAAGAAAATGTGCAAGGCTTTTGGCAGCATTAAGCAAATTAGCGATAGATGGCCTGAATTTGGTCCACAATGGCCTCAAATTCAATGGCCCAGCATGCTTCCTCAACATATTTGCCCTGCCGCATTGGACCTCGTTATTGTAGCAAATTATTTTAGCCCAGTGGCAGTGTAAAAAGAATAAAGATTTGAAGCTCACCTCTAGCTCTAGCTTAGTGGGTCAATGGTCGGTGCTCCGTACTCATCCTACGCATAGCCTTAAGCAGTCAGTTCTGTGGCTGTAGACTGTAGTACAGTCTGGTCAAAAAGCTCCCTTCAGCCAAAACACCAACGTGTAAATAAGGCATGCTTAGGGCTGTCACTTGCGTGACATGCACTGCATTTCACAGTCTTTGTTCACCTTCCATAGCCATTTGCCATCTGTTTCCACCTCTTGGTCCCCACAACTCGCCCAAATACTTTACTCAATACTCTTTCCTTTTGTCTCTCATCTCCTACATTCCTCCGTTCTCCAAATGTCAATCTCTTTTGTCTTTTCGTTTCTATAAATATTTAGAACTTAGATCCACATATTTCACCGACCAAATTGCCAGGATTTCACCTCTCTGTGTTGGAAACTATCAGATTTTGATTGATCAATGGCTACAGCAGCACCATTGACAGTGCTGCCGATGATGTGCGTTTTATTATTTAGCTCTAATATGATGGTGGTTTTATTAGCTAGTAATTTTTATCAAGATTTTGACATCAGCTGGGGAAATTCCAAGGTTAAGATTCTCTACCATGGGGAAGTTGTTACTCTTTACCTTGACAAAGACTCAGGTTCCGGTTTTCAGTCCAAGAATGAGTTTGTATTTGGCAAAATTGACATGCAGATCAAGCTTGTATCGGGCAACTCTGCAGGCACTGTCACTTCCTACTATGTAAGCTGGCCGCTGCTGCCGCCTGTGTTGATTAACTCTTGCAGCAAATCTTTATCTTTCATTTGTGTTTATTTATATAAGCATGATTTTGTGTGTGTGTGTGTGTTGTAGTTAACATCGCAAGGATTAACCTGGGATGAGATAGATTTTGAGTTCTTGGGGAATTTGAGTGGCAATCCTTACATTTTCCACACAAATATAAGGCAAAGGTGACAGAGAGCAACAATTCTACCCCTGGTTTGATCCCACGGCAGATTTCCACACCTACTCCATTCTCTGGAATCCCAAAATCATTTTGTAAGAAACCCTTCAAACCCATTAGTCATTTCTAGCAAAACATGCAGCAATTCAAGGACTTGATCTCTTCATTTTCTTTGTCAAATTTTCAGATTCTACGTGGACGACACACCCATCAGAGAATTCAAGAATTTGGAGTCAATGAACGTTCCATATCCCAAAAACCAGCCTATGAGAATCCACTCAAGTCTCTGGAACGCCGATGACTGGGCAACAAGAGGTGGCCTCGTCAAAACAGATTGGACCAAAGCTCCTTTTACAGCTTCGTGCAAAAACTCCATAGTCAAAGCTTGCATTCTGCATCCAGGGTCATCAGCTTCTCTTTGCCCTTCAAATTTTTCCTCTGCATGGCTGAAGCTCGATCAGCTGGATGAAACAAGCCAGGAGAAACTGAAGTGGGTGCAGAAGAATTACATGGTTTATAATTACTGTACAGACAGAAAGCGTTTCCCAAAAGGACTTCCCCCAGAGTGCGCTGCCACAAGTGCTTCATAGAAAAGTTAATGCACGAGATTGCGCACGACTATTATATATACAATAAATTTGTCCACAATATTTATACTTACGTTTCTTGCATTGGATCCCATGTTTTTGTTTGTTAGTCCTTTGTACTTGAGGCGTTCACTGAATTTTAGGAGAAAGTAAAATAAGAAATTAAAGAAGAAATGAAATAGAGAAAAGAACATGTCATCATGCTATATAATTGTATTAAAATAATAATGTCACCTATGGAATACATGGATTGAAATAAAAAATTTCTAAAATATTTAATTATAGAAATTTTCACCAACTATAATAATCAAAAGTGAAATAAATTGTTTAGGTTAATTGTTAATACTTATATTAGAAATTTAAAATGTTCTATTAATTTAATTTATAAATTTTTATGATTAAATAATCTTAGTAATTCCACAAAACCCACAAAAAAAATTGTCAACTAAACTTTTAGTGTTTAACTTCTCTGGTATTTTCGCACGCTTGAGAACGTGCTTGGAGTTGGTTGTTTACTTTAGCTTTGGGGAGCATGAGTAAACCAGACAAGGAGATTGTACAAATCTGCATTTTTATTGATGATAAAGATTGTAAAGAATATTGAAAGAATCGAGCTCTAAAAATTTACATGAATTTAAAAAACAGAATTGATGTATGTGTTGATTAATCACTTCTTTAGAAGGTTTTGCATTCAGCAGGGAAGCCCTGTGGAAATCTCTGTGTCAGTGCAGTAATTGTAAATCATGTAATTCTTCTGCACCCATTTCAGCTTGTCTTGACTTGTTGAATCAAGTTCTTGAGAGAGCCAGGTACTGCTGCTGGATGTAATTGAAGGTGAGTAAGAAGATGCTCCACTTGACCAAACACAAGCTTCAGCTTTGAAGTTTTTGTAGGAAGCAGTGAAAGGAGCTTGTGTCCAATCTGTCTTTACCAGTCCACCTCTTGTAGCCCAGTCATCAGCATTCCAAAGAGAAGAGTATATTCTCATTGGTTGATTCTTTGGGAATGGAACTCCAATTGACTCACAGTTCTTGAATTCTCTTATGGGTGTGCAATACACAGAAAAGCTGAAATTACAAGGAAAACGAAATATAAGTACAAACATATTAATATAAAAACTAAAGAAAATGGTTGAGATTAAAATGTCAATTTGGTGATTGGAAGAAGCAGAAGACGCTTACACAATACGCTGAGGATTTCAGAGGATGGAATAGGAGTGAAAATCTGCAGTTGGATCAAACCACAGATAGAATTGCTGTTCTCTGTTGCCTTTCCCTTGGCTGAAGATATTAGTGTGAAGAATGTAAGGATCACCACTCAAATTTCCCAAGAATTCGAAGTCTATCTCATCCCACGTTGACCCTTTTTAGGATAGCTGCAAATTTTCATGAGCGAAGATACATTTCAGAAATATGAACATTTTTTTCATGGAAAATCGAGGCAGAAGATAATGGATTAGAAACTTAAATAATATGCAGTGACAGTGCCAGCAGAGTTTCCAGGGACAAGCTTGAGCTGCATATCAATCTTGCCGTATAAATACTCATTCCTGGACTGGAAGCCTGAACCAGAGGCTTTATCAAGAGACAAAGTAAGAAGGTCGCCGTTGTTGAGTATCTTGGCACGGCCATCTCCCCAAGTGACGTCAAAATCTCGGTTGAAGTTAGCAGCAGAACCATCAATTAAATAGAGAACCACAGAAGTGACCAGCAACATAGAAGGAATAGCTAAAGAACTATGAAAACAAGTCATGGCGAAAGATTAATTTCTTTGAAGGTAAGACAGAACTAGTGTTGAGTGATGAGGAGGTTGTGCTAAGTTGGGCAAATTTATATAGAATTTTTCTGAGCAAAGTAGAAAAGGAGAGAAAATGCGTGGGAAGCTTCAGTTAGAAGAGTACAGTTGGCTGAGGAATGTACAGTCATTGGCTGTTCATTAATTAAATTTATTACAACACAGACCAAATTTGACGCGGTTTTACTTACATTTATGTAAAGAAAGTGGAGACAAGGTGCTGCACAGTCTGACGCAAACGGAGGTGGGATAATGACATCGTCGAATACATACTGAATTTCGTTCACTTTGTTGATGTAGTGAACTAGATATGGTCTGGAGACGAGATTAGATGTCGTTTCAATCTAAACGACGCTATGAAAAAGAAAATCAAAGACGAAATTTTATTCAATTAAAAGTTTCTAACAAATAATAAGAGCAAACCTTCATTGTTAAATAATAAGAATTACAATAAGTAAAATAAAACTTGTTTAATTAATAAAATATAAACTTTTCAAATTTATTAAATATAATACTGCCGTTAAGTCGTGGTTGAAAAATCAAAGAGTCAGCAGGTGATGGAGACAGGACAGCATAATGCAAAATCGCGTGTTGTTGTAATAAAATATGTCCTGCTTGGATCATGTAATGAATGTTCTTTGGCGCCTTAGATAAAGCTATTTTACTACACCCTTTTCCTGCCAACAACCGGCCACAGCAGACTTCACTGGAGCTTGCCATTACTTTCCTCTGCCTTTCCTATTCTCATCTTCACTAGCTTATTCATACTATAAATACAAGACGATATGATCTTCAACACTTTCATCTCTTCAATTTCAAAACACAAACTTCACTCAGTTTCCGATATCACTACTACACCATATATCCATGACTTCAATGTTGCATTTGTTTCTACTGCTTGGCTCTTTGATGGTTGCCTCTGCTGGTAACTTGAACCAAGATTTTGATATCACTTGGGGAGATGGCCGGGCCAAGATTCTCAACGATGGCGAGCTACTTACTCTGTCCCTTGATAAAGCCTCTGGCTCAGGCTTCCAGTCCAGGAATGAGTATTTATTTGGCAAGATTGATATGCAACTCAAGCTTGTCCCTGGCAACTCTGCTGGCACTGTCACTGCGTACTATGTAAGTTCCTAAACAATTCATTTCTGCATCAATTTTGTATAGATTAGAATATGTTCAAATTACTGATATTGATATAAATCTGCAGTTATCCTCAAAAGGGTCGACATGGGATGAGATAGACTTCGAATTCCTGGGAAACCTAAGTGGTCATCCTTACATTCTTCACACTAATGTCTTCAGCCAAGGAAAAGGCAACAGAGAACAGCAATTCAATCTGTGGTTTGACCCAACTGCAGATTTTCACACCTATTCCATCCTCTGGAATCCTCAGCGTATTGTGTAAGTGTCTTCTTCTTCTTCAAATCACCAAATTGATACTTTAATCTCAACCATTTTTTTAAGTTTTTAAATTAATCTGTTTGTACTTATATATCGTTTTCCTGGTAATTTCAGCTTCTCTGTTGATGGCACGCCCATAAGAGAATTCAAGAACTCAGAATCAATTGGAGTTCCATTCCCAAAGAATCAACCAATGAGAACATACTCTTCTCATTGGAATGCTGATGACTGGGCTACAAGAGGTGGACTGGTAAAGACAGATTGGACACAAGCTCCTTTCACTGCTTCCTACAAAAACTTCAAAGCTGAAGCTTGTGTTTGGTCAAATGGAGCATCTTCTTGCTCACCTTCATCTACATCCAGCAGCAGTACCTGGCTCTCTCAAGAACTTGATTCAATAAGTCAAGACAAGCTGAAATGGGTGCAGAAGAATTACATGATTTACAATTACTGCACTGACACAAAGAGATTTCCACAGGGCTTCCCTGCTGAATGCAAAGCCTTCTAGCGAAGCTACTAAATCAACACATAAATCAATTCTTTTATTCTTTGTTTTAATGGATTATTCATTGCATGTAGATTATGGAGTTCGATTCTTTGCAGTATTTGTAACCAATAAAATGGATTATTTCTCAAATTTTCACAATGTAATGCAAAATTTAACAAATAAATTTCAAGTGATTATGTTCTCTATGACATGGCTGCTACGATATATGTTGTTCATTGGAAGCTCAGGAAGATAAACAGACAATCCTCAGAAACATGCAAGCATGCACCTCTGAAATTTCATTTATTAAATTTATTATAGTGCATACCAAATTTATTACGCTTTGATTTATGTAAAGAAAGTGGCAACAAGATGCGGCCCAGTTTCCTTTTAACAAACAGAGATGAATTAAAACAATTAATTATGACTTTATAAATCTAGCCGTAAGGCAAACCCCACGAGCACCGCCACCGAGTCAAAACAAATAACGTTCATATAGGTAATGCATAAAAAAGGCTTTTTAGAATTTCTTGCCAGTTATACATGTTGATAAATCTTCTATTGGTTTGGGAAATTAAGCCCTCTATGCAAATTCGTGTATTTGCTTTACAAAATTTCGGATGCAATAAGCTCATTAATTTTGATGTTGTCTTTTATTTAGTTAAGAGTTAAGAATAAGATTGCATAATAAGAAATAACACAGTTGGACAGTTGACATACCAAATTACTAGATTAATTCTTAATTATCTTTAATTATATAAATAGTAATTTTCAACTTTATTTTGCTTGTCTTAATTATGGACGTTGTTCTATAATGTCTTTAATGGTGGTGTTTGGAAAATCTAGGACTTAGCTGGTGATGTGGACAGCAGCAGAAGTGACACATGTACTTTATTCTTGAAATATAATG
>JAXCLQ010000013.1:1846742-1857988 GCA_035584115.1 Cedrela odorata | reverse complement strand
ATATATATATATATATATATATATAAGAACCCAAAAACACTAAAGGTTCTTAAGATTTCTGAAACCAACAACTTCAACTATTCTCTAAGACTTCATTTTTTTTTTTAACTGGCTCCCTGAAAGTTAGAATGCACTGTGTAACAAGAGGCTTGACAACAGAACCTAACCATTATTCATCTTCTAACTCAACAATCTGTGCACGCCTCTCAGCTGCTTTCTTTCTGATAAAGAAACCCCACCTCATTGCTGCCTTGATCTTCAGCCACCCCACAACAGCCTTGCCAGAACGTGTACGATCCTCATCAAAGTTCGGCATTGGTGATTGCATGTAAGATGGGAATGAATACCCATCTTCTGGCATATTCATAGAGGCATGGCCTCCCATGCTGAAGAGTCTGAGCAAGTGTTGCATATCTTCATTTTCAAGCATCTCATGGCTTCGGATGCGGATCTCTTCCTCTGAAAAGAAGTCCTCAACTCCCTTGTCTCGATTGTGAGACCAGTCATCAAAAGGATTAAGGTTAGATGGCTGAATGGAAGAGCCAATAGCTTGGAATCCTGAGTTAGATAATTGTGGTGGACCAACAGCCAGCCCAACAGTGTTGTTATCATGTCTAGTGTTCTGGATTTGGTGAGAATGGTTCATCAGCTGATCATTGGATGCAAATGAAGTGCTGTCAAACTGAGTACGGGAAATGGAGTTCATCACTTGAGGCTGGTTTGAGTATCTTGCAGCCATATTATCAGTATAACCTGAAGCTGATAAAAAGAGAATAGAAGAGAGTGATTAAATATATGTCTTGTTGAAAGTAAACAGCATCAGCTAAAAATCCAATTCCAGTTTAGGTTGAAAAACAATGGGGTCATTTTACAACAGAAATTTTCTTTGTTAAGGCTTAAAACCAGCTTAGATGGTCGGGGCCAGCTTCCATTTATGCTGTTTCTGCATTTGGGTATTTGAAGCAAAAACACCTTAAGGTAAATTCATAACCAGATACAATTGACACTTGGTAACATTAATTTTCTATCATCAGGATACTTCACTATCTGATATTTGGAGAGACAGTTTTATCTTGTCCACAAGTGCGCACAGAAAAAATAAAATAAAATTTTAAAATTTTAAAAAATAATAAAAAAAAAAAAAGCCAAGGCCATTTCAACTCAGGAAATTTGCAAGGGTCAAACTGGGGCAATTGTGTCTATTATCTCTTCAAAACCCGTAAGCAAGTGAAGCTTATTACTTTTTGAACTTCAAAGTTTATAGAGGTTCTTTTCCTGGATAGCTGAGATTTTAACCCCAAACTTCTCCAAACAAGAACCACACCACTATACCACCAGAGTCAATGCTCAGAGACTACTAGTCTAACAAATTCTCATGTAATAGCAGTCAAAGCCCACAAAATGGTGTTGATATTGGATCAGGGAGGTATTCTGCCTAGAGCCATTATTCAGAGTCACGGAACTCTGAGAAATCATTTTGTTCCTCCCTTTAATGTGTTTGTGAAAGCAAAGGTTAGACAAAGTTGTGGAATCAAAGAGGTGCCAATACTTAAAAAATTGGAGGTTCAGCATTGGAGGCTGCAGCTTCAGGCTTTACTCTGTTGTTCCCTGATACACTATCTCCAAAAGTTTATGCATTTGCTTTCTTATCTGTTTATTTAATTGTTCTCAGAAAAATGAACAAACTTCCTTCCATTTGACTATTCTCTATAAAACTCAAATACTACTCAGTGTTGGGCCCAATATTTCACTCCTATAGCATACTGTTCATGACCTCAAACCCAGACAATCAAAATTTTAAGGCTTTCTAACCCAAGTTACATATGATTTTAGAATGCTTCCTTCAGTTGCCAAATGTATGGCACTGTGAACTCATACGATAAGAATAATAGTCATGCAGAGAAAAAGATGAGGAGGAAATAGAACTTCAATTTAAGGAAAGGGAAACAGATATTATGTAGACAAATATATTTACCTCCAACTGTTGAATGGCCTGAATGAGCCGAAGACTGCTCAGTAGGAACAGTAGCAGGCAGCCGTGGTAGTTGCAACTGATGGTCTAAAGCATTAGAGAAATCTATTTGACCTGTCTGAAGTTCATTTCTAGATGCATTTGACCTCTTATTTTGCTTGAAGCTCATAAATGATTTGCCATCGTACTCTACAACTTGATTCCAGTTTTCATATGCTTTCTTCACTAGTGTATCCACATAAACCTGCAGTACATGATTTATTTCCTTAATGAACAAAACTATAGGACAAATTAAACACAAAAATAGAAATAAATAACTTCCAAGGATAATAACACCAAAAAGGAAGAGAGAGAAAAAACCTTATAGTAGTAACAATAACTTAAACATGGCTATTCTGAGTTCAAATGAAAAGTATGGGGGAATCTGGGAAAGCAATATTGCAATAATCGCAGGAGGCCTAAACAAATAGTCGACAACTAATATACATGGAACCCTGAGAAAACATAAACATAAAAAAGGTATAATCTGACTAAGAAAGAAAAGTATATATCTGACCAACCTTCTGGCTGTCTGAAAGAGAATCAGCAGGAATATACTGTTCCCCTGAAATAAGGCCATTCAGCTCATAAATGTTGTTAAAAACAACACCAGTATTTCTTGAATCTTCGGAATAATAAACATAGAGCTTCCCACTAAGGACACAAGTCTTTGCATGCTCTAAGAGAGCCTCCCACATCTTATTTGACATACCACTTCCAAGAATCTACAATCAGTGTATCAATGTCAGAAGAGAACTACAAAGCATGAACATTTTTATTCAGGAACCAAGAGCCAACTCACATTTCGTAATTTTTGAGAATCTCGCACCACAAGCCGCAGAAAGTCTTCCACAATAAATATTCCAGCACTATTTAGTCTCTTGTGGAATGATCCATCCTTGCCAATCTTCTCCAATCTCCATACGTCATCATTCAAGGAAGGAGGGTAGTGTTTCTTGTACACTAGCAAGGAAGGAGAGATGAATTCAACCACAGATGTTCTGACATGTAGTGAAATAAGAAAAAATATAAAATAGAGCATTAACATACATTCCCCTCTATGATCTTTGACAGTAAAAGCCTCAGTCTTTGCCTCACGAATATGAATGCCCTCACAAAATCCTGAAGCAACCTTCAATCCAAGCCTGAACTTCCTGCTCCTTATCCAACTTGAATTGTCCGTAAAAGTGAGTTCCCCCAGTGTTCCTACACCTTCTTTGAGTGTCACTTGCAAATCTCCAGTCAACAGCGGCCTCTTTCCTTCACGCTCTTTCACCACATGGCTTTCAAACTCCTCTTGTGTCCAGTCTTCATCATCTTCATTGTTAAAATCCCCTTCAAGCACAACAACATCAAGTTTTACAGAGGCTTCAGATCCCAATGTTACAACGTGTCCAGTGTTTACATCAACCAGGACGATATGGATTGCAGCACCCTGCTCGCCCTCTACTTTTCCTCCCGTAAAGAGGGGAAGAGATAACCTTGACCTAAAGTGCAGCTGCAAGTTACGT
Source organism: Cedrela odorata (assembly GCA_035584115.1). Classification (NCBI taxonomy): domain Eukaryota; kingdom Viridiplantae; phylum Streptophyta; class Magnoliopsida; order Sapindales; family Meliaceae; genus Cedrela; species Cedrela odorata. Next base: position 1,854,466 of record JAXCLQ010000013.1, on the reverse strand, counting down.
CCATCAGGACCCTCAATTCGTTTTGGGGAGGCCCTGAAAATAAATTATTAGAAGAATAACCCACAATATAGAGGTGGAGACATTATGTGAGAAAAATATAGCAAAAATACAGATGGGAAAGAAAATATATATATATATATATACACACTTTATTTGAGCAAAGACAACAAAATTAGGAGCACTGAGTTGTAAGAATAGAGACATTAAGACTTAGGTAAAGGAAGCCACTATTTAAACCAAAAAAAAAAAATTATCTTATACGCAATATTGTCCAAGTAAATGAAATTTGAGTATATATCATAGAATATTTGGGAAGCCTTAGCATCAAAATTTAAAAACGTGGTTCTGTTATGCAGGTTTCAGGAATTTTACATTGGCGTATGTAACAAATGCCAATGCCTTTAATTTAAAAATATATAAGAGCTTCAACATCCAGTTGAATCCCATAATTCAACCAGCAGTGAGGAGGCAGAGAAGCCAAATTGAAATCACAATGAATAAATTCCCACCCACTCAATGTCACCAGAGAGAGTTCAGAAGGAAACATTCAGTTTTCCATGTCCACACCTCAAGCTTCTTCTAGGCAACATTATGTCAGGCTCAAAGCTGGACTTATGCAGTATCAAGATTGCAAACTGTACGATACAGCTAGGTGACCTCATACACCAGGCCAGCCCATGTTACCAAAATACATAACACCCCAATGATTCTAAAACCAAATGATTACTCTTTGGCAGTTACACCTATCATATGTTCTTACAGACAGAACTACCTATAATAAACATAGTTAAAAATGTACAACCATTTGAAAATATTGCATCAATAGCAGGATAATACACATGGCTAACTATCTTTACACCAGTATCTTTAGTGATGCATTACTTTTGGCCCCAGACATGCCAATTAGAAATTCAAAAGTGAAAACATAGAGCACTGGACATTTCAATAAAGAATATGTAGCCAAGAAAGCTGCCAACACAAGTAATATAAGCCAACAGATCCAGAAAAGATTTACTAGATAGATCCTAAGTCTTCACACCCCCGTGCTTAAAATTCATTATTACCAACCACATCTTACAAATAGAATTAAAGTGAAACAAGCATGGTGTACTTCACATATGATCATGAATATCTTACCGTCCATTATTGAGCCTAGCAGGGCCTAACTTTGCAAGAGCACGCTCTACCTCCTCACTTACCTGTTAAACATAAATAAGTAGAAAGATTGACAAAGTAAATTTAAAAGAGAAAGTGTCAAGCAAAACAGGAGATGATGTATAGAGTAGAACATAACACCAGTATTGCTTCTTCGCATATACCAACCAACATGTCTATCATAGTTTAATGCAATCCCTGATGTGCACTCACCAAAAAGAACAAAAAAGAAAAAGAAAATCTCAATTAAGAATTATTACACATAAAGCTTCAGAACAGAATAAAAATTAGGAATGCAGAAGGGCCCGATAGTTTGGAACTATCCAAATTTGGCTTTACATGAGCTACATTCAGCTTAATTCATTTAACCAACAAACAGAGCGTGACCTTGAGAGTAGACTCAGCTAGTCTTCAAGATTGAACTCAAATCTCTAGAAGCCCAGTTCAATCGTACTTGTGAACTCAAGTATATTCGTGTGTTTGTGTGTATAAATATAGTTAAATGCAATGTATTTATGTCATGAGTTGTGCTATTATTAAATTTTGTTTGTTAAAAAAAAAACATTGTTAGTAGGCTTGAATTCTGGCTCCAGTTAGGAAAAATGAAATATAGATGACAGCTTACACCTACCCACAAAAAGGAAATATTCCAAGAATGAATCATAATCACACTGATTGATCTGCAGTGTGTTAACAAAATATAATAAGCTTAAAAAGATAGTTACCCACATCCTTTAAAATAGATAATTGTTCATAGAGAAGAAGTGTGTCTTACAACTCTACGAAGAATGGGTTCCAATGATGAGCAGAGCTTCTGCAAGCTATCCAACTTTAGAGCTTCTACAATTACACTGCATCATATACACAATTTTTAATAAATGAAATTCACAAGTTTCTTAATGCTGCATGATAAATTAAATAAAGGCACACAATATATCAGGACTAGCCATACAAGAAAGATAAAACACATCCAAATAGTTTTTCAGTAATAATATAAGAAAAGTAAATATGTTGCTCTAGACTAGAAAGTGCGTAATAGACCCAAATCTTTCAGTGGAATCTTGATAAGTCTTAAAATACAATCATCAAGCCTTGAAAATACCCAATATAAAACTTCAAAATTCTCTAGTTGGCTTTGACCTTTACATTTGTACCCTAATCACAAGTTTCTATTGTGATTAAGTAGTCCCCCAAAAACTTAAAATTCACTTTGCTAAAACTAATTCTTCCTTTCTCTGCCAACTCCCCTTTTAGATATCCAAGTAATCCTTAATTTTAAGTGTCTAAAAATTAGTTACGGATATTGCCAAATTAGACAGAACAGCAAAAGCTAAAACCCATAAGCCAACTCACAACAACAAAGAGTGTAAATCTAAGATACAGAGACAGACAGAATAACTTAAAAGAATCCAAAAGGAAATTACAGTTGCCAGGATAACAGAAGTAATTCTCTTTAATGACTTAAGCAATTGTCAACAGCAGATCCCATTGTTATCCTACCAAAAGGAAAACCAATTGTGTTTAGCTACAACTCAAGCAGCAGAAAATAACATTCAACGCAGTCCGATACAAAGAAACTCACCATTTAATCACTGATTATTAACATATTTTTTTTCTCAACTAACTATACAATTACAACTAGACTCAGCTAGAGTCATAAAGCTTTTCCCCAAAATTATTTAACATTAACAACAAATTATCCAATTTAAAACACAAAATCGACAGTACACAAATAAAATCATATAAAACCCCAAAATATAAAATATAAGAAAATTTACCTAGCCAGAGCGGGGCGTTTTCGCTCAGGCTGCTCCTCTTCATTACCCTCTAAACTCCTCTTGCCTCTACTCATACTACTGGTTCTCTCCATATACCTCGTCTGCCTCCGCATTCTCAGATCTGCAGAAACCCCCAAAAACCCCTTATTTCCCGCACACGAACAAACACTCACAAATTCGACTCAAATTCAACATAATTTCCCATATTCAAACAAAAAAAATATTCCATTTCACATGGTTCAGAACCCTAATCCCCCGTTTGGAAGCCAAGAAACTGTCGGAAAGAGACGAAATGAACAACAAAATTAAAACTTGTAATAAAAGGGTAAAGTAGTAACGTTCGTTTGGAATTTTTCTCGGCAGCTAAACAGACGGGGAGAAACTGACGGACAGTGAGAGAAGAGAAGAGAAAACAAAACCTGGAAGGAAACTTTTTTCTCCGAGAGAGAAAATCGAAAACAGTAACAATGGATATTTGTGAAGTGATGATTGATCACTGATTCATCTCACACTTTTGGCTGGTCTACTCTGGCGACTATTGGCAGAAGAATATTGTAATATTCAGGTGTTTCGCGGACCACAGTTGAACCCTTTAATGATTGCTTATAGCTTTCCGATTATTTACTCCATCGCGATGATACAGACCTCTAAATTTTATTGAATAAATTAGTCAGAAATTCCAAGAGAGAGGTTGTTAATTGTCTTACGAAAATAAATATTGTCGTAATTTTTAAATCAAATCGGAACTGGTCAATGCGTCAATAGTCTTTGTGATATTGACTAATAAGTAGCGTAAGCTCTGTAGCAGCAGATATTTTCTTGACGGATTCAAGTATACATCTCATTTGTTTAAGTCGCTAAGGATTGTCCGAACGAGAAGTGAGATGAGAGCAATCCTGACCGTACGTTGCATGGTGTTAAATAAGATCACCTAATGGCACTTTCCACGTCACTATTGGTATTACGTCATTCGCTTGTAGTGGACACACGTCACTTGCTTATTTGCACTCGTCGGCCACTCTCCACCTGGAATCCAGTTATTTTCATTTTTTTTTTTTTTTTTCGTTGAGATAAGATCGAAAACTCTCACTATTTTTGGAAAAAATAAAAACAAAAAAAGAGAGAGAGAGAGAGAGAGAGAGAGAGAAAAATATATAAAAGGCATTAAATAATTTTTAAAAAAACATTTAATGTCAGCACTTGAAAATCACACGTTAACAAAACGACGTCACTTCAAAAGGCATAATGTATGCGCTTGGTCTAATGGGTCATACGCATGCATTATCTTAAAAAGTCTCGTGTAATTAAATCATAAATTTTAAAAAAAATTAAAAAAAAGTGAAAATTTTCAAATTCAATGGTCATATTTCTATACTCTAATAGATCACACCCTAATATATCACAGTCAAGTTTGTAGTAAAAACTCCATAGCATGTTAGTGAAAATTAATTCTCAACACAATTTCTTCTTCTTCTTCTTCTTCTTCTTTCCTTAATCAGCAGAAATACAAGCAATGGGAATCACTCCAATCACGGATATGAGAAAGAACCATAGTAAAGAATGGAACATATTTTAAGACGGCCGTAAAATCGTTTCTCATGAAGCAGCAAAAAAGTTTCTTTTAGTTCCTCATAAAATGATAGCATGGTGTGGTTCATGAATCATGAGTTAAAAATGGTAGATTGTATTCTTGGAAAATCAATGCAGATGTGCTTTTCACTAATGAACAAGAGTATTATTTGCTGTGGATCTTACCCAAAAAGCAAGCACGCATTCTGGACCAGATCCAACAAATTGGTGACTTCACCATATGCTGCAAGATGCAGTGTCAGAACAAACAAATTGGTTGCAATCTTTGGTTCAACATAGATAATGAGGCACGAGCTAATATGAAGCAGCAAAACTATTATGTCAAGAATCAGGGACAATGAAAATCTTGAAACAAAAGATTTGGAAAACCCTGAAGTGCAAAGATCATGAATTAGAGCACGGGTGCTGGTTGGTTCATACGGTAAAATTTTTCAAGTGGTACAATATATTTATGGTTTTCAATCTCGCTCACCCTAGGGTTGAGGAGGAATCTTGGTTTGCATTGTATAATATTTGAAAAAAGATCATGAATCAGGGGAACTGAAAAGCTTGGTACAAATTGAAAACCTACGTATCAAATTGATATCTAAATAGACCTACAGCAATCCATAAGGTACACAAAAATAGCAAGATGGCAAGGTATAGTTAAATATGATTGTCTCTGTCCTAGACAAATACATATTACAGTGAAGAATTACTAGCATTTCATAACTAATTCTAATGTACCTTCAACTTTGTTGAATTCTTTTAGTCTTCTGAATAGCTTGACGAGTAGTTGTCTGCAGACCTCAGGAGACGTACAGGGTCCACACGTGAGATAGATAACATTACTCAGAGGCCCCATGTAAATAACATTTTCACGGAGCTTTTGAAGAAGTGAAGTTGCATATAGGGATCCATACCTGAAAAAAGGATGACATTTTGAAACATGTTAAACACCATTGCAGGTATTGCTTCAAAAATCATATGGGTTACTTTAAATAAAATGATATTTCTATTGAGAGGGGAAAAAAATTATCAAACTTTCAGATTGGAAAATAGTACAGGAAATAGATATCACATTGCTTTTACCAATTATTAGGAATTGATAGCAGGAGACTTAGTAATAACAAAACAACATGATCTATTATTCCTGAGTGAAATTATTAATCGTCCAGTGCATGCAACCCTCAAAGACTGACAGCCATTCTTCAAGAATGAACACAGATACTAAGTTATGGGGAATACTTCCAATAAATAAAGGTTTATATCATTTTGACTGAATGATGGCAGCAAAAGTCAACCAATATGGTCTAGAACATGGGCTTGAAACATCTAAAGGATGCATGAAATAGTTATCTTTAGTGACCAAATATTTGCAGTAATCTTCTCATTTATCACCATTAAAGGTTAACGAAATGAGTGCTACGTAATCGTGGCAATGTTTGCAGTCATCGGAAAATTATACAAAAACATGTCAATGAGACAATACCCAGCCTTACAGCCTTCAGTTAGTAGCTCTAGGGCACCGACAGTCCCCAATGCAACCACTTTTCGGATAGTAGGATGTGATGAGATTTTTTGTATCAGTTCTGAATCCCATAACTGCAAGCATTTAAATGCAAACACTACATGAGTTTCATTAGATCATGGTAACTGCAAACTGTTTGACAGCAAAAAGAGTGCAGATGGACCATATTTCACACTGTTTGTAGTTGTCATGCAATTATTGGTATCTATTTTTTAGCATTGCTTTATAACCTTAATAGTAAATGATTGCAATATTACCACTTTATAACCTTAGAATAAAAATTCCATCAAAACTTATGCAAATTCTCAAGTACCTTTTTCTAGAATTTCTTGAATTCACATAATATGTTATAGCACTTCCTGTCTCCATCATCACATTCACAACTACATAATCATGTCAAAATTATTAGGGTTCTAAGTCCCTTGTTCTTTCACTTGCTATAAAGTCCACACCTGAATTAATAATTTGTATAACCAGAAATTTTTTTATTTTCCAATTTAGCTAAAACTATATAATTTTTAAGTAACAACTCAAGGATATCAATCTGTAATATAAAATGCAAAACTAACCTATTACATTAATTAACATTTGAAAGCTAGAAGAATTAGTAATAAAAAAGGTAAACATAAAAAAAGCAACTAAATAATTTCACTTACTTCCCTAAGTAATCTTTGTTCAGGAATTATATTAAGGTTTGTCTGAGGATCTTTGAACATTCCACGGATTTAGCAGCTGCTGCACACCCCAAAGCATGTGCTAAGTATGAGTGCCCACGCAGAAGGGCCTTAAGCTACAGCCACAACTAAGTAGATGCACAACAGTACTTATAGTTTTGTACCATCAAAATAATCCAAAAAAATAATTTGTCATTTATGCATGACGATAAAATGGATAAATATTATAAATACCAAACTGGTGTTTGGCAATCACAATAAAGAAAAACCACTCTGAAGAGAGAAATCAAAGGGTTGAAATGGTGAAAACTGGGACAGTATCCTCAATTCAAAATTTTCACAAAAGGAAAAAAAAATGGATATTCTTGACTCTTATGCCAACTATCATCACAATATATATATGCTCAGAAACAAAAGAGAAGTATATTAATAATTGAAAATTTACGAAGGAGAGGGACAAAAAGTCCTAGAGACCAAAAACTGCAAAATCTCTAAAGATAAGAATCCATATCCAGTAAAGAAAAACAAATGAGCACCAAGAAATACACAATCAACACCCTAAACCCTATTAAGCTATGGTTACCTCCCCTATCATCACACTATTATTATACCACTAACCAAAGGAATGTAAGAAAAAATTAGAAGAAAATATTAATGCCGACAATTTACAGTGTTAAGATAACCGAGAAGATGGAAATTTATCAAAAAACTTTCTGATATTAGTAATATCCATTTAGCATTTTTTTTAAATGTTATGACTTGATTGAGTGTCAACCTTGAGGTTTCAGAACTGCAATACTACTTGAAATGGGCTTCACAGCTAAGCTAGTAAACTTTGAGTTCGCTGAATTTGGTAATTACATTTTAAACCTTCAAATTGACGTAAAATTCAATGATATATACTTAAATTTCCTAATATTCAGACAGTGTAAAACAAAACCTACTTCCAAGTCCGATTCCCCCAGAAGTCGAATGCCTTTTTTTCTATTTAAAAAGAAGAAGAAGAAGAAGAAGAAG
>JAXCLQ010000013.1:1829610-1844886 GCA_035584115.1 Cedrela odorata | reverse complement strand
TTAAGAGAAGATTCGTCTTTTTGCTGTATCAACATTAATAACACGTTAATGTAATTATTTTATCATAAATAAACATTTCAGAATAGATAATGAAATTATAAATTCTTAACATTAATTAAAAAAAAAAATTAAAACACAATAAACATTAACAACAATAATTAAATTAACGCATTAATAAATCACCATTTTAAGTAGTTACAAAATAGAGAAGCAAACAAAAACAGAACGGAAAATCCAAACAAAATTCCAAAATTATCAATCAAATCCGAACTGAGAAAAGAAAATTCTAGGAAATTATTGAAGATAAATTCATACCAGATAAAAGGCAGAGAAAAAACAGTGATATGTCTGGTTTTTACAGAAAAGCGTGGTCCGATAATAGGCCACTACTTGACCGAAAATACAGCCCTGCCTGTAACACCAACCGCATATCCTCCGCCGTCTTCCTCGAGATGGCCTCCACTGCCGCCGCCACCACCACTACCAACTCTTCTCGCTCCGTCTTCCTTGGAGTCGATGTTGGCACCGGCAGCGCCCGCGCAGGTCAATTCTGTCCCTCTTTATATATACGATGAAATAATGATCGGTTTGGTTGTGTGATATGGCTGTGCTGCCTTGTTAGAACTTTGAAGTTTTATGTCACAATTCTGAAGTCATATGTTACATAGAAATTGTCATTTCTATCATTGTTATTAGGATGTTCATCAAGGTAGTGTAGTATTCGTATTGAAATGTTGGGAATGATGATGGTAATTGTATGAGATTAGATGTTGATTGTTGAATTGTCTGGAGGCTTCTTTGTTAGGTTAATTTCGTTTTCTTCAATCAGGAAATGGTTTTCTTTCAACTCTTAGCATCTTCATTTATATTTGTTTCGTATTGATTGTGTTAGTCTGGTGATCATATCATTTCCAGATTCTAAAGCTTACCTAATGTTTGGTCAACCGTTAAAAGTACCTTGCACAACAGCAAAAGGCAGAGTGCTGAACCGTGCAGTTTAATTTATCCTTCCAAACTGGTGCCACTAAAAATAACTCAGAATTTTTATTTTTTGTGCTAACTTAGTCACTCACTACTTGGCTATAGTTATATTTGTTTTTTTCCTATGAAATAGGTTGATTGCAAAATAGTTGACCTCTGTTGTATTCGCAAAGCTGGAATTTTATATATAAACTTGTACTAGCATTATGATATGTTGTAAACACTTGTTAGTTGTTATATTTTTCTGAATTTCGTATAAGACTACTCACACAAAGTTTGAGAGTTATAATATATATATATATATATATATATTAATACAAACTTAACCTCTAACTCTAATTTTGGTGTTGGTGGATTTAATCTCAAGACTACAAGAGGTCTTACAAGTTGCTAATTGTACATAATTGGTTATGTCATTGCTTGAAAGATGAATGCAAATCTTATGCTTATTAGATTTTGCAATAGTTTATTGATTGTTCATGCTGTGTGATGCAGGTTTGTTTGATGAAAGTGGAAAACTTCTGGGATCTGCTACTAGCCCAATACAAATATGGAAAGAGGGTGACTGTGTTGAGGTACTTTCTTAGTTTAACCACTTACTACATGCCTGGAATTCAGGTGCACTAATTATCTTTATCTGTCCAAATACCTTCTGACACATTGTAAGAACATCAAAGAAAGTTCTTAAAATGATTGAAATGTTATATGTGTAGGAAACTAGACATACAAGTTTTCTTCCTCATAAAAAATTCAAAAGAAATACGTGTAGGGCAATAGAATTTCAAATCAAAATAGTAAACATTGAAATGCTTGGACTAATGTGACTGTCTTTATTTTTTAATTTCAAAACCAGCAATCATCGACAGATATTTGGCATGCAATCTGTGCAGCCGTGAAATCAGCTTGCTCCCTTGCAAATGTTGGTGGGGAAGAAGTGAAGGGCGTGGGTTTTGCGGCTACTTGTTCACTTGGTTCGTGACTAATTCTTTAAGAATATTGTTAAAATAAAGGAGACTTTATATTTTGATGTTGAGTGAGTATGGTGCCTACTATGGTTATATAATTTGGATAAAATGGTTTCATTTTGCAGTTGCAGTGGATGCCGATGGCTCTCCTGTTTCGGTTTCTTGGAGTGATGATTCTAGAAGAAACATTATAGTATGGATGGACCACAGAGCTGTAAAACAAGCTGAGAAGATCAATGCTTGTAATTCACCGGTATTGCAATTCTGCGGTGGAGCTGTTTCTCCTGAGATGCAGCCACCAAAGGTATCAGAGCAGCTGGTCTAACCATCTAACTATGGTTCTTCATTTATACTGTCTTCGAGCATAAGTTGACGGTACATTGTATGGCATAGCAAATATAAAGGAATAGAACTAGCTGAAATAGATTGCTTGTAGATAAATGACTAACTGCTTTGAAAACCTTCTGTGTTTCCTCCTCTTGGTAAGGTCCTCATGTTTGGATTTTCCTGAAGCAACATTGTATACTTGAGTGGATTGTTATATTGGGGTTTCAATGTGGCCTTTCTGGGTGTAGTAAGGTCTTGGTAATGGTGATGAGAGGGTGATGAATTACTGGCTGTGCACTGTACTTTTTATCTATGTGGTTCTTCATATATCTGGTATTGTGTGCACTGGGGTGATAATTTTTTATCTATTCTTTTGTTTTGTACCATTTGCAGTGGATGCTCCTAAGGTTAATTCAAGGCATTTGTTTTGATTTTCCGCACTAATTATGGCCATTTAAGCTCAGTAAATAAGTGATTTCTTTTTTCTTTTGGTGGGGTGGGGGCATCAGGAAGAGTAACCACTTTGGAAATATTCTTCAATAGAGTTATAGATATCTTACCATTTTACCTGTGAGTTTTCTTATTGCAATTTACACTTTCAAGACATTTACTGAGGGAATTTGATCTGTTAAGTGTATTATTTGCTGTTAAAACCATACTTTATTCTGGTGAACTTGGCTAATCAGGAACTTGGTGGCAGTGAAGTGAACATGAAACACTTGATTATATAATGGTGAAAAAATTTTCAGGATATACGGCAAAGCTACAAGGTGTTCAAGAGTGGTTGGTCTTGCTCAAGCAACTTGGTTACCACTAGAACTATTTTGGAGCTGATGCTTGTTTAGTTTGGTTGGATTGGCTTGTTATTAGGTTGTTGTATTCTCATTTTGTTGGGAGAAAATGATATTTGATTATTGCTTTTAACTTGTATCCTGCTGATGGATTTTCCTTGGGTCCTTGATTTGAGTGGTCAAGTTATTGATATGACATTGACAGCTGTTAAAAGTGCTGATACAAAATGCAGTTTAACAACTAATTTTATGTTCTGCTGTATTTGTGGAATTTTGAGATTTCTGGGCATTGTGGTTACTTGCAGTTAACTTGTTATTTCCCTTATGGCTGAACTTCAAATAGAATGAATGATCCCTTGGTTTTTTATGCTTTGTGTGTTATCTAATGAAGGATTTTTATTTATTTATTTACTGCAGCTCTTATGGGTAAAAGAAAATTTGCAAGAATCTTGGTCGATGGTATTTAGGTGGATGGATTTGAGTGATTGGTTGTCATATAGGTACTTGGATATGCTAGTCCATTGATAAGCTTCTCGATGTCTAGACATCGTTCTTTTCCAGAGTCAAATTGTTAATTGTATTAACGAATTTTCCTTTATTTTGTGGATTCCAGAGCAACGGGAGATGATACTCGGAGTCTGTGCACCACAGTGTGCAAATGGACATATCTTGGTCATGCACACATGCAACAGATGAATGAGAAGGATTCTCGAGACATGGAAGCTTGTGGGTGGGATGATGAATTCTGGGAGGAGATTGGCTTAGGTGATCTCATAGATGGGCATCATGCTAAGATTGGTATGCTTGTATGTTTCCCTTGTTTAATTCTTTGTTTGTGTTAGTGTCGATATAAGTTGCATGCATGGACTACTAATGATCAAAATTTAAGTTCTATATAGTTTAATATCTAAATGCTATGATGTCTTTTTTAAGTTAGAGAAATTTAACTTGTTTAATTCAATGCCATAAACTTCTGCTTATATAAAACTAGGACATCCACTGCTATAGGTGCTTGCATACTCTCTTACATTTGTCTTGTGTTGTGTGTGTACACACACATACACATATATTTTAATTTGGATATAAAAGCTAAATATGTCATTGCAACCTCTTATAGGGAACTATGGAATTGGCATAAACAGTTCTTTCAACGTGATGGCATTGCTGGAATACTTTCTTGTGTTTTTAGTCTGATTTTCACCAACAGTTTTCATTCCTTACTCTCATAGGGAACTATGAAGTTGGTCATGCACTAGAGATGATTATATCAGCATCCCAACACAAGTACACACACAACACAACACAATAAAAAATCCAGATCAAGCTTCATTTATTAAAATGCCATAGCTAAAATCTTGTAATTTAGGATCAAAACGAATTGTTCTTCCCAATAAAATCATTAATGGTTCAGCAGCTTTCTGCTATGATCTCCTTGCCATGTGTTTGAATACACTTTGACTAAGAAGGTCAAAGGTGTCAATCCAGAATGGAATTAAGTCTTCTTGGAGGTCCAAGTGGTTGCTTCCATCTAGATCTGAAAATTTGTGACATGAATACTCCACTATTATGCATTTTTTGTTATGCATCTATACTCCCTGTAAGGTTGGTTATGATTGGAAACTAACTTAGCATATTTAGGTTGATCTAATGCTTCATAAATCTAATAGTGCTTTTGCTGTTGGTAATAAATTGGAAAAGTTTTATTTGTCTGCACACAATATTCTAAATATGCCAATGAACTGACAAATTTATGAGTTGAAAAAGTTATTTGGTTGTGATATTAGCACTGCAAAAGTTCATTTACGTATTTTTCCTATCGTTTGTTGTAATACTTGACAGGACGAAGTGTAGCTTTCCCTGGCCATCCATTGGGTTCTGGTCTTACTCCTGCTGCTGCGAAGGCAAGAAATTTTGTACTGAAGATTTCACATTGATTTCAAGGTCCATTAACAAAGCAAACAGATTCATTTAGATAGAATGCAACTGTGGGCTTTAAAGGGTGATTGTATCTCTTTTATGTTTATACAGTGGACAGTTTTATTCATTTTTGAAAATGACCTCTATTTTCAGGAACTTGATCTGGTAGAGGGAACTCCTGTGGGTACTTCATTGATTGATGCTCATGCTGGAGGTGTGGGGGTAATGGAAAGTGTACCTGAGCCTTCTTCTGAAGCTAATGGTAATTGTTGACTTAATTTTCTTTTCCGTTTACTTATCAGTTGCTAACTTGATGGTACTACGTTAACTTTTTTCAAATATTATATATGTTTAGAGAATGATGAGGAAGCTATATGCCACCGCATGGTGTTAGTCTGTGGCACTTCTACTTGCCATATGGCTGTATCACGGAACAAGCTTTTTATTCCAGGGGTCTGGGGGCCATTTTGGTCAGGTACATGGAATTTTTTTTTATTAACATTTGTCAATTATTAGAGAGTTAGTGCGAAGATTTTGATCTTGGAACTTTATTTCAGAACAGTAAAAGTAGTAACGTTTGCCAACACTACATTTATTTATTTATACACTCTTTTCCCTCTAACTATATATTTATTTATTTATTTATTGTTTATGAAATCTTAAAGCCTTCTTGTACAAATTTCTAAGACTCCTTTTTTTTTTTTTTATTTAACCTGAAATATCATACTCGAGGTTTGTTTCATCTTGCTACAGATTAAAGCATGGGTCACCTCAATTCTAAGTGATCTTCAATTGACCAAATTAGACTTTCATACTACAAATTTATGGAAAATATAAGTATCATGTCTAGAGCTAGGAGTTATGTTTGCAGTTCTGTCAGGGACAAGTGTGAAGAGTGTGTATTAATGCTAATCCCCTTTTGTTTCTGTTTTCAGCGATGGTACCTGAATTCTGGCTAACAGAAGGTGGGCAGAGTGCTACTGGTGCATTGTTAGATTACATAATTGAAAATCATGTTGCTTCTCGAATCCTCGCCAATCGTGCTGCTTCTCGAAGTAAGTTGTGGTTACTTGCTTTCAAAAAATTCTTATTTTTTATGGTTTTGTTAACTAACTTCAGTTTACTCCAAATCTAATTGTAGTGTAAGTACATTGCTTCTATTTATATACACATCTAGCTTAGCCTTTTTTCTGATTCTTTTTCTCTATATCCCAGATATATCCCTCTTTGAACTACTGAATGGTATTTTAGAATCAATGATGCATGAGATGAAGTCTCCTTTTCTTGCGGCTCTGTCTGAAGATATACATGTCCTTCCTGACTTTCATGGAAACAGGTAAACGGTTAAGAGCTTGATGTATGGTTCTTAGGTGGTAGTTCCCAAACATGTGTTACAAGTATAAGCTGCTAAGTTTGTGATGGCACAGGTCTCCCATTGCAGATCCAAAAGCAAAAGGAATAATATGTGGTTTGACACTTGATACAAGTGAGAAACAGTTGGCTCTTTTATACCTTGCCACTATACAGGGCATTGCCTATGGTACACGCCACATTGTGGAGCACTGCAATGCCCATGGTCATAAAGTAAGAACACATTCTTGTCACTTTGTGGTGTCACAATCTAAAACAGTTCTAAGTTCTGTGTAAAATGAATTATATTTGTGTGCATGTATTGTTGTATGTAGAGCTGCTGTGACTTAAGGTGAGAATTATGTGGTCGTTGACTGATCAGTTTCTGAAACTCTAATCTATTCTGTGTCTCTTTCTTGTTTGCAGATTGACACATTGCTTGCATGTGGTGGCCTTGCCAAGAACCCCCTGTTCCTTCAACAACATGCAGATATAATTGGTATCTCTTCCTGTCTTCCCCAGTCACCTTCCATTTGTGTTATATATTGGTATCTACATACACACTCATATACATGTGGATAGATGGATAGATTAATTGTGGCTTACAATTTCTCTTGTTATAAGAGTATAGTCGTTCACCAACCTTCTCTATACTTTTTATGTGATCCTTAATTTGCTGAACGAATATTACTAATATTTCCATGTTAAATTTCAAATTGGCGGGATCCTTGATCCTCCATTTGCTTTTGATTTAGTTGTATAACAACAACTGTAATTATTTTTTGTCAGAAATTTGTGATTTTGACAGATACATGTTCATGATATTTTTGGTATTATTGATGGACTAAAATAATTGAATGTTATAATGCATGGGCTGCCTGGAGTTGAATGTTGGATCCAACTACTCTACAGAAATTGGATTCAAATAACTTTAAGTGAAAGGTTGCATGCCAACAAAGAAGTGAAAGGTCTAAATGATAACAGCAGCCACTTAGCTAAGTTTGCAAGCAAACAAATCTTCTTATGTCTAAGTGAAAAGGCCTTCTACATTATAGAGGATCTTGGATTGAAACCTTTTTGGTATTTTGGGACGCAAATTGACAAACTTCTTGACTTTCCTGCTCGTAATTGGTGTAGGTTGCTCTATTATACTTCCACGTGAAAATGAATCTGTGCTCTTGGGTGCTGCTATTCTTGGTGCTGTTGCTGCAAAGAGGTACTCTAGCGTCATTGAGGCCATGAAGGCACTGAATGCAGCTGGTCAGGTATGCATAATAATCCTTTTTCCATTATATATATACAGTAAAACAGACAAGCAAGCAAAATTTTGTCTGAGCTCAGAGGATTTTTTTATCTTAGTTTTGGGGTAAAATCTTATGCAAATTGACTTTACCAACTTATCGGATTAATTTATCATAGGGTCAAATCTAATACTTTGACAGCTTTGGACCTGTCTTTGTCATATATATAGACATTAATCAGCACAAACATTTTCATATTAAGATCATGATCATCATTAGTTTCAGCTGGCTATTTAACCTGAATTAATCCTCATTTTAAGCAACTCAGTTACATAGGGATTAAATTTCGGTTAATGATTATCAGAAAGTAGAGTGCTTACGTGGGATGGATAATGAAAGAAGCCTAAGTTATATGTTCAAGGCATCATGCAATATATGTTTTTCATTCTATTAATTTATTTCTTTCATGCATTTTTCTTGCCTTTCAGTAAAGCAGCGTATGTGGCATTTCCTAACAAAATCAACAAATCCTTTTCTTCACCAGGAACTTGAGATGTTGATACATTGCAATTAAAAGATTTTTTACTTTCTTTCCCCAGTGATTGGGGATCGATTTTAGTGATATATGTTATATTGTCTCCGTCATCGATGCTGCCTAAATTTATCTGCACCGAGTTCTTAAGTCAGACCTGGGCTGAGGCCCAAGTGGAGGGTTAGATTTTGTTGTGAAGGCCTACTGGGTAATCTGGCCCTGATTAACTCGTTGTCAAGCACTTGACATAATAGGTTGGTTATCCTTTGGGAAATACTTGATGCTCTATAAAGCCATATATTCTTTGATTCGCGGTGGGGCTGTAGGTTTCTTTAGCAATGAAAAGAATCTTGGCATAGTTCTGATTTCTATAGGGACTGTCTTTAACCTTATAAAATGAGACATAATAGTATAATCTCTGCTGAGCACAATATCTTGCCTCCGTTTAAAGACTTCATATGAGATGAACATTTGCAAAGATCGATTTCCACATTTGTTCAATGATAATTGTTTCTGACTTTTTATTATCTCTGAGAAAGGAAGTTGACATCCCTCACATCACATTTATTTATATTTAGAATTTACATATGCTTGAATTTGTGCAGGTCATTCACCCATCGACAGACCCAAAGGTGAAGAAGTATCATGATGCCAAATACCATATTTTCCGCGAGCTTTACGAGCAGCAGGTATCTCAACGATCCTTGATGGCACAAGCTTTGGCATAGATTATCCTGTTCACTCATGTTGTAAAATTGCTTCAAGTTTTATGTAAGTTTTCTTGCTTGACCCAAAAATAGGCTTGAATCTCAATGATTTTAACTGCTTTGTAAAAACTACTCTTGGGAGATTCTCGGTTAAGTCTTGTTATGGACCAGAAATGGCTGATTGCAATACAGACAGGTAATCTCTTGTTTGGAAAGTTTGAGCAGGATAACACTTCCACTTCCTGCTTTAGAATTAGACGAAGGAACTGCTATGGATACGGTCCAAATCCTTCGAAATATCTTTAATCTCAAATATAAAATATAATTATGTTGGTAATATTAGTGGTAAGGTGATGTAATGGACGTATTTAAAAGTAAATCTTTTTATGCTATTTTACAATAGTATGAAAATTTTAAATTACATAATAGGAATTTATTAAATTACTGTACGAATAACGTAACATAACAGAATTACATAAAATTTGTCCAACATAATTAATAATTTTTAAAATAGAAATGCAGATAACAACATTATATTAAAACATTAATCAGAGGAAGTATGTAATGCATGTGATATGGAAGTTATAAAACCTCAAATGGTGACATCCTCGTACCTTTCCCTCACCTTCACATGCAGGCCATTTTTCATCCTCAGAGTCAGCGACGGCCAGTATTCCGGACACTTCTCCTTATTCTGCACATCTACGACGAACCTTTCAAGCACAGAAGATACGATCGACTTCATTTGAATGTATGCCATATCTTTCCCGAGACAAATTCTTGGTCCACCGTTAAAAACCGGGAACCGAAACTCGTTCTCTTGCTGAAAAATTCCATTTTCAAGCCACCTCTCCGGCAAATATTCATGGCAATTCTCTCCCCATATGCTCTCCATTCGTCCCATTGCATATGCGTGATACGCAATAAACCATCCTTTCCTGATGAATGTACCGTCCGGCAACACGTCGTCTTTGCGACAAGCTTTCGTATCAATCGGTACTGGTGGGTACAAGCGCAAAGATTCGGATATCGCTGCATGCAAATAATGCATGGCTTTCAGCTCGTCAAAACTGTAAGTATCGCCGATTCTTTTTCCGTTTCCTGTCCGAATTAGTTCAAGCTCCTTTAATATGTTTTCTTCGACTCTCGGATTTGATGATAGTAGCCAGAAAAACCAACTTAAAGCAGAAGATGTCGTGTCTCGACCTGCAAGAATAAAGCTTATGACGATATCTCGGAGAAATTCAGGTGAGTTCTCGCTACCGCTTCCGATAAACCGTGACAGTAAATCATCGTCGGCTTTCTCAGTTTTTTCTTCCATTCTTGAGCGTATGACATTATTTGCGAATTCATGAACAGAAGCAACTGATTTTTTCAGTGCTCGCTCTGATCCGACATTAAAGAATTTCTTGATCCTCCACAAATATACGTTTACAAACGTGAATCTCTCAGAGCTTAGCGCCGCCGCTTCTTCAAACGCACGCTGGAACTCGGAATTGAAACTTCCATCTCCGCCCAGACAACCGGGATCAACGTTAAAAGCCAACTTACATATGTTATCAAACGCAAATCGCTCTAAAATATCTTGTAAATTCAACACTTGTTCACCCTTTGCAGCTCTTGTTAATATCGGAACCAACCTTGTCGAAATTTCAAACTTGACGTTCTCAACAACAAAATTCCGGAGCGATTTTGTGTTAAACTCATAGCTAGCAACTTTACGCTGGTGTCTCCATAAATCGCCGTCTGAGTTAAAGATTCCTTGGCCAAGAAAATCTCCTAGGAACGTGATGAACCGATCGCCTTTCGGGTAGTTCTCGAAGTTTGTCTTGAGAATGTGCTCGACGTTTCTGGGGTTCGCCGTGAATACACCGTTCGGTTGACCAGGACGGTAAATAGTACCAGTGTTGTTGGGGCATCGCCTGAGCGTATCCGTTAGCCACTCATGAACACGGTTCTGGTTTTTAACAAATTCTGGTAGGATTCCGACAATAGGGTAATTCTTGAAGCCATTTTCATTAAATCTTTTGTTTGAACTTGTAATGAAGAAATACAGACAGAGAGCTAGGAGAAAGAGAATATAATGAAGAAAAAGAAATAAAGGCATTGTACTCTTGGTGTATTTTAAGATTAACCAGCTGATTTTTGTATAAATGAACAGTTTTCTTTTCCGAAACGACGACAGTAATAATAGAAAAAAAGAATTGCTTGCAATCGGGAGTTGGCGGTAGCTTTGGTTGGAGTGTGATTCTTGTCTGGCTAATTGTTTGTTTCTTGCCTTGGTAGCACTGCTTATCTTCCGCCATTGTAGATTCTTACCGGACGATAATCAAACTTCGTTAATATGAAGTGATGCAGTCATCGCTTCATTAAGAATTCTCAAATAAGAAGGGATTGTTTGGTTATATTTAATTTAATTAATTTAAAATTTTTAAAAATAAAGAATATTATTAAAATAAAAACATATTTGATTGTACATTTTATAAAATTTAGTTTTAAAATAAGAAATATTAATTTTAAAAATTATTTGTAACTAAAAAAAGTGGAAAAACAACTATGTTCTTGAGTTTTATTTTTTAAAAATAATTATAATAAATAACCATTATTTTCTTAATTTTTTTTCCTTTCTTTTCCTCCAAAAAGCAATTGAGTATAGTTTGATCTTCAAACATCTCCTTATTGTTGGCTTAACAAATGCAACATTGTGCCATATCTTATGATTTAGATAGAAGATTTAATTGAGTTCATTGTCATTGAAACTTGAACAAGATAAAAAGATAAAATGCTCAAGAATAATTCCACCTATATATGCTTTTTCACATTCTTCAATTGTGACCCATTTGTTCTTGAGTTTTATTTTTTGGATTCGGACTTTGTTAATGCATCAACCCAATAAAATAATTATTCCAAGCCATACTTCTAGATTATAATATCTCAAACTCAAAATAATAATAATATTAATTTTTTTAAAAATATTATCAAAATTTTAAATAAATATTCATTTCATATAATATTTTACTAAATTTTTATTAATTTAATTCGAAATTAAAAATATATCTTAAATAAATATAATTTTTAAATTTTTAAATAAATAAATTTTAATTTTTAACGATTCCGATTCGACTCAAAATTGTTTTTCAGTTTAATTGTGGCTAGGAACTCATTCAACTAGATTTTATAAGGCCGCTACAAAAAAATCAAAATGGACTAAATCTTACTAAATGTACCCCGCTGGCCCACTATGCAGTGTTCGGCTGCTATGAATTATTACAAGACAGACAGTGGACGAATTAAGAATAAAAAAACAAGCAAAATTATGTACCTAAAAGACAAAAGAATTGGTCATAACTGATCGTTTTGGATCTTGTGCCATCTGGCAATCCATTATTGGTAGCGAATTCCTCTGGCCCACGTAATTTTTCACGAGAAAGTGATACCTCGTGTTAACTACTGATAGCTATGCGCGTGGGCTTCGCTAAAATTTACTGTCAATTTATGTTTTTTAAAAATAAAATAAAATAATATTATATTTATTATTTTATTTTTTCTTCATTTTCCCGTCTAACTAACAGGTTATTGATAATTTTTTAAAAATAAAATAATAATAATAAAAAATAATTAAATACAAAAATTTTGATAATTATAATAAAATTGATGGTCATTGGTCTATATATTTTTTTTATTTTTATTATTATACCATATTATTAAATTTGTATATAATAATTTATATAAAAAAAATTATGTCTATAACTTTATTCTACAAATAATTGGATTCACTTTTATTATTAATAAATATTATAAAATTTAAAATTTAAATCATTAATTTTTATAGTAATAAATTGATCATCAGATTCCAAATTAAATTAAATTGCATAAAATAATTATAACAATAATATTATTATAAATTGATTATTAAACAATTAAATTAAATTTATTTATTTTAATTAAAAATATATTATTATTATTATTATTATTATTAAAATAATTATAACAATAATATTCGTCGTACAAAAATTGTTCGAAGCCACGTCCACGCGTGATGGTATGGGAATAAGATGGCATATTCGAAAACGAAGATCGATAAATAGTAAGATGCTAAGAAGAACGGAAAAACCAGGTAGTGCCACGTGTGACACTACCTGGCGTACAGGCATCGCATCTTGCATTTCTCAATCCCAGACTCTGCTTCTCTCTTCCTATGCCCGTCCTCGTATTCACAACACCCTTTTATTTTCCTTATTCGATTTCTAAAATTTAAATTAAAAAAAAAAAAAAGAGGAATCTTGAATTGGGTTTGTCTCATTTCAGGTACTTTATTCGCCGAAGTCTCCGTTTTTTTTTTTTTCGGTTTCTGAATCTGTTTTATTTGGGGTTGCTAAATTGAACCTTGATTTCTGGAATTAAGGCGAAGGTTGGGTTGTTGTTGTGGTTAGTATTGATTCGGTTTTGGTTCTTTTCATCTGGGTATTCTTGTTTCAATAGTAGTTATTAATTTTGTTGGAAAATTTGATGGCTTTTAGGACTTTTCGATGAGTTCACGTATGGAAAATCTGTTCTTTTGTTTCTCTAAACGGAAGAGAGGGAAAAACTCTTGTATTGTAACTCTGAGTTTTGGGTGGAAATTGAAAAACTTATGAGCTACATGGTGTGAGTAAATACTCCACGTGTAATAAAGAAATTGGATGGTTGAACCAATCTTTATTGCACTTCTCAAACGCTATTGATTATCAGCAAAACCGTAACCAAGCTGTGTACTCGATGGATTCTCCGTCCACTACCATACCTGGTTCTGGTTCAACCCCTGGTTCAAACGATGAAACGCCTCGTGTAAAATTCTTGTGTAGCTTCTTAGGTAGCATTTTGCCTCGTCCCCAAGATGGGAAATTGCGTTATGTGGGTGGAGAGACACGGATTGTGAGTTTGCCAATAGATGTAACTTATGAGGAGTTGATGAGTAAGATGAGGGAACTATACGAGGGAGCGGTGGTGTTGAAGTACCAACAACCGGACGAGGATCTTGATGCCTTGGTTTCGGTGGTGAATGATGATGATGTGACAAATATGATGGAAGAGTATGAGAAGTTGGGTTCAGGTGATGGGTTTACAAGATTGAGGATTTTCCTGTTTTCGCATCCGGACCAAGATGGTTCGACTCATTATGTTGACGGGGATGACAGGGAGACAGAGAGGAGGTATGTGGATGCGCTGAACGACATGAATGATGATAATGATTTTAGGAAGCTGCAGCCAGACTCTCCAGGGATTGATTCAGTTGATGATGTCCACATGGCGGAGCGGTTCTTTAGCTCAATGAGTCTTGAGGGTGGCATTCATAACCAGCCACAGTTTAATGTTCATCACCTTACGATTCCTCATATGAGTTCGGGGCAGCACCAGCCGCCTGTTTCTCAGAGGTATAATGAAATGGAAGGTCCGTGGAGTTCTGCATATTATTCTCCTAGGCATTACGGGCATCACGATGGTAGAACAGTACCTGAGTTTCCATCTTCACCTTCTTCTGCCCGGTTTCGCATGTCTTTTGGGGAGGAGAGAATTCCTGAAGAATATGCTCGGCATCATGTAAATCATCATCCCCCATACGAACACCAGCAACAATTTTCCGAGAATTTATTATGGATGCCATCTGGAACTGTGGCTGGAGACAAGGCTACTTTCCCTGGCAATTTACTTCATGGCCAGAATGTTTTTGATGCGAATGGCATATGTGAGCACTGCCGGCTTGCTTTCCACAGAAATCAGTTGCACTTGGAGCAGCCCAACATGGCGAATGGAGTTCCCCAAGTACCCATTTCTTGTGCTGAATGCCGCCCAAACAGGGAGAATGTAATGTTGAATGCTGAAGCAAAGTTGCCCCATCAGAGTGAGACCCGACCAGTGTATAATGAAAGCCACAGTCATGAAAGAGGATGGGTTCTGCAGCCTCAGTTGAATCCTAGGATTGAGGAAGCAAGAACTCATATCTCTGGAGCTGGAAGATTGAATGATCATTACATGGTGGATGGTCCTAACATGAATTTTCCTCCTGGGCATGGTAATTTGGTGGATGGACATCATTTGTCCCCAAATCTTGTTCACCATCAAGCTGGACCTGAACTGGGAAACGAACTATTTCATGATCCAGCTGTGACTGCGGCATCCCATCTACACATTGCTTCACCCGAAGAGTGGGTTGTGCGGTTCGGGAATTATCCTTATGGAGTGGATAATATATACCCGGTGTCTCATGGACATGTACCTCCACAAACTTTGTGGAGGAATGTTCAAAACCCTGTGCATGGTGCTCCCTCTTATGAAGCATCTGGCCTGCTTATAAATGGTTCCATTAATCCTGCATTACTTAGGGGTGCAGTGGAGGGCAATCCACGGATGGTGTCCTCTACTACCTCCGGTTTTTGTCCAGAATCGAGAAATAATAATGCTACTGAAGCAGTTAGGATGGATGAG
>JAXCLQ010000013.1:1808490-1822703 GCA_035584115.1 Cedrela odorata | reverse complement strand
AGAGAAGAGGATACACACTGCAGTCACTAGGGCATTTGGGTCCATTGTGCACAGGGAGTCATGTAGGTTACAGACATAGACATATTTTGAAGTCATGCATATATTTTAGTTTGTATATATTATAGTGAGTGATGTAGACTATTTACAGGTTATATTTCATGATTGAGCATATCGCCATTTTACATTTCATACATGAGGCTAATGTTGTCATTATTTGTATATAAGAATGGTGTGTGCTTAGACAAATAGATAGAGGCTTAGGGTGATGGTGGATTCTGCTACCTTCCGGTAACATCTCCTAATTTGGGATATTACATGAGGGGACAAAATTAAAGGTCTTACTCCAGAAAATTAATAGACCTAACAAGATTCTTCAACTGTTCAGATTCAATTGGTAAGGAGCAATGTTAAAAAAACGAGAAGATTTTGGTAAAGTAGTCTTGGAGTGGCAGTCTGACCCCAAGGTGAAATA
Source organism: Cedrela odorata (assembly GCA_035584115.1). NCBI lineage: Eukaryota > Viridiplantae > Streptophyta > Magnoliopsida > Sapindales > Meliaceae > Cedrela > Cedrela odorata. The sequence continues at coordinate 1,822,231 of JAXCLQ010000013.1, read as the reverse complement.
GTTCTTCATTGAAAGAAATTTCACCATCAGGAGGACAGGTAGAGAGTTCATCGTTCTCAGAGACCCTAAGGTAAATCCCCTCAATGATGTCATTATTGTGTAAGCCCCTAAGTCCTTGTTTTTGGGATAGAAGGAGGAACAAAAATGATGGTTGGCTTTTCCTCGAAGTCGTTTTCCTTGGAGGTAGACTCGTTATCACTTAAAATAGAACTCATCTCTGTTCACAAAGAAGAAAAACAGGAAATCAAGAGCTGCTATGAGTCATCAACAACTTGTAAAATATTTACCTAAGGTCTCTAACCCTAAAAACTATCTAATGTATGCCTCAATCAACCAAAAACACAAAAATGCAACAAAAATAAAAAGTTAAAAGGAACAACAGAGACTTACCAGTTAGTAGCTAAGGAAGAAAGGAGGCTTAAACATAGAATACTTGGTTGAAGTTTGAAGTCTAACGTTTGTCGATGATACTTGCAATGTGAAAGAAGTTGCAGTGTGAAATGAAGATGAAGGGAATGAAAGAGTAAAAGAAAAGGTGTTTAGGGGAACAAAAAAATCCCAGCTGTTGATATGAAAGAAAGATCAAGGAATGAGGTGAAGCTGCGTTGGATGAAAAGTTGAAGGATTGTCTTCATAAATGTTAAAAAAGGCGGCAATCATGAGGCTGAGAAGATCTTTTGGGACCTGAAACGACGTGATCTGTTAAATCAGTATAGAATTGCTACGTGGATGAAGGCTTGCGAATTTCAAGCTGAGCATTTAAATTTGACATACATGCACGTCTTTTCAAATCAAGATTTTTAATTTTTGTCAAAATAATTATTTTTGACTAAAACTAGGGGGCTTGATATTGGGGATGCAGTTTGGGACATAAATAAAGCCCAATAGGCTGTGAATCCAAAATAGAGTACCATGAAGAATGAAATAAGGGTATAGAGGCTCAGCTCGATCTAAGAGACACTATCTAGGGAATAACAAGAGCCTTAAATTTTTAATTTTTGTCAAAATAGTTATTTTTGACTAAAATTAGGGGACTTGATATTGGGAATGCAGTTTGAGACATAAGTAAAGCCTAATAGGTTGTGAGCTAAACTGGACTATGAAGAATGAAAGATGGGTTTAAGGTCTGGCTCGATTCAAGAGATACTATTAATGGGATAATAAGGACCTACAGTATAGTGAAGGTTGAGATCTTTTAAGGTTAGGAAAAAGACCTCGGGTTTAAAATCCAATTCTAAGACCCCCTTATGAAGGTCTCAGGTGCAACACATCAGATGTCTCAGATATATAACACAATCTGAGTTCACATCAGGTAGATGAAAAAGTCTTAAGTAAAGACTTTCGAAACCTCTTCACAGTTGCATGTCAACAAAGGATTCATTTTATTTCTAATTTCTTTCTGGATTATTTCATAATAAAGATCTTTAACCTGGTAGATATATTCTGCAAGTAGGGCTTATTCCAATAATAGGGACCCTTAGCTTGATAGATGTCTTCTGCAAGTAGGGTTTATTCCATAATAAGGATCCATTGTCTAGTAGATGTATTATTCAAGAAGGGCTCAAAATTTCACAAAATCTAAAAAGTCGATATTTAAAAAGTAAAATCTTTAGAATTCTTGGAATCATAATACGACAGTGATTTTTATTTCTAGATTCTACGAAATTCTACTAAAATTAAGAGATTTAAAACAACTTATAAAAGGAAACCAAGAGCAACCAAATACACATGATGAATTCTAGGCTAGACTTGATAACTTGATTTCAGGTTTAGAGCAGATATTGTCTTTATCCTTCTTTTTTCTCTCTCATATCAAAAACAAAACCCTAACTTAAGTATTAGAGGGTTTTCGTCGTACTACCGGCTTTTACCTTCTTAAATTTTGTTATGGCTGCAGGTTAAATAATGTACAAGCAAGAAGAAGAAAATCATTTCTAGTGTATTGAGTCCCTAAAAGAATTTTTGCTACATCAACATCTATAATAACTATAATTTAAAATCTAATTACATTAATTTATGTTAATTAATTTAATTTTTGTGTCATGATAATATTCATTATAATATAATTTATATTTTTATTCTCATTAAATACATTAATTTTATATTACCATTCAATCAACCAACGCCATATAATTTATATATGTTAGTTTGTAGAAAGAAATAGTATTACTTAGAACAATCTCGTCACTTTATTGTAATCATTTCTATGCAGGAACAGTATGCAATTGTTATGAACTTGACTAAATCCTCAACATTGCTCCTTATGAAGTCAATTCTATGTAGGATTTGCAAAAGTTATTATTACTTCAAAAAGTTATAGTTACCACATAATTTTATGTCGTTTGATTGTAATTGAAAAAAATTATAGTGAATTTCAAAAAAAATATATTTAAATTTTATTAAAAAAACTCAAATTTAAAAAATTTAAAAATTTTAAATTAAATAATCTAGAAAAATAATATTTTGAATTTTTTTAAAAAATTAAATAATCTAGAATGCTCTTAAATTTTTTAAATTAAATAATCTAGAAAAATATAATATTTTAAATTTTTTTAAAAAATTAAATGATCTAAAATACTCTTATTTTATTTTTAAAAATTTACTTTCTCTCTTTTACTACATAATTGTAAAAATTTTATCTATTAAAATATAATTAAATAATTATTTATTTATAAAATAAATTATTAATATAAATCTTTTTACAAAAATTATATTTAAGTAATTTGGGTGGAAGTGTATTGGTGTGTCGCGGCTACAATAAATTTCCCTCGATTGGATTTGACAAGGCCACGATGACATCAAAATCGACTAAACCCAACTAAATGTACCCTTCTGGCCCACCATGCTGCGTTTGGCTGCTATGAATTATGAATGAACCATTATGTCGAATGAAAACAACAAGCAAAATTAAGTACGTAATGGACAAAAAAATTGGAAAGTCATTGTGATACCTCCGGTCCGCCCATATCTGAGCGCACAACATTCCAGGTCTAAACTGACCGTTTTGGATCTTGTGACATCTGGCAGTCCGTTATTGGTTGCACGTTCCTCTGGCCCACGTGATTTTTCACCAGAAAGTGATTGCTCTGCGCGTGGGCTTCGCTCAAATTTTACTGTCAAATTATGTTTTCAAAAATATTAATTTTACTTTTCTCTATTTTCTCATCTAATTAATTAATATTCAAGAATAAACAATAATATTATATAATTACTATAATTTAAAAACTAATTACATTCATTTATGGTAATTAATTTAATTTTCGTGGCATGATAATATTAATTATAATAGAATTTATATTTTTATTTTCAATAAATACATTAATTTTATATTTCCGTTCACTCAACTCATACTATATAGTTTGTATATAGTAGTTATAGAAAGAAAGAGTATTAAGAATATTAAACTAGCTACTTTATTATAATAATTTAATTAGTTAGTGAAAATAAATTATGAGTCAGTAAAAAATATATATATATTTTTTTTACATTCATATCACTACAATAATACAATGAGACTGTCTTATCTAATTTTTTTTATTTGGTATAAAAAATTTATAGATTTTATATTATTGTAATAAAAATAATATTTTAAATTATTATCAATATTGTTAACAGTAATAAATAGTAAAATAATTTTAGGAATAATATTCATAATAATATTCGTTAGACAAAAATTATTTGAAGCCACATCCACGCGTGGTGGTATGAGAATAAGATTGCATATTGGGAAACGAAGATGATAAATAGTAAGATGCTAAGAAGAACGGAAAAACCAGGTAGTGCCACGTGTGACACTACCTGGCGTACAGGCATCGCATTTTGCATTTTGCAATCCCAGGCTCTTCTTCTCTCTTCCTATGTCTGTCCTCGTAGTCTCAATACCCCTTTTTTATTTTCATTAATCGAATTTCGAAAATTGAATTAAAAAGAAGAATCTTGAATTGGGTTTGTCGCATTTCAGGTACTTTATTCGCCAAAGTCTCCGTTTTTCCGTTTCTGAATTTGTTTTATTTGGGGGTTGCTGTATTGAATCTTGATTTCTGGAATTAAGGCTAAAAGTTGGGTTGTTGTTATGCTTAGTTTTGATTAGATTTTGGTTCTGTTTATCTGGGTATTCTTGTTTCAATAGTGGTTATTAGTTTTGTTGGAAAATTTGATGGCTTTTCGGATCTTTTGATAAGTTCCCGTATGGAAAATCCGTTCTTTTGTTTTCCTAAACGTAAACAGAGGGAAAAACTCTTGTATTGTGCCTGAGTTTTGGGTGGAAATTTAAAAACTTATGAGCTACATGCTGTGAGTAATACTCCATGTGTAATAAAGAAATTGGATGCTTGAACCAATCTTTATTACACTCTGATAACACATTTGATTATCAGCAAGACCGTAACCAAACTGTGTACTCGATGGATTCTCCTTCCACTACCATACCTGGCTCTGGTTCTGGCTCAAACCTTGGTTCAAACCCTGGTTCAAACGATGAAACGCCGCGTGTAAAATTTTTGTGTAGCTTCTTAGGTAGCTTTTTTCCTCGTCCCCAAGATGGGAAATTGCGTTATGTGGGGGGAGAGACACGGATTGTGAGCTTGCCAAGGGATGTGACTTATGAGGAGTTGATGAGTAGGATGAGGGAACTGTATGAGGGAGCGGTTGTGTTGAAGTACCAACAACCGGATGAGGATCTTGATGCTTTGGTGTCAGTTGTGAATGACGATGATGTGACTAATATGATGGAAGAGTATGAGAAGTTGGGTTCAGGTGATGGCTTTACAAAATTGAGGATTTTTCTGTTTTCACATCCGGACCAGGATGATTCGTATCATTATGTTGATGGGGATGATATGGAGACAGAGAGGAGGTATGTGGATGCGCTGAACAATATGAATGATGGCAATGAGTTTAGAAAGCTGCAGCCAGACTCTCCAGGGATTGTTTCTGTTGATGATGTCCATATGGCGGAGCGGTTCTTTGGCTCAATGAGTCTTGAGGGTGGCATTCATAACCAGCCACAGTATAATGTTCATCACCTTACGATTCCTCATATGAGTTCTGGGCAGCACCAGCCACCTGTTTCTCAGAGGTATAATGAAATGGAAGGTCCATGGAGTCCTGCATATTATTCCCCTAGGCATTATGGGCATCATGATCCTAGACCAGTACCAGAGTTTCCATCTCCACCTTCTTCTGCTCGGTTTTGCATGCCTTTTGGAGAGGAGAGAATTCCTGAAGAATACGCTCGGCAGCATGTAAATCATCACCCACCATATGAACACCAGCAACAATTTTCTGAGAATTTAGCATGGATGCCATCTGGAACTGTGGCTGGGGACAAGGTTGGTTTTCCTAGTAATTTACTTCATGGCCACAATGTTTTTGATGCGAATGGCATATGTGAGCACTGCCGGCTTACTTTCCATAGAAATCAGTTGCACTTGCAACAGCCCAACATGGGGAATGGAATTCCCCAGGTACCTATTTCATGTGCTGAATGCCACCCAAACAGAGAGAATGTAGTGTTGAATGCTGAAGCAAAGTTGCCCCATCAGAGTGAGAACCGACCATTGTATAATGAAAGCCACAGTCATGAAAGAGGATGGGTTCTGCAGCCTCAGTTGAATCCTAGGATTGAGGAAGCAAGAACTCATATCTCTGGAGCTGGAAGATTGAATGATCATTACATGCTGGATGGTCCTAGCATGAATTTTCCTCCTGGGCATGGTAATTTAGTGGATGGACATCATTTGTCCCCAAATCTTGTTCACCATCGAGCTGGACCTGAAGTGGGAAACGAACTATTTCATGACCCAGCTTTGGCTGCCACATCCCATCTACACATTGCTTCACCTGAAGAGCGTGTTGTGCGGTACGGTAATTATCCTTATGGAGCGGATAATATATACACAGTGTCTCGTGGACATGTACCTCCACAAACTTTGTGGAGAAATGTTCAGAACCCAATACACGGCGCTCCCTCTTATGAAGCATCTGGTTCCACTAATCCTGCATTTCTTAGGGGTGCAGTGGAGGGCAATCCGAGGTTGTGTGTTGGGGTGGACAATCAAAATTCTTGGATTGATTCTTCACAAAGAGTACCAGATTTTGAGGGGACAGCCACCCCACCAGAATATTATTATGGCCAGGCCCAAAGATTGAACCCACAAAGCCATAATCCGGAAAACCAATGCCTAGACCCCCTGCAACCGTCAGATTCTTCTTCAGTATTGATTCATGATAAGTTGGTGTCCTCTACTACCTCTGGTGTTTGTCCAGAATTGAGAAATAACAATGTCAGTGAAGCAGTTAGGATGGATGAAAATCGCAACCTTGGACAAGAAAAAAAAGCAAATCATGTAGAAAAGTTGGCAAACAGTGATGTTCTGAGTATACCTTTGCCAGAGCAGAATATGAGTGCTGAAAAGTCTATTGGTTCAAATGGCTTGCGGACTGCGGAAGTGAGTGCTGATATTGTGAAGCCAAGTGAAAATGGTCCTTCTGCTCCTGCAGAAAATTCAAAGCTTTCAGTTAGTCATTTAAGTTTCTTACCTGAGTTGATTGCTTCTGTCAAAAGAGCTGCACTAGAAGAGGCAGGGGAGGTGAAAATTAAAGTTGATGAAAATGCCAATTCTGTAAAGCCTGATACAAACTCAAAAGCAACACCTGCAAATCAATCTGAATTAGTGGTGAGCATGAAGTAGAATTTCATTGCCAAAAGTATGATATTTTAACGTTCTCTTTTTAATCTCCTGTTTGTCCTGTAGAACATCCATGGGGAGTTGGAGGCAGATGTGGATAATGACAATGTAAACACTTCCAAAATTGAGCCAACAAAGGCTGAGGCTGAAGCTATTGCCAGGGGATTACAGGTTTCAACTGTCTCTCGCATTCTCATTATTTAGTGTAATAACAGCTTATTTTATGAATGCCTTCATCTGAATTATGACTCAATTACCACATACCTTATGGTCTTATATGCATTTTGGTACTGATGCTTAGCTTATTCTTTTTGTAGACAATTAAAAATGATGATCTTGAGGAGATCCGGGAATTAGGTTCTGGAACATATGGAGCTGTTTACCATGGGAAGTGGAAAGGTTCTGATGTAGCAATAAAGAGAATCAAAGCCAGCTGCTTTGCTGGTAGACCTTCTGAAAGAGAACGTTTGGTAGTATTTATATCCTTCTTTCATGTCCCTTTCTATCAACTACTGTTGCCTGAGTTGTGACAACTTGTTCAATCCAGCTGGTAAAAGTCGTTTAGAATGACACTAGAGTTGAGATAATAGCTTTTCTATGATGGTCATTGCTGCCAAATCTATTTCCATCATTGTTATTATAACTGTAGCCGTTTTGATCTAAAGTTGAGATTGTAGCTTTTTGCAAGTAGCTTTCGGGTCATTTTCTGCATCAGAATTTTATTCCATGCTCGATTTGTTAGGATACGTATATTGGGAACAGTATGCAAGTGCTATGAACTTGACTTAATCCTCAGCATTGCTGTTTATGAAGCCATTTCTATATAGGATTTGCTGAAGTTATTATTACTTCATAAAGTTATAGTTACCACATATCTTATGTCACATGTTGTCATTTATGTTGCCCCCTTCTATTTATTATTGGAGTTGTTGGTGCAGTTGTAATTTTATCTGCATTGTTGTTGCAGATTGCTGATTTCTGGAAGGAGGCTTTGTTGTTGAGTTCTTTGCATCATCCAAATGTTGTGGCTTTCTATGGTATAGTGCGTGATGGTCCAGACGGATCTTTAGCAACCTTGACAGAATTCATGGTTAATGGATCTTTGAAACAGTTTTTGCAGAAGAAGGACAGGTATTTATGTCGATGGTAATTTAGTGAAGTTTTGATATATTGCCTGTTTTCTGCTTAAAAAATATATTGCTTGCTTGGGCATGAATGAATATTTTTTAGAGAGCTAGACTTGAAAGAAGAAGAAGATATGGTTCTATTAACATGGAACATCTGATGTTGTAATGTTCTGAACAGAACTATTGACCGTCGTAAGAGACTCATCATAGCTATGGATGCAGCTTTTGGGATGGAGTATTTGCATGGAAAGAACATTGTACATTTTGATTTAAAATGTGAAAATCTGTTAGTGAATATGAGAGACCCGCAACGGCCAGTATGCAAGGTATTTTGAGTCTTACATGTTCATACTTATGATGCTTAAAATTCATTTAAACTTTTTGTTTCAGCCTCTTATATTATTCTCTGCCTACATTCTTGTTTGGTTGTAACTTTTGAAAGTTCTGAACACTTCATTATGCTTGCTGTAATTTTTAATTAGCCCCTGAAGGAACTTGCTATAATCTCAGCTTGTTAAGGTCTCTTCAGTCTCTGACTATTGTCATGCTTGTTCTTCCACTTTTTTTGTTTCATATTTTGCTCTTAAGCTCTGTAACAATGGTTTAGGTTGATGATTTGGGCTTGTTGGACTTGGATTTTGCAACTGACAAACTTGTATCAACTTTTTAGATAGGCGATTTGGGCTTGTCAAAGGTGAAACAGCACACTTTAGTGTCGGGAGGTGTTCGTGGCACTTTACCCTGGATGGCACCTGAGCTCCTGAGTGGAAAAAGTCACATGGTAACAGAAAAGGTAGCATGATTTGCTGCAAATACTGCTGTTCTGAACTTGAGTGGTTTCATGTCTGTTATTTTTAGGTGTTTTGTTTTCCTTTTCACTATTTTATTTAATGTTTATTGTTTACTTTTATGTAGATTGATGTTTACTCCTTTGGGATTGTTATGTGGGAACTGCTGACGGGTGATGAACCTTATTCAGATATTCATTGTGCTTCTATTATTGGTAAGCCTAGAAATAGGAGTAGACTTTATATTCTATCCAATTTGCAGTTTCATATGTTTTCCCACATTTTTACACGCTAATTTATCCTGTTTCTCCCTTTTGAATATTATCATTGATTATAAATAAAATTTATATTGGTGTGGCTGATGATTCTTGTTGCTTTCAATTCGGGTACTTCTCTCCATTATATATGACATCTCTTGCAATTATTAACTAGTAGGATAGCCCCATCTATTGTGGCATTATCATGTTTCTTCATTACAACAATAGCAAGAACTGGCATACACTGTTACTCTGCCGGTTGATGATGGAGTTCAACATTTATAATGGTCGGTTGAGCTTGCTAATTAGAAAGATGTAGCAACCCGGGCTTTGTAATTCCTCTAAGGACCAATATGTGTGTGCATTTTTCTATTTGTGTATATGTGTACTTGTAGGCATTATTGATGGAATTTCATGATGTTGGCTAGGTTATCCAATTGACGTGTGATAATATCTTTTCATTTGTTTCTTCTTTTTGATTTGCAGGAGGAATTGTGAACAACACATTACGCCCACAAATTCCATCATGGTGCGACCCTGAATGGAAATCTTTGATGGAAAGTTGTTGGGCCTCTGATCCAGCAGGGAGGCCATCATTTTCCGAAATTTCTCATAGGCTACGGAGTATGGCTGCCGCAATCAATGTGAAATAACTTGAATACAAAAGCAGTTGATTTCACATCTTGCTCTGTCCTATTGGGAAAATTAAAAAAAAAAAAAAAGACTATATATTTCAGTTTAGGATCACATCATGGTATTGAAGTATTGCAGGCTAATAAGGCCTTGGTGCGTCATTAATGAACCTTTTGTTGTACTGCCATGGAAAGGTATTGGTCTTGATAGGGTGCCTATATGCGGCTCAAGACGGAATTTTACCCAGAAGACTTCATAAAACAACGCCAAGAGCATGAAAGCGCGATCAGAATGTGAGTTTCAGCAAATTATCCGTGTAATTTTTACCTTAACTTCTACTGCAACTGTTCTCATGATAACGAAGTGATCTTCTCTTACAGGATTTTGTTATTTCTTCTTATGGTCATGATGGCAGTACAATGGGCTATCCGACTATTGTTTCAAGTGGGCCCAAAATTTTTTCCTGTAGTATTTGTACATAGGTTAAATATTAATTATTGTGTTCCTAAGTTTTATCATGAGAGAACACAAGCATACATACTGCTTCAAAATATCGGATGAAACTTGGAACCCTGTTGGTCATGAACTTGTTTTAAAGTGCTTCCCTTCCTTAAATTTTTGCTCCCTGAGCCTTCTTCACATTCAAACAATACGCGTAACTCTTGGCTCTCTATAAATGTATAATGGATATGATTATTTTGTTGTTGAGTACCTCAAAGATTATATATTCTGGAATAAAAATGGTGCGGTGAATCTCTTCTCCAAGTGTGGTATGATTTCCTGTACTGGCAAAATTTTATTATTTAATTGCTTTGTGGATATACATAATACACATTTGATTACTACTTTTATAATCTCTTCCAAGGTGTGGTTTGATGTGAATAATAATCTCTTCCCGGATGCATTTTTATGTACTAAGATTAGTGCTTTACTAGAAATTATTGAATTTATACGTTCAATTTGTTTGATGTTAATTGGTTCAATTGAAATGATACTTCCAACTAATCACACTAATATAATCTTTGAAGTGTATATACTATCTTGATGAATGAATTCTCAATTAATTTGATATGGGTCCTGTTCTCCTAGAAGGTTAAAAGTATAGAATATCAAGTACTCAAAAGTGCAGCTGGTTCGGTAATGCTGGTGGGTTCCATTGTTACCGACTCTAGATTGATTGGAAGATTTGAAGTCCTGAATTTAATCAGAAAATGAAGAAGACCCGTAATAATTAAATTGAATTTATGGCAAAAGAGTTCGTTTTCAAATACCTAGTTGACTTTATTCCTCAGGCTCAAGTTCTTATGCATGAAATGTGACATTGAAATTGGTTAAATGGTCTACTAATTAAGTACTGATGATTGAATAAAGTATGTTAGAAGGTGCAGTAGGAAGAATCACCAACTCTGTTAAGATAAATCAAAATTCGTAAGGTCAAATTCTGTGACACCATCATCTTTGGTCTTTGTTCTTCTCTAGACCTCTTAAAATTCATGGCCATTAATTAATTAACCACATACTTCTCCTTTCTGTTTTTAATTCATTAATAGTGTTATTATATTTGGTCTTTTATTTTTCACGTGAAATGTTAACATTTGAGATGTATAGGGAGGTATGTTTGAAAGTGCTTTTTAACGTTGTTACAAGTGCTTTTAATAGCTTAAAAATATATACTTACATAACTATTTTTGGTTTTTGGTTGAAGTGAATACATGAGGGTCTTTTACTATATGGGAAAGTAATTTTTAACCCAAAAAAAAAAAAAAAAACTTCCCTTATTATGATGTAAATTATCGAGCTATGTATAATCGAAGTCAATCTCTTGGATGCTCATTGTGATGGGTTAGTTATGAAAATAAAATTAAAAAAAGGAAACCACATGAGAAAGAAATAACAAAGGGTTGACAATTGTTGATAGGGTAAGAGATTAGAGATCCATTTAAGCTCAGCAATTGCGTCTGTTTGTAGCGTCGTTGCTCGTCAATTAATTTATCTCTAAGTGTTACTTGGTGTTGAAGTTTAGCCAGAGAGTTATTACTGATTAGTCATACAGTCTTATTCATTGAAATAATATTATTAATGTGAACATTAACCATGCATCTTTGTCAACTCTCTCCTCTCACGCAAGGTGCATATTTCTCTGGTTTTTCTACTTCATTTCCACGAAAATGTTCATGCCAATCTTGACCGTTTGATAGAAAATGAATTAAGAAATGGGTACAGTTCTTTTTAATGTTACATAAATAAAAACTAAACGTTCATAATTTTAATGTAAAATAAATTTTAAATTACCGATCTCAAAAGTTCTGGCTAGTGAAATCAACACACACCTACAAAAAATTATACAGTCTACCCACAAACACAGTTATATGATAGTTTCATTTTAGCTGGCAGAAAGACTCTACTGATTTCTCTGAATCATAAATCATATGAAGGTTTAATTCAACCTCACAATTAATATATGAATGATAGTAAAATTGCTAGAAACATTAAAAAACATAAATAGTTTCTTTGAAACAATTTAACTAATTACCATTGCCAGCATTCCATAGTAATGATTTGTGTTTATTTAGACAAAAAAATTTAAATTAATTCGATAGAATCCAAACATACATAGGGGAGGATAGTTTAAATAAATTTTCAAACCGTAAGTCAAAAGATATGTGCTTGTTTCAAAGCCATCAATGAATTAATATCAAGGGTAGGAAATCCTGAGAGTCTAATCATTGAAATATCTTCATTTAGAGTAATACTTAATAAATTTCTAAATAAAAGAAATCAGCTTAGGACACCAATAATTCCATATTGTAATAATTAATTAATATTCTAGATAAACCAATGGCTATTCAAGCTTATCTTGATCTTATCAAGACAAGTCCTTTACCAGCTCTCACTGAAAAGAAGTCTTAAGGTTTGGTCTCATGGATGATGAAATACCACAGTGTTAATGCATAGATTCTAGGGTTTAGAACAAAGACAAGCAGAAACGAGCATGCTTTCCTCACCTTAAAAATCTGAGTCCATTTGTTAATTATTATAATAATCAACAAAATAATAATTATTTGTGGGAGTGAGTGCTTTTTGAAATTTTGATAGCTTCTTCTTGTTATTTCTTCGTAGGTGCGGTTCCGGACCTCCTCCTTCTTCTTTCATTATTTTAATCTCTGAGAAAATATTAAACTAGGAAACCGAGGTCAATGGATGGTACTTGTTCTTAAAAAGGTTTGAATTCTGCATGCCCCCCTCCTTTTGGTTTTATCTCCTTTTCTTTTTCTCTTGGTTAAGTTATTATTATTGTTATTATTTTGGTGTGAGAAAATATTTTATTATATATGTACTCTAGCCCAGCCCACTTGTCAAAATTTGGGTTTGATAATTATTCTGATCATTATTTTTTAAGATATAAAGAGATGTTGGTCATTTTATGATCTGGGATATCTTTGTTTGATTAACCTGAACATTATTCTTCTTAGCTTCTTCTTCTTCTTCTTCTTTTAATTGTGATAAAAGGGATCCATGCAATTGACCTGATTAAGTAGTTGGGGTATTAGGAGTTTGTTGAGTGAACTAGAATTGTTTTTCTTGCTGCCAATAATTAGCTCAATTATGACTGGGTTTCTGCAGAAATGATACTTCAAAGTTAAAGCTAATACTATATTTAGTCGATATGTAAAGTCCATCTTAGAAAACAATGAATAAAGAGCAAAAAATTATGTGGTAAGCTGAAGTGTTTTTGTTTCCTCTTCTGTGGTAATCACAAATGATCATTTCTTCTACCTCATTTTCCTGTTTCAAGATATAGATTGTCAACTTTTGATACGATTTGTCAACTTGATAAGAATACAATACGAAATTTACAAATTTAAATTAAGATAAAATGATATGATTATTAAACAGGTAGTATGACATGATACAATTAATTCATTTATAACACAATTAACTATTCGAATAATTATATCGTACTAACTCATTTATAATTTAATAAATTTATTTTTATAATTTTTCTATTTTAAAAATTTTGTAATTATATTTATTTATTTTTAAAAAATATTTAATTATATTTAAAATAAAAATAATTAGTACTTAAGAAAATATTGTCATAAATATTATAAAAATATATTAAGATATAAAAAATATTAAATAATAAAACGATTACAATTTATTTAACATTTTAATAATCGGGTTAATATTTTTATTTCTTAATATGGTTATTAAATAGGTAGAGTTCATGTTTATATTTTTTAACA
>JAXCLQ010000013.1:1782584-1795193 GCA_035584115.1 Cedrela odorata | reverse complement strand
TATATTAACTAATTAGTTTGACTGTCACATATTTGGTAGTTGTTTATTTATTTATTTATTATTATTATTATTATTATAAATATGATAGTTATGTGTAACATTTATTGATAAATAACACATCAACTACAACATAAGTAGGGATACATACAAATTTTTTATTCCAACTTTATATATATCACATTACCCTTCTAAATTAAAGATTAAAACTAAACTTCCAAAGTATTATCTTAATATTGTTCATCTAAAATGATGTGTTATTCTTACCATTGAATTAATGAGTGTTACATTATTTATTATAACTATTATATAACTAATAATTTTATAGAATATAACTATTATAGTATCATTATTGTAAGATTCTAAAATCTTACAACATTTCCTTAGATTAAATCTCTTGTTTGGTTAACAAGAAAGTAGGAGAAAATGAGTGAAATATTTTGTATTTATTATTACGAATATTCTCGGTTACAAGTGATTATCAAAGAGCGAGGGAGAGAGTCCACACAAGTTACCACAAGTAATATGCTCCTACAATTACCTAAACTTTCTTGTATCTAAGATATTTCTGAAAAAAAAAAAAAAGTAAGCTCGAGGAGAATGGAAGGTGACAACTGGTTGTTGAAGAACATTAGATATGCTTAACGTCTTATAAACGCGTTTAGTTATTACTCGTTAATGCCCAGGACTTTCTATTCAGCTCGGCTCGTTGCAATTATTATTTCCAACTACCATCGAAAGATATAGATTTTCTTTTTGTTTGACAAATGGTCAGGGCATAAAAAAAAAGCGTTCCTCGAGCTTGGAGGACAGTAACTAAAGGATGACAAGGATATGGACTAAGATTTTTCATATCCGGATAAAAGATTTTAAGTTTAGGTATTAATTTTGAGATATTTTCTATCTATAAAAGTCTCAGCGCAATATGACAGAGGTTTAAATATACAATATAATCTGAGTTTATATCAGATAAATAAAGATATTTTAAGCAAAGACTTTCGAAACTTCTCAACAGTTGCATATCAATGAAATATTTATCTTCTTTCTAATTTCTTTTTTGATTTATTCCATAATAAGGATCCATAGCCTAGTAAATGTATTTTACAAAAAAGGCTCAATATACTGTAAATTCCAGAAAATCGATGCTTACAAAATTGAATTTCCGTGATTTTCGGAATCTAAATATGATTGAGATTATTATTTCCAAGTTCTATAAAATTATACTAAGTTTGAGAAACTTACACGTATAAAAATGATCCAAAGACAATTAGGTAAACATGATTTTTAGAGCAATAAAAAACTTTGAATTGAAAAAAATAACCTAGTTTTGGTTTAAGCGAGTATTGACTTCGTCTTATTTTTTTTTCTGTCAAACATCAAAAAGCAAAATCATGACTTAAACATCGGAGGATTTTCGTCGGACCACTGGCTTTTACCTCCTTAGGTTTCATTGTGATTTTAGGTTGAGTAACTTTCAAGAGAATAAGAAAGATTGACGCTGGTGCACATAGACCCTGAAAAGATTTTTACTGCATCAACATCTGGTGCCGTCTGTGGAAATCTTGAACAAAAAGCCAAAAATAGTTGCAACTAGAAGAAAAGCCATGGCAATGACAAGAACTTATGCAACTAAAAACCGAACAACAACAATGAGAAATCATGAACAAAATCATCTCAAGGTGGCAACAACAGCTAACCAAAGTAATGATAATCGACCATCACTCTTGGAAGGAATAAATCACCATTCGGAAGCTTCATCCTCTCATCAAAATCTCTCTGATCTAAAAGACGCAAAAATTGCACAGTGGGTTTAAAGGCTGGCCGACAACGAAAAATAATATGTAGAAAAAGATCGATAAATTCATATGCTTGTAGAGGAAGTTGCGGAGATGAAAAGAATGTTTGAAGCCAGTTCTCACAGACTAAGGATGCCCATACCAGCAGAGACCATGGAAAGCAGTATTCCAAGTGTCCTACGTACCAAGGATTATGAAACCAATCCATGGCGAAATACAACCAGGAAAAGATACATAGCAAAAGAGAAAGGAAAGAGAAAAGTCTCTGATTATCCTTCAAAAAGGCTCAGAAGTGACGATGTCACTTTCATGTTTATCAGTGAACCCGACCTTGAATCCTAATACTCTTCAGATAATTCTCTGACAATTCGCAAATGGAGGCCAGAGAATAGTTTCAGTCTAGAAGACATAAGGACGTTCCTTGTGTCAGAAAGCTGGTTGAGGAGTTAAAGAACCAGAAAAGATAAGGACGAGAAAGGAATGATAAACAAGCATCTCGTTCTGGATTGCATTCTAAATCCCTTTTCTCTTGAAAGATTCTAAGTCATGTTCTTCCTAGGAAGTCCAAATGTCTCAGATAATTCCTTTCACGGGAAAAACTAATCTATCCTTACATATGGATTTCTTTAGGGAGATAATGTTAATTCAATGACTAAGTGAATCTTAGATGTGCCGCTTGTTCCCACTAACATTAGAGGGACAAGCAAAGAAGTGGTTTACAAGTTTAACCCCTAACAATATTTAGAGTTTTAAATAGTTATACAAGATGATTATTAACTAGTTCAGAGAGGCTATTGCCGGCCTTAAAATCCCTAGTTCATTACTGCTCATAAATTAAGGAGAGGAAGAAAGTCTCAAGAACTTCGTTAAGAGGTATCATGGCGAAGTAATGGAGTTGGAGATTTATCACCACTCCCTAGCGTTGGAAGGTCTCAGAAGAAGTTTACGAGTTGACCAAGGATGGTACGCAATAAGAAAATCATCCATTACAACCTATAAATAGCTTGGAGAAAATTGTTAGATGAAATTTAAATCGAGGACTAGGTCATCCTCAAGCTGAAGGAGAAAAGGGCGATGGGATAAAACTTATATGGTGAAGTGCGAAACCTGAAGGCAAACACCAAGAAGAAGCGAGATGACATGAGGAATTTATGAGACTCTAACAGAAAATGAGGACAGATATTGAAGCAAAATAAAACGGCAAATAGAATGGACGATTTCCCTCCAAAGAGATAACATTTACTAAGAAGAGAGAATCTTCACTCCCTTGAACGTCCCTCTCACGCAAGTCCTTCGAGAAATCAAGAGACGAGGAATCATATTAATGGAACCTCGTCCCATAAAAGCCTAACCAAATGGAAAAGCCAAGAACAAATTATGTGAATTTCACCAAAGTGCTAGACATTTGATTGATGAATGCTTTGACATCAAGAATAAGGTCAATGTCCTAATCAAAAAATAATTATTTGACGGATTTCATTACAAATGATAGGGAAGAGTTTGGCACCCCGGATTAAAGGGTCGAGCATGAGAATATGTATGAGCATCAAACAATGGCGATCTCTAGCAGAACTACATTGGTAGGAAACTCAAATAGGGTAAAAAAGAATTATTCAAAATATTCATTGCCCAATTTTGCCTCGAATCCTCACGTTATGAATGTAATAGCTAAGAAAAAGCAAAAGATTGCATCAGTCCCAATTATGTTCACAGATGCAGACGAGGTGAGAGTATATTATCCACATAATAACGCTTTGGTGATCGAAGACTTAAAACTGAGGCCGGCCGAAACAACTGTTCATGGCTTCGGCGAGTCATGCATCTACTCGTTAGGGGTAGTACAACTGCCTATCACTATAGGAGAAAAACCATATCAAAAGACTATAATGGTTGAGTTCCAAGTAGTTAATCTTAAAATGTCATACGCCATTATTCTCGGAAACCCTTCCTCAGGGGTACAAAGGCAGTAGATAGCATTCATTATATAAATCTAAAATTCAAGGCAGGAGAAAGTATCTACGTCATCAAAGGAAGTCAAAAAGAAATTTGATCATGCTTCGCAGCCTCTTCAAAAAGCTCGTATTGTCTATTGAAACGACCTTAGGGAGAAATCCTTGGAGTTAATGACGAGAACCTGCAACACGATCGAATAATGAAAAATTTAAGTAAGGAGGATAATTAAGATAATACGTCACCAGCGCTAAAGCCAATAGAAGAACTTGAATATGTTATCTTGAACAAAGAAACTCTTCAAAAAATGGTCAAAATTGGTTCTCATCTCCCTAAGGAGTAAAGGGCGATGCTCAAATATATTTTAAGATAACATATAGACATGTTCGCATGGACACACGAAGATATGTCAGGAATTAATCCCCGACTAATCTCCCATTGTCTTGCAATCGACCCGAAGTACAAGCTTATAAAACAAAAGAGGTGACCATTCAAAGCCAAATGAAGAGAGGCGGTGCATGTCGAAGTAGAAAAATAGATGAAAGCCAATTTTATTAAAGAAGTGCACTATTTGGAATGGGTATCGAACGTGGTTACGGTGAAAAAAACTATTGGAAAATGGAAGATGTGTGTAGATTTCACGGACGTAAACAAAGCCTATTCTAAAGACAGCTTTCCACTCCCCAAAATTGATCAGTTGGTGGATTTAACAACAGGACCTTAGTTACTAAACTTCATGGACGTATTCTCAGGATATAATCAGATCAGGATGTACGAGCCAAATCATGGAAAAACTACATTCATAATGGACCAAGGGTTATATAGCTACAAAGTAATGCCTTTTGAGCTAAAGAACCCGGAGGCTACTTTCTAAAGGCTGGTCAATCAAATTTTTAGACCCTTAATCTGGACAACTATGGAAGTTTATATCGACGATATGATTACTAAATCGTTAAGGGCCCAAGACCATCCAAAATATTTAGAAGATACCTTCTCCGATCTAAGAAAGCAGTAGCAAGAAAGTTGAGACCATACTTATGGGCTCATTAGGTGGTAGTATTGACAAATTAACCCTTGAGCCAAATTCTCCATCAACCCAACTTATCAAGTTGATTAGTGAAGTGGTCGATTGAACTCAGAGAATATGACATCAGTTACAAACTTAGGAAGGCTATAAAGGGACAAGCTTTGGTAGATTTTGTTGCAGAAAGGTCAATATCCAAACACTTCTTCATCTATTAAATTGCGGAAGACCCCTTAGACCTGGAATAAAGGGATCTACTTGTCCCATACATAACCAACTCGATCTAAAGTCTCTTTATCCATAGAGCATCAAATACTCAAGGCTGGAGTTGTCCTAGTAAGTCCAGACGGAATCGAGGTAATGTATTCCTTAAAATTCAACTTTAAGGTCATAAATAACGAGGTAGAATACTATGCCCTAATCACAGAGATCAACCTAGCTCAGGTTTTAAGGATCAAAGGTTTGGACATTCACTATGATTCCCAACTAATAATTAATCAAATTGACGGATAGTTCTAGGCCCGTGAGAGTAATATGCAAGCTTGCCTGGAAAAAGTTAAATGACTCCTAAGTACCTTAAAGGCTGTTATGATAAGGCAAATCCTAAGGTCTGAGAACTCAAGAGCAGATATTCTAACAAAACTAGCCTCTACCTTAGAGGAAAATACTTCAGCCCGATTCCAATCGAAGTCCTATAACCAAAAAACATTGATGTAAGCAACGACCAACCTTCCGTAGCTTAGCTCGACTTTGGCCATTGCTGGATGAAAGAGATAAAATCTTATATTTAGGAAGGAAAACTCCCAGACCACAAAGACGAAGCAAAAAGGATATAAAACATATCAGCAAGGTATATCGTTATTGACGGTAAATTATATAAATGGGATTTCAGTATCTTATATCTCAAATGCCTCGAATTTGAAGAAACTGCACGAGTTCTAGACGAAATCCACCATATAATATGTGGCGAACATAGGAAAGCTCGTTCTATGACGTATAAAGTCTTAATGTAATGATATTACTGACCAACACTCTCACAAGACGTAGTTTATATGACAAGAACTTGTCATAAATGCCAAATACATGATAATATACTAAGACAACCCCCTAAAAAGCTGACGTCTTTGACAAGCCTTTGGTCATTTTTCTAATGAGGATTAGATTTCATTGGCTTTATGCTCCCCACTTGAGCCAACACAAAATATTCAATAGTGGTCATTGATTATTTCACCAAATAGGTAGAAGCTGAACCATTAGCTACTATCACTGAGAAAAAAGTCACAACATTCGTCAAGCAGAATATGATTTATTAGTTTGGAGTACCTGAAGTACTGATCATGGATAATAAAAAGCAGTTCGACAACTCAAATTTCAGGGAGTTTTGTACAAATTTCTTAATTGACCTCAAGTTCGTGACACCTGCTCAAACAAAGTAATCAAAAAGGCACTTAAAAAGAAGCTCAATGAGCACAAGGTGCATAGATTGATAAGTTTCCTGATGTCTTTTAGGTCTACAGGATCACTCAAATGTAGCCACTAGCGAACCCTCTATAGCCTCACCTTTGGATGTGAATTAGTAATTCCTATTGAGGTTGACGTACTGACTTTCTGAATCAACAACTACGATAACGCAAGCAACAACCGAAACATATGGTTAGAGCTGGACCTACTTGAGGAAAAGAATGACTAGGTGATGGTAAGGGCAGCGGCCTACCGATAAAGGGCAGCTAAATATTACAACAAGAACATTTTGTACCGTACTTTTCAAGTCAGAGATTGGGTCTTGAGATAGGTTACCTTGAACACCAAAGTACCAAGGGAAGGTATTCTCGGGACCAATTGGGAAGGACCATACAAGGTCACCTAGGTTTTGAGACCTTTACAAATTAGAATCTCCGGACAGAAGTAGGGTAAAAAAAACCATGGAATATTAAAGGATTAAAGTTATATTATCCTTGAGGGTCGTCAAAGATTTGTAAAAAATTTTGCCCAAATAATAAATAAACTTATCATTTTTTGATATCAGCAAAAAATTCATGATATTTAACATCTTCCAAATCCAGGGTGTTATCAATAGGTGATAGAACCCCCCTTCACCCTAAGCGTTACATAACATGTCTAAACTTCAATGTAATACATGAATGCGCAACACATTTTACAAACATATTTTTGCAGCTCAAGGGGCGATATGCCTCCGCGAGCACTCTCTATCGTACCAATGTTTACATTACAATACAAATTAATTAAATATACAATTGACTGACCATAATAATAAATAAAATACTCGACGTCAACTAGACGCTATAAGACATAATGAAACATACACTACTGTATATGACAAGGACCCAATAACCCTGGTGACTGAGAGATTGACCCTCTTCTCAACTCTTGTCTTCGTGTTGTTGAAATGGCTTGCTAGATATAAGTTCCTGCCAAACAGCGACATACTAAATCTGAACTAGTCAACACAAAAATAATCAAGTGTCAAGAAATATGGAAGGAAAAGATTCCTTCCAAATACAAAGTAAGTATCCACTCACTCAACTCAACCACCTCACCAAGTAGTTCAAGAGCCCCAAAGGCTTGGCTGTAGAAAGGGCATCTAAGTAATTGGAAGAAATCTCCAGCACCTACTGGTTGAAGCAAGGGAGGAAGTGGGTAAAGAACTCATTTTTGTCTTCAAAGAGGTCCTCTGGAACAAGCTGGGGTGTGACAATGTTCCCACCAGCCTTTCGAGCCGGCGTCATTTTCTTTCGCCTTAGCCCATCATCCTTGTCCACTACAACAACCTTCCTTTTGCACTCCCCCTTGTCCATCTTTGGGGCAGAAAAAGGTGACAGGTTACCTCTAATCTCAACTCCCCTGGTAGGAGTTGAAGCTTTCCCAGAACCAGAAGTTTCAGCAACATTTAAAGGAGTAGATGTCCTAGTAGTATTCTTGGGGGTAGAAGGCCCAACCTCGGTCCTTAAAGCTTGAAGAGCCTTTTCAGCCTTCTAACCTTTGGCCAATTGCCTCAGCATATCATGAGGGTTTGACACTGGCTTTTTTAGGGCCATCTCTCTTATTGCACAAAAAAAAAAAAAGTAACACTAAGATCAGATATCATTATTCAACACATGAGAAAAGAAGAAAAAGATTCTTACCAGCCTGGGCCTTTTCTAAAGCCAATTGGCCCTTAAAAACACAAAAATTCACAAGACCTAATGTGACTAGATTAGCATCAGAAATGAGAGATCTTTGGTTGGATGCCGAAGACCTAGCCATCTCAACCCAAATTTCGAGCACTAAGCTTAGGTAAATTACTCTAGGTGATTGCATCCCCAAATAATCTGGGCATCTGAGTGTTATTGCCATAATTTCAATCACCAATGACCAAAAAACCATTTATTCTCTCAATCCTTATTACTGGATGGATTATTTGTGATAAGATTGCATTTTTTAAGTCGAGTCTGAAGATATTACCACCCAAGATTCTTTACTAGGTTCCTCTTCGATAGGTACATATATTCAATCTTTTCGATTGTGAGAGTAGAATTTGAGATCTGACCCCACAAAATGAACAGACCCGACAAAATTCTTTAACTGTTGAGGTTCAGTTAATAAGGAGCAATCTTAAAGGATTCAAAAATCCTAATAAAATAGTCATGAAGTGAGAGTCTAACCCCAATGTGAAATAGTTCTTTATTTAAAGAGATTTCACCATCAAGAGAGCAACTAGAGAGTTCGTTCGCCCCAAGAGCTCTAAGATAAATGCCCTCAAAAATATTGTAGCAATAGGTATAGGCCTCTAGGTCTGATTCTGTGATGAAGGAAGGGAACCAATTCGCTTCAAAATGTGTGGTTTGTCCTCTTACCTCAGGGACAGGAGAAAGCATAGAAACAGTGGTTAGCTCCTCTTCATAGCTGTTTCCCTTAGAAGCAATCTTGTTATCACTTGAAACATAACTCATTTTTGTTTACAAGAAGAAAAAACAAACATTAAGAGTTGCTCAAGATCATCAACAACTCATAAAATTTCACTTAAGGTCTCTAACCCTAGAAGACTACTCAATATTTATTTTAAACAACCAAAGTATCAAAAAGAAAAAAATTTGAAGAATTCGGAGACTACCAGTTTTTGTTGAAATAATGGAGTAACTTGGACAAAAAATAATCGTCTAAAACTCGCAAAAAATATTATTCCTGGTGAGGCTATCTACAATGAGAAGAGGGTTACAATCCAGAACGGATGCGATAATGATGCAGTGAGAAAGAAGTTACAGTCCAAAATAAAAACGACTTTGATAAAGCAAGTTAAAACTCGCAATCTAGAATGAAGATGGTAATAAAGATGAATGCAGGATTTGAAATCTACTTGGTTCCGAATAAATTACTACCACTATTAAAAACAATAACTACAAGATGATTGGACTTAGAATTTATTTTCTGAGTTCTTTCACTTCAAAGTCTAAGAAGAGTCTGGATACAAAGAAAATGTGAGTAAAGGCAGTCAAGAGGCTAAAAAATAGGGATTAAAGAGAATGAGGAACCCCAACCATTGCTACACAAAGAAGATAAATGGACATGATGAAACCACATTAGATGGAAGGTTAAAGGGCAATCATCGGAATACAAAAAGGAGGCTGTGATCATGAGGGCAAAAGAGATATTTTGGGGCCCGAAACGATGTTGCATGGTGAGCCAAGAGCAGGTAGCCATACGGATGGAGGATTATGGATTTTGAGTTAAGTATTTAAAGTTGGCGTGTGATCAAGTATTTTCAAATTGTAACTTTTAGTTTTGGTCAAACAATTACTATTTGACTAAAACTAGATGGCTTGATGTTTGAGAAATGGTTTGTGGCATACAGAAAGCCCAATAAGCATTGGACCTCCAAGTGGGTGATGCAAAGCCCAAGATTAAGACCTATGAAGGATAAGAGGCATTAAAATGTAGTTTGAGTCCAATGGACACTAATCAAAGGATGACAAATACCTCAAGTATAGTAAGAGCGGAGATTTTCCAAGTTCGGATAAAATGTCTCGGGTTTAGGTATCAATTCCGAGATTTC
This sequence comes from Cedrela odorata, assembly GCA_035584115.1. NCBI lineage: Eukaryota > Viridiplantae > Streptophyta > Magnoliopsida > Sapindales > Meliaceae > Cedrela > Cedrela odorata. The sequence goes on along the minus strand of JAXCLQ010000013.1, from coordinate 1,785,376 downwards.
CCCTATTTATAAAGGTCTCGGGCTCAATATGGCAGAGGTCTCATAAATACAATACAATCAGAGTTCATCTCGGGTAAATAAAGAGATTTCAAGCAAATACTTCCGAGATCTCTCAACAGTTGCATATCAATGAAATATTCATCTTCTTTCTAATTTTTTTTCTGGATTTATTCCATAATAAGGATTTATAGCCTGGTAGATGTATTCTGCAAGAAGAACTCAAGATCCCGTAAATTCCAAAAAATCGATGCTTACAAAATTGAATTTTTGTGATTCCCAAAATTTAAATACGTTTGGAATTATTATTTTCAGATTCTATAGAATTCTACCAAATTTGAGAAACTTATACGTATAAAAAGGATCTAAGAACAATCAGGAACGCATGATTATGAGGGCAATAAAAAACTCTGAACTGAAAAAAATAACCTAGTTTCGATTTAAGCGAGTACTGACTTCGTCCTATTTCTTTTTTGTCAAATATAAAAAAGTAAAACTTTGACTTAGATATCAAAGAATTTTCACCAAATCACTGATTTTTACTCTTTTAGGTTTTATTATAGTTTCACGTTCAGTAACGTTTAAGTGAAGAAAGAAAATTAAGATTGGTGCTTAGAGACTCTGAATGAATTTTTGCTGTGCCATCACTTTTATTTCTTTGAACACAATTTATTATTTATCACATATTGACTCGACTTCTGCGACAAAATAATATCATGTATCACAAGCTTGTTAATTAGAATATCGTGTGTGGTGAAACAAATTATGGGCTAGTGAAAGAATAGATTAGTCATTGTTATTTTGTGTTAGCTCCGCAATAAGAATACATAATAAAAGGAAGGTAAGTAATTTATAATGGCAGACTGCGAAATATGATAGATATTTGTTAGTTACAGGAAAGTATTAGGTAGATGAGCATGAGCCCGGAAGACAGCTCCTTTAAACTTTAAAATTTTATTACTCGAATAAAATGTTTTGATTAATAATACATACAAATGAATGAAGGATAAGTGACTATTAATTAAAACATTCTAGCTAAGCGATAAAATTTCAAACCTTAATAAAGATATGTGATAAATTTTCTAATATTTAAGATAACATTAGTTCAATTGAAAATGTTTTAATTGACTAACTAATTAGTGAGGTGAAAGAAAATTATAAATTAATGATAAATAAATAAAAATTAAAAAATTTCACCAATTAATTATTTATTTATTTGACTTATTTATTTTTGTGTTTAATTTTATTAATTTTTTTTCTTTTCACAATTAAATAGTCACCTCGTTATAATAACTGACATAGTGACTCTCCTGCCCAAAACTTTATGTTAATTCACACAATTTTGGAAACTTCTAAATATCTTAACTTTCTGGTCAGTTAACAATGCAATAAAAGGAAAAATATCAGAGTACCCTTAAAGTTGGCCTAATTATTCATTATTGTCTTAAGTTTCAAAAAATTACTCGTTACATTCTTTTGTTATATGTGTTAAAATTATTTTTGGAAGATAAAATTGTATTTTAACAATAAAAAAACTAACACATATAATAATCAAATAATATATCATTCATCTTTTCATTTACTCTCTCTTCCTCACTCTTCTCTCCACCACCGATCTTTCTCTAGCCAAACCTTCATCAAAACAGTCCCCAAACCGATAGTCAAACCTTTAAGAACAACCCTAAAATTCATTTCTATAAAATTCACTGCCTTTAGAACTCATTTTTTCTTTATATTTTTACTCTATCTTCATTTCCTCCTCCGAAAACATTTTTCTCTATTTTTTTCTCTTCATTTTTTCCATAGTCCATTCAACCGAACAAATAGCTCTAAAAGCTTATCCTTATAAAAAAAAACGTAAAAATTAAAACAATGAAAATTTTTTTAAAAAAATAAATAACTTGTTTTTTAGAATTTTTTTTTCTAATGGGTGAAAACATAAATATATTTTAATTGTTTTCAGAGTTTGCTAGAGATGAGAAGGATTGAGGAGGAAGAGATATTTGATGATGTCAACACGGAATTTTTAACATCAATTTGTTTTAAAATTACATGAATGAAATTTTTTTTATTTTATTTTTTGTGTTTATTGATTTTGAAGATAATTTTTTTCTTTTTTTTGCGAGAACAAAGAAATTAGATATGGTACATTAGAGATACCTTACTTCTATAAATTGTTATTACTTGCAACTTCAAAAAACCTACATAAAAATTTGAAATACTAGATTTTTGACACTATTTTATTTTATTTATATTTTTATATTCACTGTTTTAAATTGTAAGTAATAAAAAATTTTAACTATAAAATACATTCAATGTACCATAACCAAACAAAAAAAAAAGAGATATATTGCTGAAGGAATAGGTACAAGGGGTACGATTTTAATTAAACAGTACAGTCAAATTTTTATTTTGATAAATAACTTCGTAATCATCGTTCAATGAGATAATTATTATTAGGGGCTACTTATTCTATTAATCAATCAACCTCGCATTTAAGGATACTTTAATAATTGTCCTTCAAAAAAGTGTTTTTAACGTTAACTCTACTAACTATTGGATGTAAGGGATAACTGTTTAAATTGAAGAATAAAATGAATCATCGTGACATATATGTACATTACCAATAAAAAGAAGGTAAGTTGATTAGTACTTAATTAATTAAGTTCCCCATTAAAACATTTTTAATTAATTTATTAATTAGTTATGGTACAAGAATGTTGTATATATATGATTCAAAGTGATAAGGTGACATGCAGAGGGATGTGTTGATTCATCCAAGAGTAACAATGCTT
>JAXCLQ010000013.1:1745113-1768496 GCA_035584115.1 Cedrela odorata | reverse complement strand
AATTTGGAATTTCTCATTTCTATTTTTTGTTTTCGAAATAGCTTTTTCTTCTGATTATTCAAAAGTACCAAGCTGTTCGACTGTATGCGACAGCTCTTAGCAACACATAAAACTTGTGCTATGAATTTGATGTCATAGTCTATTTTCTGCCTCGTGTAGGCAATGCAATTTTATTGATTACCACTGTCATTTGTGATTCAAATTTTCAATACCATCGAAGTTTTTTCACTTTCCGCGACAACGACATGCAGTCTCAGCGCATGAATTACTGAGCAAATTTGCCCATTTTCATTGCCAACTAGAGTTGTGAACTATGCGAGGTGAGCGATGCCAGCGTGATTGATCAATTTCCTTTTGCTGTTTACTCTGCAAGTTTAAATTTCCTTTTTCTGCATAGTAGACCTTCAAATTCAAAGCCTTATTTCAGAAAAACAAATCATGAGGGAGTAAAATTCCATGGAATTTATATCTTTTCTATCCCATATTCTTATTTTGATAACTACAGTTTGTTATTCTTACATGATATAGAGGGTACAACATCATGTCCAAAGATTAAGAAATTACAAATACATAAATTACGCCAATTGTAGACCTAGACAACATTATTTTCAAAAATAAATAAAAATCCTCAACAACTCGCTTTGAAGTAGGCCTATTTGAAACTTGACATATAGTTATTAAGTCTTGGTGACAACTTCAACAAGAGCCTTAAAATTTTTAGTGGAGCTCCCATCAGATTCCACAGCCTTCTTAGCAAGTTGATTGAGGACACCAACATTTTCTCTCATTCTGTTCCCTTCTTCACTGGACAATACAACTTTCAGTGCATTCACCAGTCCATCTTTTGTGAATTTCCCACCCTCAACCCCCAAACCAATCCCCCATACCGCCTGGATTGTCCGCCAATTGAGCGCTTGATCGGCAAAAAGTGGCCGACAAACCATCGGCACGCCGCCGGCAACGCCCTCGGTGACTGAGTTCCATCCGCTGTGAGTCACAAACACCCCAACTGAAGAATGTGCTAGAACTTTCTTCTGGGGAGCCCATGGCACCATTTTCCCATATGCACTTGTTCTTTCTAAAAACCCTTCTGGCAATTGTTCTTCAGCATTGCCTCTAAATGACCAAAGAAAAGGAAACCCTAATGCCTCTAGGGCTTCAGCCAGTGCTGTAAGCTCAGCTGTTGGTGGTGCCATCACTGTACTAAAACTAATGTAAATAACTGATGATTTTTCACGTTGACTCAGCCATTGCATGCAGCCATGAGGATCAGGCTGTGAAGATGTTAAAGTGAAGGTACCAACATTCAGAAGCTTGCGTAATCTTAATTTGAGTGTTTCAATAACAGCAAGGTCTAATTCTTCGACCGTGTTTGAGGCAACAGCGGTTGCCTTTGGCAATGCTTTTCCCATTTTGTGCAACAATTTTGGGAAAGGTGCATCTATCTGCCCCGTGATTATACCGTCGGGTACATCCTCAGCACGTATTGAAGAAAATCCTGGAAGGAATTCCAGGGTTTTGTCACCAGGTCCTGCAATTTCAAAGTCGACAAATTAATTAATTAATTAATTAATTAATCAGTTAAATAATAAAAATATATAATGACAAACAACAATTAACTTGAGATCATAAATTAATAAAATTAAGGAGACCTGTATTTAATAATTTAAATAAAATAATATTTTAAAACAAAATTAATGAAAATGAGTTGAGCAATTTATTTAAATATAACAATGAGTTGAGTAATTTATTTAAATATAACATGTAAAATCGTTAGATTTATTTTTCATTTTTGCCAAATGATAAATGGTCCGCCAAGAAATGTACCAAACACTAATCAACCTTTAAATTAATTTTTTTTTTCTTCTAATTTAAATTTATTTATTATTTTAATAATAAAATAATAAATATTTTGTTTGAACGTGAATAAATACTTACCATTAATTCCCATAATTTCCCGGATATTGTCTGTATCAAGGTGGAGAAGCAGCGAGCGAGGTCCAGCCGTCCAATACGGGATCCACGGGACTCGCATCGCCTCCGCCATTTCCGCGGCAAACCAAAGGAACGCGTCTGTGATCAAGCAGCTGATCTCCGTTCCTGTTTCCGTCACTGCCGTTTCTATAGCTCTCTGAAAATTACCAGGCGTCGCCTTCAGAAAAAACTCCACAGGCTCGTGGGGTTTACCCCTAAACTTGAAGCCCTCCGGCAGCCCGCTGTCCACATTGTATGGTTTTATCTTGTTATCGTCAAACCCATCTTTCTTCGAAAACAATGAGTCGTTAGATTGCGCAGTGCTGAAGAAAGAAAACTTCACGTCCGGCGCTGCTTCGGATAGCCGCTGGACGAGGGAAAGCAGTGGTGCTGCGTGCGTACCAAATGGAAAAGCGAGAACTGCCGCATGTTTTTGTTTTTGGGTGCTACCGGGTTCTGGCATGGTGTGTGTTTTCTGTTCAGACAAATTATATTTAGATGGGACAGGATAATATTTGTCGCTCGGTTGTGCAGCTATTTATTCTCGTGCCAAAGATTTTTCCGAAAAAGAGTAGTGGTTGAAGAGGTAGTGAAAGAAACTTAAACGTTAATCTAATTAATGACGCTAACGTGGACATGCTTGGCATCTTATAAATGTGAGTGGTTGATATTTGTTAGCGTTCAGATCCTGCTTTTTTGCAGGGTCGGCTTGGTTGCAAATTGCAATTACTATTTCTGACAATTATTGAAAGGCATTGACTGTGATATTATAATACCATGCTATATCACAAGCTGGTTGGCAAGAACCTCCTGTGTTGTGTAACAAGTTAAGGGCCGGTGCAGGAATAGACTTACCATTGGTCATTTTGTGCTTGTGAGACAATAAATATACACACTACATAGTTGGTTCGTATTTACGACGACAGACTGCGTTTTATATTAATATGATATATTGGCTAGTGGTTGTAGGCTGCAGGTAGATCGGCTACTAGGGCATTGACATATACGAGGCAATCACTCACTCTTCCTGCTCAGTTCGGGAATATTAATGACTCTTCTGTTTGGTAGGTTTTAATACTAGAAATACGCGGGAAACTACGAAGCAGACATGCAAATTTTTATTATAAAGAGAAATCTTAGAGCCGTCGAGTATTATTTTTAAATTAATATTTTTATAAAATAAAATTAATATTTTTAATTATTATATTTTAAATACAAGTATACATTTAATATTATATTTTAAAATTATATTATAAAAATAATAAATAATAAATACATATTTAATAATTGTAATTAAAATTAATAAAAACGATAAATATACATTTAGTAAAATATTTTTAAAAATAATTTTATTAAATTGAATTCTAAAAAAATAATAATGTGATTATTTTTTCACAATATATAAAAATTATATAAATTTAATTATAAAAAATATAAAATTTCTCAAAATATTAAATTTAATTAATAAATTTAATATGTAATGTTATTAAAAAATTTATTACCTTTAATATTTTCATATGACATTTTATCACATTATCAAACCCAACGTAATTTATTATTTTTAAAATATACATTTGAACAAAATATTTATTTTTTTATTATAAACAATATGCTTCATTTTATAATATATTAACTTTAATTTTTTTTGAATATATTATTATAATCACTATTGTCAATAAACTAGTATTTATATAAATAATGAGTATGTCAATATATCATAAAATTATCTTAAATAACCGTTATTTTTACATTAAAATAAAAATAATATCTGAATACATTAAATTGTCTAAAATAATTACTTACGTGCTACATATTATTAATCATTATATATATAATCATACCACATTACTCTCAATTCAATCTTTAACCAAATTCAATTATTCAACATTAGATAGCTAATACACATGCAATTTTTTTTAAAATCTTATTAATGAAATTCAACCATCAAATTTTAAGAATAGTTATTCCAAAAAATACAAATACAATCATATTTGAAAGCTTATTCCAACAAAAATATCCATCAATTCTAAGTAGCAAGCCAAAGAATTACTTGGCCTCCTAGTTTGAAGAACTCGGTAGGATCAACATTTGCAATTGATCTACAAAAAAAAAAAATTAGTGTAAAAGTAAAATTGAAAGAGCAGAGATCTATCTAGCACAACATGAGAAATCCATCATGCTTCCTTTTGATGAGTTAGCCCCGTCCTTAACGAGGGTTACTCGATTGACAGACAATTCAACTTTGTATGCATCTGAGTTTAGGACTTTCCTGTTGATGTTGTTGTAAATTTCTCGGATAACGATCTTGAAAGCAATTTGAACATTAGTAGATTCAAGTGCGGATGTCTCCATGAAAAATAATCCTTCTTCTTGTGCAAGGGTTTTGCCTTCTTCTATGTTAATATCTCTAATATTCTCCAAATCACACTTGTTTCCTACCAGCATTCTTGCTGCAGTAGTATCACAATGAGCTGAACGATTAAACCATTGAGAAATAAACTTAATTGGCTTCACAAAACAAATACAAGTAATTAGCCAATATTTGAAATCAACAACTCAGCAAATAATCAAAACACATAATAGAGCACAGAACATAAAGGTAATTTTTTCTCACTCTTTTCCATTAATCAAACAGAGAGCAAAACAAAATTAATAAAACAGATCAAACTTCGCGATCTAACGACAGAACATTTAGAACGCTCTAAGAGATTAGATGATAACAAGAGTTCATTCAACTTGTACAAATAAACTAATCCAACGATTCACACAAAAACAACTACATAACAATTTCATTTCTTTTCCAAACTTCAAAGCTATAAACCCCACAAAAATTACAACACTATTTGATATGCACACTCATAAGAATCTCAATCACTGAAAAATAACCATAAAATGAATTTGCTGAAACACAATTATTAGAGCAAGAACGACCTACAATAAATACCATTACCAAAATAGCAAAAAAAAAATTGTAAATATTATAAGATCTCACAATCAAAGATAAACCCTAAATCAAAAAATTAAAATTAAAATTCATCCCCATAAATTCACCCAAGAAGAAGAAAAAACCAACAGATCCAAATCAACAGCTAAAACAAAACCCAATCCAAATCCCACAAACCCACAAACAAAAACAAAAACCCATTTCAAGAAACACAAAATAAATCAAGAAAACAAAAAAGTAAAAAGTAAAAGCATCCACAAGAAGAGATTCATAAGATTATGATATGTACACCGATAGAAGGAGCAGAATCTTAATACAAAGAAAATACCCCTGAAACAACGACGTATCAAAAATCGGCGGCTTTAAACGATAGCGCAGACGACAGAGAGAGACGAAAGAAGTTAACCTGCAATGTACACGCTCTTTCGAGTTGGTATATGATAAAGAACCGAAGAATGAAAAAAAAAACAAATTTAATGAAGTGAAATCACGAAAATAAACAGATTCTAGCAAAAGTGAGAAGATCGTATTCAAAATATCAAAATAAGGAATCATAAGCGAAAACCCATAATTTGAAAACCAGTGTTCTAGCTTAAACCGTACATATCGTGCACAAAGAAAGCAGCGAGAAGCGCATCAGAAAGTACGTGAGCAGCAAAAGCTAGAACTTTTGAGAAAGAAGAGAAAAAAGAGAACGAGAGTTTAATTTGGGCGAGGAGTATACTAAATATTTTTTAATTTATTTTGTAAAATACACAAAATAAGTTTAAATCATTTTATTATTTTATCAATTTAATTTTAAGAAAATAATAAAAAATATATTTTACACTTAAATTTATAAAATAAAAATAAGATAATAAAATGATCATGGACAAGGTCCAAAGTTTCTAAGATAAGACTATTTTCATAAATTAAAAAAAATTGTTATTAAAAATTTGAAAAAAAAAACAAATTTAATTAAATATTAAATAAAATAAAATAATATTATAAATACAAACTCACTCATACAAAATAACATAATATTTTATATTATTATCAAATATTATATATATATATATATATTGAGAATCTTAAATTGTTTTTTCATAAAAATAAATTAATATAATAATAATATATTATTAAAAACGATTGATGCCACCCTATAGTTTACAATTTAGTACCTCTTCCTAAGACTAACTAATCCTTAAAAATTCAACAATAATAATTATATATAAATACAATCCCACATTGTAAAGTCGCAGCACGAATTTCCAAATTCCAAAAATATAACAAGTACATGTATTCTTTTTAGTTGATCAGTAGGATGTGCAGAAGATCGGTCTCACATCCCCGAGAGCCCAAGTTTACAAATAATGCCGACTTATGAAAAAGTATATGGATTCCAGCCTTCCAGGGAAAAGAAAACCCATTAATATTTCAGAAAATTATTGTTGATTCTAAGGTGAAATGCATGCCCTTTTGCTATTAACATTTGTAATACTCAAAAAATAACAGCATAATCTATAAAATAAAACTCTTATTTATTATACTTTCAATACAAATAATTAACCACAGTCACACCACCTACCATAGTTAACATTTTCTCCAAACATTATATAATATCACCAAACAATTTGATATTCGTATGCTAAGTCCTCATGTATATTACCTTATCCTACAAATATTACTAAGAATTACATTCAAAACTATATATTATATAACCCAATATGACAATATCAATATGGTATTTCCCCAACATAATTACCAACTGGATCATAATTGCAAGTCATTAACGCATCCCCATCGTCACAAACAACACAAGCACACCCAATTCTTCTCGTATTCTTCCACACAATTTGTGTACAATGCCCGCAATGTTGTCCTCTTCGCACGTATTCGTCTCATAAGTATAATACTTCTCTTCTCCCGCCCATGCACTCACTGCATCGCTCGGCGTCTGCGTCGATCCGCTGCCCCAATATATGTTTTCCCCAAGCTTGAAATTGTCTCCCGGGAACGAATGCTGCAGTTTGCAGTCTGCTTTCCTCTGGTTTGCCCACCATCTCGCGTATCTTTCCAAGTCAAAATCCCACATCAATGGCAGCTCCCATTTATTCGCCCTAACTAAATTGTGAACTAACAAGAATTGCAGTGACTCTCCAATGCAACCCCAGCAGAGTTGCTTGGATACCTTGTATATGGTGGCGTTGCCGTCTCGGGATGTTAAACGGTGCGTTTCGGGGGTGAAGGTGGTTGAGAAGTGACCAAAAGAGTGTTAGAAGTAGCAAGGATGAGGAAATGAAAGAGAAGATTCTGCAATTGTGATTTCATCTTTTTTCTGTTCTGAAGTCTCGGTTTGGGCTTTGTGGCACGAAATTTGAAGGGTTAATAACTTTCAATTCCTTATATTAATGTGAAACAAGATATGGTTGGGTTAATGCGGGACAGAAATGAGACCAAACGCCATTGTTTTGTGTGAATTACAAGCTCCAATGAGTGGGAAAATCGAATTATCTTTGGTGGTGTGAAATCGGAGAGCACTGTACAAAGTGTATTTGATGTTTCGTGGGGATGAGCGTTTCTCTTGCATGGTTAATGTTGCGCCCGTAAACTCTCCGTTGTTTGTATTATTGGACAATTATTGCCGGCAGGCATAGACCATTCCGGAATGAACGTGGCATCATTTTATTCGACATGTGTAAGATTGAAAAAATAAAAATGTCGCCACCGAAAATCTACAATCTTTGATTCTTATTTTTCAAATACCGTTTCTTAAAATCAAAAACAAATTTGAAAAATAAAACCTAATAGCTGCCAATCACATTTTCCACGTGCTAAAATATTTTTAAAACCTAACACCGGAAAAAAAATACATCGGTAAAACCATTTTGCAATCGTAATTCCAGTTTCCCACGCAGTACAACCGTTATTTGATTTATTTCTCCACTAAGAAACTAAAGCATAAGAGTCGTTTGGCAGCTCACCCTCATCTGCGCGCCTACTTCACTGTTCCTTTTTCAACTTCTTAAGCAAAAGTAGAAACAAACTGTCACACACAAACACTGCCTTTCCGGGTTCCTCCGCATGATCACCTCCAATTGTTCTCTATTCCAAACAGTTATCCAGATCTCTGATCTCAATTGTCCGTGTCATCTTCAATTGCTCTCCTTTCTGTCAAGACCTAGAAAATTAAACGCAGGCGTTTTGTTGTCGGCGGATAGGAGTGAGATGGATTGGATTCGGAGAATCGGCGGCGGTTGCTTCAAGGATCGCCGTAGTAGTGAGGGCCTCAAAGTGGAGGTTGATAGCGGCGGGGAAGACGTTTTTAGTGCCGCCACCAAGACTCCGCCAGAGCATCTTGTTATTATGGTTAATGGACTCATTGGCAGGTTAGGACCAGTTTGAATTTGATTTATAAATGCGCTTTTGTAAAAGCACTTGAAAGCTAGTGTTTTTCGCCAAATTGCATCAAAAGTGCTTTTGGTAGCATCTAAACAGCTTCAGGTAAAGCAATTATCTGAATAGCATTTTTCTCTTCAGGAAAAAAAAAAAAAAAAACTTTTGTCCTATTATACCAAGCAGTACAAATTATCTACCAGAATCCTATTTGAAAGCAGTTATGACCATGTTAAAGACACTTTTAATGTACTAAAAGTGTTTATGCTCATAAAGGTATCTAAATTCACTATCAAGTACTTCGAGAAGCAAATAAATTTCTTTTTAAATCTAAAAATCAAAATAGACCCAAAAATAAGCTTTTGACTATTTAAAGTGCGATCAAAATACTCCAAAATCGCTCCCCTTCAACAGTATTTTTTATTTTTATTTTTATAGTTACTAAACTTTTGGTCTGTTCAAATAAGATGTTCTGTGTTTATGCTCAGTGCTGCAGATCAGTTAGTGAAGAAGGTTCCTGATAAAGTAATTGTGCACTGTGAGTGATTTCAATATCTGAGATGAGTTTGCATAGATATATCAATATTTTTTTTAAGCATTAGTGGCTGATTATCTTATGTTGTCCTATTTAAACATGTTGGTAAGTTCTTGCTTAATTCAGTGTTATGGAAACTACCTAAGGATTGGATTGGGGGAAACAAAGAATCTAGTCCTTCTGAAAGAAATGTAGTAAAAGAAACCGAGATGGGTGACAATGGTTTTGGGGCTTTACTATTTCTTTTGTCCAGAAGCATGAAAAAGTGGATTTGTTTCTTTGTTTTTCATATGATCGATTCACATGTTGTAACACATGCATGGTTAAGATTAGATAGGCCTAGGCCAGTTACAGTTGTAAAGGAAACCATACTTTTGACTAGAAACAAACAAATTGAATTTTGCCAATCATTTTTCCAATAAGCCGAAATTGGCTAAGGATTTATTTGGGATTGCGGTGAGCAAAGCTAGAAAGGTGTTCGATAACACCGACTTTTAGTGGACCACCAATTTTTTCTCTAATATTTGACATTCAGAGCTCCCATTCCACTTATGGCTTAAAAGCCCTCACACCTTAATACCAAACAAAGCCTATGACTGGGAATAATTGGGATAAAAGCTTTTTCCTTTGATATATTTTTATCAACTACCTCAAAGAATCAGGAAAAATGCCGGGAAAGTAGCTTAATTTGGGAATAAGTAAAGATCTTATTAGCATGACCTCTTCAAATTCTTTCATAAGTTCTTTTTTGGTAAGTAAATGTAATTTCTTTAATATACCATGAGCAGGCAGTGAATGCAACTCTTCAAAATTGACGTTTGATGTTGTAGATTTGATGGGTGAAAGGCTAGCTGCTGAGGTATTCGGTAATAACAGTTTGATCTTTCATCTGTTAAGGCATGCTTAATTTGTTGACTCTTTGAGTTTGATAATCTCTTGGGAAATCTTGTTTCAATAATCCGCAAGTTCTATGTTCCTTATGTGATATTTCATTTATAGTTTGAATTCCTGATTAATATCTAATGCAGGTATTGGCTGTAGTTAGACGTCGACCTGAGGTGCGAAAGATCTCCTTCGTGGCTCATTCATTAGGAGGTCTTGTTGCAAGGTTTGCAATTGGGAGGTTATATGAGAATTCTCTAGAACACAATCCTGCAGGTATTTCTAGGATTGCCTCAAGTGAAGAGCATATAAATGATTCCATAGAATCCCTTGAGCATCCTTGCAAAGCTAGAATTGCTGGATTAGAACCCATGAACTTCATAACAGTTGCGACTCCACATCTTGGTTCAAGGGGAAACGAACAGGTAGATATTGCATGCTTTACATGTTATCTATGATAAAATTGTTATGGTTGCTTTTCCTTTTATGTTGCATTGTGGTTTTAATTTTTAACCATACGATTATGTTCAACTTTTGAGCCATCTAAGTTGCCTAAAGCGATGGGGAAAATATTATTTGGCAGTTCATGAGGGAAATAGTTTTCTTTTTTTCTTCCTACAGTATATTGATGCCTACGAAATTGTCATTCTACAAATTGAGCTTGACATGCTTAGCATGGCTTTCAATATGATGATAAGTGGAAGACATTGAGTCAAAACAAGTCACTCTGCACCTTGAAGAGTTTTATGGTTTTTATCATTCTAATGCTATGTCTTAAGAAATATTTTAGTGCATATTATTCTCATTCTTGTTTGTTTTATTTATTCTTTTGTATCTGAGTATATACAGATCTAGAAACGGTGATTTGACATTTCTTTTTCTTGTGTTTATTGCCTCAGCTTCCAATTCTCTGTGGTCTACCATTTCTTGAGAGAAGAGCATCTCAAACAGCTCACTTGGTTGCTGGGAGGACTGGGAAGCATCTGTTCCTCAACGATCATGATGATGGAAAACCTCTCCTTCTCCTTCAAATGGTTAACGATTCTGATTACTTAAAATTCATGTGGGGATTAATTAATCTACTATGGTTTCTCAATTTTCCCATTAGTGAACCTTAATAACTACATAATCTTTTATGATGTATAGATCGTCTCTACGTACATTTAAGCGCCGAGTGGCATATGCAAATGCCAATTATGATTGAATCCTTTTCTGAATCGATGTTAGCTTTGAACTGCCAATATCTTATTTACGCATAAGGTTATTTTTTATTTTTTATTTTTTATTTTTTTTTCCTTTTAAGCAAGAATATGTTTTATCTTCACTGATCTTTAAGATATAGTTGGGTGGCGAACAGCATCAATCCAGTGTCATCATGAACTTCCGCCAAAGGTGTAGTTTGTTTGTCTTATCTGTCTTTTCACTTTACATGTCTGTTTGGTGATACCTAACTCTAATAAAACCTAACCTTCTGTATTTCTTTCTTCCTCTTTATTTCCAGTCCAATTTTCTTGTAACTGATGAGAAATATCCTCATATTGTACACATTGAACGAGAAACTGTGGACAACATTAGACATAAGGCATCGTCTATTGTTGGAAACTAACCAATTGACTTGGAAGGTATTTTAAACTTCTGAACTATTGGTTTATTGCAAAGTTTTTGCCAAAATCATCAAATCCTTGTGTCAATGGGTCTAAGAATTATATTTATATGATGAGTTTTTTATTCTTCGTGAATCCTTGGGCTGCATATGGCTAAATGTATTTAAGAATTAGTAAAATAATTGACAGATGGAATGCCTGAATTTTTCATGGAAATCTGCCCTTCAGATAATATATAGGCTGATGTTGTTGAGACACTTGAATGTAAATAAGCAGATTTTATGATTTAGTTTTAACAACCCCATGTTTGTTGAGCATGGTTAGACATGACAGGCATTGATAGATATGTTGAGAAATGTAGTTAGCATAAGCTTAGAACTATGTAGCAGAAATACTTCTTCATAGTAGTGCAATGTATCATATTTGTAATAAATTCTAATACGATTTGATACATACTGTTTTAGGTATGTAGAAAATGTGAAACCAAAGATGCGTTCTGTTGCAATAAAACAAACTAAAGATGTCTGGTTGTTATGCGTGTCTGTCTTTTTGTCGTACATTAATTTCACAATCATTGTATTCAATTGTCATATTCATGTCAACTTTTTCTTTATGCATTTTCCTTTATGTTGTATTATTCATGTTATTAAGAATGTTTTTTTTTCCAAAATATTGTAGAGGAGATGATTAGCGGCCTTACTCAAGTCCCTTGGGAACGTGTGGATGTTAGCTTTATAAAAGTAAGCTACGATATGTTGCTGACAGTACCATTCAGGCAAGTTCTGCAGTTATTTGGCTTTCAACCTTCTATATTCAGCTTTTTACCAGTGATGTCATTTTCTGTATTGCTGGACTCTATTTTCTTCATGTTTTAGAAATGGGACAATCCTCCTTACATCTCCATATGGATATAAAGGAATTACATATAAATGTGCTTTTATTTACAAATCGTTAAAGCTGGCATTTTACCTTTCATCATGTAATAGCCTTATATTGAAGTTTTAAAGAAATGAGCTCTCCGAGTGGGGTATGTGTGTGTAAATGTGAACTCACTTGGTAGTTCAAAGGTGGTGAATACATTTTTTCCATGGTTTATTTACCAAAAGAAAGTTATCGGATTTTTTTTTTTCTTTTTCTGTGGGCTGCAAGGTGGGTTTGGGAAAGGGGGTGACAACTAAATGTGAAATAATGAAGTTAATACAGTGTTCTATAAATCATAAATCTTTTTCATCCTTTTTTTTCTTTTCTTTTCGTTTCATTAAATCTCATAAAATCAGGGAATAATTATTGCTTGAACAAATTTTCAGAATAACCTCACCTTGTCACCAATATAAAATTTTTGTTGGTTTATCAAGCTTTTCTCACTTATTATCATTATGACTTCCATGTAAAACTTGTGTCAACAATACCCACAATTTGTAACATAGAACCTAAGACCCGTTATAATAGTATTACAAGCCCATGTTACAATGTTACTGCTCTGTATTACAAGTCAACTGCATGTTGTTATTACTTTTTGGGCGGAACAACAGAGGTGTCATTCTGAGGATAATTTAATGCATTTTTTGTTGTGGTAATTTATTTGTATTAACCTATACAAAGTTATGGTCTGCAAATTGATCATCACTGATCTAATGTCTGACATTATTATGTGGGTCTCATTTCTGTAATTTTCTTGTGCATTCAGGTGAAGAGCTATTGGTTGAATTCTGATGGTGCCGATGTGGTCGTCCATATGATAGATAACTTCCTTCTCTAGATATTTATAAGTTTGGACTTCTCTGATAAGTGATTTGGCAGGTTAGGTTACTTTATTTTTGGTGTAAAATGTAGATTGTCATACATGAAGATATTGCTCTGTATAGTATTTTGTCGGTTAAGAGATGCTAATGATACCGCAAAGTGTTGCTTAGTATGTTTTAATTCTTCTATTTGTTGGCATATTTTATGCACGTTAATCTGCTTTCTAGTTATAAATGGAATTTTGTTTTTTCACAAATAGTTCTTAGTTTATTTATGGGGTGAAATTTCATATGTAGTGCAGACACACTGAGATGTTGCTGATCTTAAAGGACTCTAGTTGTGGTTTATTGACAATGAAACTTCACTAATTTCATGCTTAATAAGTTAAAGCAACATTCTGCTAAATCTGATTTAGTACAATTTTACCTCCAAGAATAATCCTAATAAAACGTTTAGTTCACTGGCTTGAGATCAGTGTTAAATATATATATATAGATAGCTTGTTTTATTGACTACTTTCTGAACTAGTTATGCTGTTTCAGAAATATTAATTACGGATTTGTAATAATATTACTTTTCAAAAAATTATCGCGTCTTCTGCCACATTTTAAATTATCTAAATTCTAGTGTGTCACATTACATTAATTGAGAATTTGACATTCTGCAAAAAAAATTATCATCTTGTTGTAGCTGCTTAGTTCTGGTACTAGAAATTTGTCTTTCAGTTGTTGATGGAGAAGGTTGAGCTGGTCTACGAATTTGTATGGTTAAGTTGTATTTTTTAGAATGTTAAAGTTTCTGTACAATGCCGATTATAGTTTGAGCTGATGGGTTTCTTGATACTGTCATTTTAAATTGTTGGTCAGTGGTTGAACTGTTTGATCATGAAAGGTTTATGTACTATATACACAATGCAACAAAACATATGTTTGGTTATTTTTCTTTCATTGACCTAGAAAATCCATCTCTTCGCAAATTCTTGCTGGTGTGAACGAAATGCTTTGGTCAAAACTCCTCTGAGATACTAGTAGCAAAAGCGCTTGTAGGAGAGGTCAATCTGTGACTCAAAATCCTTTTAACAGGGTACTCTTTATCTGGAAAAAGGACAGGAGAGAGCGACAGAAATGAAGGGTTGTCACTGACCTCATTACTTAATAACCTTGTGTAATTCTCTCACTTTATGTTTACTCTTACGAATGTTTGTATTTTAAGGTGAGAAAAGTTTTAATTCTTTCAGATGTTTGTACTTTAGGTGATAAAATGTCCTTCATAATTTTTTTTTTCTCTCTCTAATTTAACCTGTGGATGCTTGGGATGAAATTTCTTGTAGGGCTTGATATGTGATATTTTATTGAGAAGATGCAAAGATTAGATGTATTATAGATTATTTGAGTGATGCATTTTCTGAATTTATGATGAGGAGCTTATTGATGGTTTTGATATCAATATCTAATCATGTAGACAGAGTCAATAATTGCTATAGATATCCTAATTTGGAACTTAGTTATTGGTGAGTATGAGTCTGAAATCTGCATTCTCTCAATTTTAGCCATTGTAGGCCAATTCTCTCAAGACTATATTTATGATTAAGTTCAGTGTTTTTGTTAACTTACGGAGTATATATCTTCTCCCCAATTTCTCACTTATGTTCCTATTTTGTGCTTGGGGTTTAGGAATTCAGATCTTATAAAGTTTTACCAGTTCTGAGATTCAAGGTTTAAACTTTCTAAGTTTCAGGTGAAGGTGAGATTTTTGCATGACCAAGAAAGTTCATACAAGGTAAGCCACTATTATTTTCATTAGCTTCTATAACCATAAGGCATCAACTGTTCTAAACTTCCAGTGAGTACACGGATACTGCAAGAAAAATCTAGAAGCAGAGGGGTGGCTTTGTAATATTTTGATTTTAACAGATGATTTCTTCATTCTGGGGCATAAGTGTACTAGGTAATAAATATTTGTACTACTCATACATGACTTTCACAATATCAAGTGCGAGATCTGATTTTCTATGACCATGATAAATTGTTAGTTACTTTTAGTGCCAAAGTTCTGTAAGATGAGTTTGAGACTCTTTTTATCACTCCGACTCTTTGACTTTGTGGAAATATATTCATATGTCTGACCTCTTTACTTAATTCACCATTTCTTCTAAATTGAGTCATTTTCTAAGATTGGTGTATGAATATGCTTTGGGTTGTTGTTATAAGATAGGTTGAACATGCCAGGAAGGGATGGGGGACGGTCATGGACCAACAAGACATACTAAAAATTAGGCTTCCTTTGGTATTGAGGTACTGTGGATGGCATCACTACATGTCAAAATTTAATGGAAAAATGGGTGGGTTCTACTAAAAGTTGGTGTTACCGAACACTTTTTTAGTTTTCCTTTTAAAGCACAACTGAAGCACCATAATTCCAACTGAAGCCTTAATGAGAGAACACAGAAATTTCTTCATGGATCACTTCTAATAGGCTGGAATCATCTTGGCAACCCCTGATGGAGGGATTTTTTATTTGGAACATCATTTGAGACTTAATCCAGTGTAGATAAAATAAAAAAAGATTATAGTTCTCTGTGGATGCTTGATTGGGATTGCTATAAGAAATGTTTCTTAATTTGACAATCAATATATGTAATGGAATAGAAACTGTTACGTTCACACAGGGTAAAATGATACCGCATTGGAATTTCTTTATGTTTCATTCATCTTTCAGTGAAAATATTAACAAAAAATTTTCACCTCGAATATACATTTTGGAAAAAGAAGAGGAAAATGAATAACAAGAAATAGGTTCTGTTGACCTTAGTTTCTGAACATCAGAGTTTTGACTCTGTCATGGATAAGATTAGTCTAACCCATAGGCAGAGTACTCTTCATGCTCTTAACTTGTTTCAGCACATGAAAGTATTGTTCCTGCTTCAATTTTCTTTTCACTTTCTTTGAAAATCCTTCAGGATCTGGTGCATGAGAGTTTGAGACGAAGACACACTAAACTGATTATTATTAAGAGGATGAATGGCCTTGGATGTCTTTATTGTCATTGTCATTTTTGTCTTCAGAGCTGCATATTGAGGAATCGTTAGGAGTCGGCAGTTACTTTTATGGTACATTTAAGATTGGAAACTAAATTTAAGATTTACCATTCTATTTGTTGGGTGCTTTTGCTGTTGGTGCAGACATCTTTTGAGTCTTGCATTTGAGGTGGTACATCTGATTTCTGGATCAGGAGACTTGATAAACTTTTGCAGAACTGATCATCATTGTTATTTGTATCAGCACATGTTGGTTAATTCACAAACATAATCAATCAACTCAAAGAAAAGTTATCATACCTCTTTGTATACTCTTAGCTCCCCTGCAGATTTGGATATTTCTATGACACAACTAGTTGGAGCAACCTCAATAACCTAGCATGGACGGAAACTATGGTGAGACTATTTCGTAGTTGTCTTGCAGGAACACTATTGTTAAGAATATGTCAGTTACTTACCTCTGCTGAGAGGTCGTAATATGATCTGGCACATCTAGTCATCTTCTGCTTCAGCTTTGGATGCATTTTCATCTAATATTGTTAAATAGAAATCTTTAGTTGCACAGGAATAAAGTATCCGCATTCAGTGCAAATCAACAATGGAAGCAGATATTACCTTGAAGAAGTTCATTCTTGCAACTGACAGGCTCACATCCATTGCTGCATCTTCTATTTTCTTTATGGTTTCATTGACTGGAAGCTTGGATCCAAGCCTTGTTGTCTCTTTCTTGTCATCCTGAGCAAAAAAAAGTATCATTGAAATTATAAAGAAGAGCCAAGTAAGCTTGGACAAAGATAACTCTAGCTCTGATTTTGTAAACTTACATGTCCGTCAAAGAGACCCGATAAATCTAGGTCATGTGACATTGCTATCAATTGGAAAGCATTTATAAAACTTGGTGATTTGGGTTTCTTCGACTCTGGAACATTCTCCTGTTTAGAATTTCAGATATTTAGATGAAATTATGAAATTTTCTGTCTTGCTACTATGTAGAGTGCTTACTTCCGTTGATTCGAAAGCAGCAGTAACGTCATCCAAGTAGATTTTCTCCTCACATTCGAATCCGCAAGATGGTTTGTAATCTGTTTGAAACCATGTATCCTCGGTGATCTCTACCATTGTTATTCGCTGTAGTGATGACAGAAGTAACTATTCTGTTGATCATTCTAAGTCAAAATTTTGTACATACATAGAATGTTTTGGAATTATACCTTTAGCGGACATGGATCAAGTATCCTTGAGATTATCTTCTTCTGACTTTCTGTAAACCAATGTGGAAATTTGTAATCTGCTTTAGATATCTGTTTAAATAAACATTTATCAGTGGAGGTAAGTGTTTCGGATATAGAGGAAGTTATATTCTATGTATAAAGCATACCTTTTTATAAAGAACCATAAGGTTACGATCATCAAATGGCAGATATCCAGCAAATAGTTCAAAAAGGATTACTCCACAAGACCAAACGTCTGCAGCTGCTCCCTCATAGCCCTTGCTTGCAAGCAGCTGTTGGCCAGAAGAAAAACTATCAGCCATGAAGTTAAAGGAGATTCATTCAGCTATGATTTCTTAAGACTAAAAAAATAGTTATTTCTTGTGTCTGTTTTCTCTGTTCTTTAAGCTATTGAATTTAGCAAAACTATTAACTTGAAAAATTACTGCTAACTTCAACACAAAGACCAACTTCTCACCTCCGGTGCTACATAGCATGGAGAGCCACAAGCTGTTGTTAACATGTCACCAGGCTGTCATGAATCAGATTTTCAGCCAAGTATTTTGTTCGATGGATGCATAGTGAATTTAGTAATAAATTAATAGAAGGAAATTACAAATATATATATATATATATATATATATTTCTACCTTTCGCATTGCACTTAGTCCGAAATCAGATACTTTGATATTTCCCTTACTATCCAAAAGCAAATTTTCTGGCTGTAGGAAGAGATGAAGATCATTAGTTAGTACGTTCTTACTGTTACACTGAGAATTGACTGTTAGATAGAAGGATAGTTTTATGGACCTTCAGATCTCTATGATATACTCCTCTGTTATGGCAATAGTCAACTGCATCTATCAGTTGTTGGAAGAGTTTTCTTGCCTCTGATTCATTCAATTTCTTGGCATATGACTGAATAGAAAGGTTGAAGATTGAATTAAAACCTTTCTTGATTTGAGTATTTGAGTCCCAAATGCAATTAGATGAATCTTACCAACTTGTCTGAGAGTGGTCCTCCTGATACGTATTCCATAACTATATAAATTTTTGTCTTTGATCCAATTACCTGCATTGGGCACTGACCATGAATAAAAAAACAAAAAACTGAAGAGAAAATTGAAACTTCAATAATCAAACTAATACTAATAGACGTACCTCATGTATCCGTACAATATTCGGGTGATGCAAAAGCTTCATTGTTCTTATCTCTCTCTGTACCTGTACTTTGTATATGGAAATATAAGAATGAAGTTATTTCCTTTACTGCTATCATGAATTTCTCTCTTTACAAAGAACAATCTAAAGAAAGCGTGAACAAAGAGAAAGGGTTAGAAATTCGCCTGACACTTGAGATTTGTTTCCAGGACCATGTTCTTATCGATGATCTTGATTGCAACATATTGACCATTGGTGGTGTCTACTCCGAGCTTAACCTTGGCAAAAGTACCTTCTCCAATCGTCCGACCAAGACGGTACTTGCCTATGTTGTTTGCATGCCCCATCCTCTTTAGCAGTAAGAAAGTGTATAATTGTTGTTGTTATTGTTCTGCGTCTTGTTTGTTTTCCTCCAAGTAGAGAACTACTTACGCTTTCTTAACTCCCTGCAGATGCTCTTTATATCCTTTATGTAATGAAACTCTGTCAAAGTCATCGTGGATTATATAATTAATGTTGGTTGATGTCTCTTGGATTCTCATCTCTGAATGATTTTGAGTCTCACATATTGAAGTTAAAACACCTTTATGATGCAATTTAGAAACAAAGCAGCTCAGAAAACAGTTCATTCTTGTGCTTGCAGGGAAATGAAACGAAGACCAGTTGGGTCTTTGGCTAGTTGGTGAGCTTGAGTAAGTGTGTGTTTTGAATGGAAGTTAGATGTTGTTTCTAAGAGACCGTATGATTTTCTCACAACGCACTATGCAAGTGGTTCACCAGAGCCCAATGAGGTGATGCCACGTCAATTCAAAGACCTACAATTAATTAATTTATATATTAAAAAATAAGAGCCCTTCCATCTGTTCCGTTTATATATGGTCGGTGTAATTTGAGATATGTTTATTCACCAAATCAATATTTACAAATTTCAATTTTTTAAGGAGATTTTATTTTTAAATTAGTTACTTTATAAATTAATTTATCAAAATAGTGATCTTTATAATTTGTTTATTAAACAAACAAAAAAAATTAAATTTGAACAAATATATACTTTATCCTAAAAAATTAAATAAAATTTATTTTTTATTTTAAATGGATCCCAGATCTTTGAAATTAATAAATAATAATAAAAAAATATTTCAAAATTTTGCATTTTTATATTTGTGTGGAATTGGTTTGTTTGCGTATTAATATGAAATAAATTGAACTATTTTCCATTTATTTGTTAATTAAAATAATTTAGGAGCCTATTCGAAAATTTACAATTGAGTTTCTGCCTCGCTCTCTATCGAAAGTGTGATTGAAAATTTTCAAATGAACCCAAAATTGAAAATATCTAATGGACCCTCATACATTTAGAATTAATAAAAAATAGATATATATTTTAAAATCAGACATATTAGTCCCCAATCAAAGTGTGTTAACATTAACAGACAAAGTTGTTATACCAATATGTAGACTTTAAAATAATTTATTATTTTTTGTTAATTCCATAAATATGGAAATTCATTCAAAAAATTTAAAGTTAGATCCAATTAAAAATTTTAATTTTATTATACATGTGATTTCACTAATACTTGTGATACTTGTGATTTGAAAATTCTTGGTCCAAATAAAATATTTGAGTTGAGGGCGTTTTAGCTCAAAAATAAGATTTTTGACTTATGTAGTAAAAAAATTATGAAAGTGATTATTTTGATAAATTGATTTATAAACAAGGCTAATTTTAAAAAATATATTTTTTTAATGCGCCAAAAAAGACATTATTGAATTCAGATTATCAAGCTTTGAAAATAATAGAAAATTGAATACATGACATTGTATTAGTGTCCAAAAATTAAAAGATTAAATGGTAAGCTATCTTATGATCGTTATTATGTTATTTGATTATATGTTCTTGGTTGACTGTCTTGCTGCCTCCAATAAATTTTATAGCTTTTTGACACCTTTGGAAATTTTTGGGTAGACGGATATGTGTTTGTTGATGGTTGGTGAGCATATCTTATACGAGTTAGATGGTGAAGTCAATCCAATAATTAGAAAGTTGGTTCCACTTATAATCCTGGTAAATACAAAAATCTCTTAGTCTTTTGATTTTTTTTTTCATTGGAATATAATAGCTTTCATGGTCTCTCAATTTTTTTTTTTTTTTTTACTATTATAGTTGCTTTCTAGCTTTTGACTTTCAACCTTGAAGATGATAACTTATGAGAAACTTGATAAATAAATACAAATGTGAAATGCCTACCACACAACTATATCTATATTAAGGTTGCATCTTTAATGTTTAAATATATAGTAAATTTAAAAAGATATGAAAATTTTTAATATCCCATGTAGTTTACAAGTGATTGGTTGATTTTTTTATTTTTTTATTTTTTAGAAGAAAATGTGTGGATGACAAACTTATAGTAGGCTCTACCATGCAAATTGCAATGGACATTTCATAAATGGGGCAAATCACGTGTAACATGTATGTATACAAGTGTTCCTAATTTGTAGGGCTTTTTATGAGAAGCAAATCATCTAAATTCGAGATCACGTTTTTGGTGATAAGAATAGTTTACATAATCTATGATTCAACCATGAATGCTTGTAACATATTTTTAGATTATATTTCGTATTAAAGTATTACTATTTTTAGTCGATCGCGGTTGTGAAATGAAATACCAATGGTTAAAGTAAATGTTTATCGGATGCTTTTAATTCTTATATTTTTATAATAAGTAAAGATAGATCCGTAAAATTTAAAAAGCATTAACTTGAAATCATAAATTAATGTTAATATAAATTATTACTAATATAGTATTAGGTATAAATTTTTAAAAACATATTGTTTTGTAACGTTTTTGGATTTATAAGTCGATAGGAAACATAGTAAGATAACATTTAAAAGGTGGAGTTAGCTTTATGTACGTGTTTCATATTATTGTCTTCGAAAATTATTTATGTTAATAAATGATACACCAACTGGCTCCTCCACTCAGACTATGACTATGTCGTCGTTCCTTGTGTAATTAAATATTCTAAGCTACCATTCCTTCGTTGCTTTGGAGCAACTTGAAATCCATCTACATATATGTATATTATGGACGTGTTTCATATTATTGTCTTCGAAAATTGTTTATAATTATATCACAAGTCGATGAAGATTAGATGCGTTCTAATCCCTTGTTAAGTAGAATTGTTGGTTGTGAATGCGTGATTAGTTGATGAAATGAATTTCTGTTTATTTGTAAACATAGCGTTGACATTATTATTTCCCTCACATTTTGGTCGAGAATCACGTGGATCATACAAAATTAATAGAAAATCTATTGAGTTTTCTAGTGTTCTCATTGGAGATTATCAATAATTTGGTTTGTGATTCATGAAATTGATCATGAATTCTTGCATGACATCCATGTGAAATATCCCATGCATAACAGTGAATGATATACCTTATTAAATCAACCATTATAATTGATTATAAATTTTCACCATGTTGATAATATTATTCACAAGAGTATAATGAATTTCATATAAGTATCGATTAAATTAAATTATTCATGAGCTTCAGCATAAATAATACACCAACTGGCTCCTCCACTCACTCAGACTATGACTATGTCGTCGTTCCTGATGTAATTAAATATTCTGAACTACCATTCCTTCGTTGCTTTGCAGCAACTTGAAATCCATAAACGTATATGTATATTCTGAATCATCAATAAAATTAAGCATCGAAAATTGGCCGTACCAAGTTGTCTATATAAATGTATATGTAGATCGAATAGAAACAACCTTCACTGCATAAATCTTTTCTTGCATTAATTTTATGTTCTGCAACTGGAGCTGAGCTGAGAAAGTTTGGTCTCAATTACACACACACACACACATGATCAGTCTAATCTTATCCAGTTATTCGATATAAATATAATTGCATTGGGTAGATAATTTTTGTGTCATCGTTATTTATTGTCCTTTATAAATATTTTTCGATACTTTATAGAACACGTAACGTGCTATATCTATACGAAATAATAGAGATTTCCCGAGTTTGTGCATGCGATTATCTGAAACTGTTTGTTGAGTGTCAAAAGATTTTTTTTTTTTTTTTGACCGATTGCATTGAAAGTGTTGTGTGTGTTGGGGTTTTGGTCCACAAAATTGTCTTCTCATTTCATGTTGAGTAGTATATCCTGTATTCAACAGTATCAAGAACTTGAATCAGAGAATTACACGGTGGCGGCTGGAGGAATTCAAGTTGGCTAGCATTAGCATTTTAATCTTGCGAACGAATTAACGAGAATGAGTGGAACATATATATGCCGAATGCAAATGAGTTAATTAAGTTCGGTCCAGTTACTACCTTGTTTGCAAATTGACACATTAATAGTAATCCATTTTGGCTTCTTACGCTGATGCTGATGCCGACGCCGACGCCTGCCGTCTTGTCAAATTTATGATAAGATCATGTAATAATTGGAAGCATTAATCCCTAGAAACTACACCAACTGGGGAAACTTTGGTCGCCTGCTCTAAGAGTTTGTTACGTATAACTTTTCAAGTAAATCTTTAGAGTAAATTTTTATCAATCATGTTAGTTTAATGGCTTAATCAACAAATTTAAAATAACAACTTAATAATAACATTAAAAAATCAGTCTTCACAATATATTCTTCTAGGAGATGACAATAGCATAATGTTGTAGAAAGGCTACTTCCTAGAGGGCTTGATGTGGAATGATTTCCCCTTTCTTTTCTCTTGGTAAAAGGTCAACACTGATGAGTTTTCAAAGCATAATCCGGGATCAGCTGCATGTGGGGTGCTTTTCGGGATCATTATGGTTTCTTTTTGGGCGGTCTCTGGGTCATTGCTCTTCGTTTTATGCGAAAATTGTTGTTATTTATGCAGATGAGCATGCATGGTCTGGCG
>JAXCLQ010000013.1:1719656-1736581 GCA_035584115.1 Cedrela odorata | reverse complement strand
GTAATTTTTCTTCTTCAAGATGTAACTATCATTTATTGAAATCTGGACTCATCTTTCTATATGTGAAATTTTAATTCTGTTGGTAATAGTGAGTAGATAGAATCTAATGGAAAACTGCCTGCAATGTTGCAGGAACTTGCGGAGATGATTTTCCAATCTGCATTGTAGATAACAAAGCTCACAAATAAGAGAAAGGGAGGAATAGAGAGCCAAATTGAAGCCATCTATTGAACAACTTCACTCATTGAAGTCAGCGGTGGAATGAGTTTTTTTTTTTTTTATTTTTGGGAAAGGATGACATGTTTATCTACCTTAGGCTATGTTACATTATAAAGACTTATATACTTGTTATTGAAATGATACTTGTTTAGTTGCTCAAGTTAACTCAAATCTTTTGATCTTGATCCTTAACTATACAGACTTCCGATTGCTGGTACTCCTGTTTTATATGCAGGGCTAATGAATACTAAAGGAAAAAAAATGGTGAATTTGATTCCGAAATGGGGTTGGAGAAAAGAATCGATCTCAAATTAAAGAGATTTTGTTACTGTTGGGATTGCATTTATGGGTTCAAGGCAGCATTTCTGTTAAATGCTTGAAACGGAACGATAATGTCAAAGGGTGGCAAGTTTGGCTAGAATGAAAAATGGCACAAGTGATAAAAGTTCAAATTTCGGGGAGGTAAGTGATAAATTCTCTTGCAAATGGTATGCACCGCTCGATTTTAGATACTTTGAGAATCTGGAATTTTGCAAACCTGTGCGAATGTAAGGCCGATAATACATGTACATGTATATTTACCGTACTAGGTATTAGTATTTAGTACGGCATCGCCTTCAAATCTCAGCCTCTCAGTGACGATAATCCATTTGCCCACCTTTAAGGAAGTAAGTTGAGCAGAGCAACAAACAGCGCATTGCCTTCAAATCTCAGCCTCTCTGTGGCGATAATTCATTTGCCCACCTTTAAGGAAGTAAGTTAAACAGAGCAAAAAACAGCCAGAAAAAGAGAGATTCCAAGTCCAAAATATGATCAGGCTCAATATTCTTACTTTCCTGCTCTTTCTTACTCCTAATTCACTCGAATTTTCTGACACAATCCCAACTCCAAAACCATGGCCTGAGAGATTCCATGCACTTCTATACATGAACGTGAGCCCAAGCGTTTTGCAAATCACTAATCTCTGGTACGACTGGCCGAGAGGTGTCAACGTAAACATCATGCAAAAACAACTGGGTATTTTGCTCTATGATATTGAGTGGAATAATGGTACTTCGTTTTACTACACGCTGGGAGAAAATGGAAGCTGTGAAATCATGGATTTTGGAGTTGGAATTCCCAGGCCTGATTTTCTTGATGGTGCTAATTATTTGGGGACTCAGATCACTGATGGGTTTTTGTGCAATGTTTGGGAGAAGGTTGATTTTATTTGGTATTATGAAGATGTTCAAACAAAGAGACCTGTGAGATGGGATTTCTATGATGGTAATTAGTTTATTTTTGTTATTAAATTATTATTTTGATTTATTGTTTTGTTATGGGTGATTTGGAGTTTATGATCATGTAATTATTTGCATGTTTTTGTATACCAAGCATCATCTATATTTAGTCCATCTTCAATTAGTTATTAAAAAGCACAGAAATTTCAAACAGGATGATTCAGTTTTAAACAATGGAAACAATTTCTCTAAATCTAGAGCAGTATACGAACACTTACTTTTCCAATTTCTTGGATATTGATTAATTTTAAAGGTGTGATAATTTTGCAGGAATTTCTACCCACGTAATGACTTTTGAAGTCGGTGCTGTTTTAGACGATTCAGTCATTCAAGCACCTTCCTACTGTTTCAGCCAGGACACAGTTACAAACAGTAAATACTTGAGTTCAAGCTTACTGCCAAAGAAGTTATAGGAAGCACTTAAGAAATAAAGGGATTGCTTTCGTCTATATTGTAATATGTACACTTTATTATCAGCAGCGCGCAGTAATTACACCTTCAGTTTTGCTAATAGATGTTGTTCTTAATCTTATTACATTATATTGCTGCTATAAGCCAACGTTAAATTCTGCTCCAAGGGCAGAAGACAACCCTGTAGTTAGTTCTTCCATGGCAAGTGAAAGTGCTAGTTTGATCATATTTTAGGTTAACTATAATCATCACCACATCTTTGCTTGAAAAACCTAGAGAATTGCGACAATATTGATTTGTTTTGAAAACTGTGCATGGATTGTTGCACCTACCACGACTCCGGAGTTCATTTAGGCACTGCCCATTAATATTAGCAGCACGATCTGATCCCACGGCATCCGCCTGATGTTGGGCTGAAGGCCATAGGAATATTGAACCGTCCACGAAAGAGATATCAGAAAGGTCCAAGTTTTTCAATTGTTTTTAGGGATTGACTTTGTCGATATCTCTAATTTCTTTGTGGCTTGTCCATATCTCTAATTTCTTTGTGGCTTGACTTCACTGATTGTAGTTTAGTCAACACATGTCACTGATTGTACCTCCAAATATGGAGCTGTATATAATAATGCTTGCCATTTCAATTTCTCCGGTTTTTCAAGAATTTGTACACACGTGATGACATTTGATGTTGGTGTTGTTTTGTACGATTCAGTCATTCAGTCATCCAGCCTTCAAGCACCTTCATACTGTTTTAGCCAAGACACAGATACAAATAGTAAATTCTTGAGTTCAAGCTTGCCAAAAAGTTATAGGAAGCGCTTTTAGCTAGAGCACTTACGCAAGAAAGCTCGACTTCATTATATTGTAATTTATGAACTTTTTTATTAGCAGCACAATAATTACACCTTCAGTTTCAATAATACATAGAAGGAATTCTTATTCTTATCATTTTATATTGCGGCTATAATATAAGCTAATTTTAAATTATGCTTCAAGGGCAGAAGACAACCCTGTAGTTGGTTCCTCCAGGACAAGTGAAAGTACTTGTTTGATCATCTTTAGGGTAACTATAAGCATCGCCACATCTTTCCTTGAAAAACCTGGAGAAATTTGTTGGGCCACAATATCCAGAATTGCAGCAACATTGATCTGTTCTAAAAACTGTGCATGGATTGTTGCACCCACCATAGGTCCTGAGTTCATTTGGGCACTGCCCATTAATATCAGCAGCACATCTGATCCCACGGCATCGACCAGATGTTGGACTGAAGTCCATTGGAACATTGAACCCGTCGACGAGAGAGATATCAAAAAAGTCCATGTTCATGTACTGGTTTAGAGCATATTCAGCCAGGGTGTTTAGTGGTTGGCCATAACTTTGGCATTCTAAGAGCCCGTTACAATCCCCGGTCTCGCAACGGCCCCTACCTTCCCGTCGAATGAGCACTTTGTTCTAGCCCAGATACGGGCTTGTGTCGTGCCTGGATTTACATTGATGGTCCATGTTTGGTCTTGGTTCAGTTGGCGGCCGCCACCCGGGACGGCTGCTGCCCAAACCGTGAAAGGGCATTGGTTTCTGATCTCGAAAGTGGCACCATGGGTTGAGGTGAAAGACAAGGAAATTAGGATGAAGGAAATTATGTAAAAAGAGTCATGTTGTTGCTTAAAAGGAAAAATGGAGTAGAGCAGTGTAGCTTGTGGTTGTTAAATATGATAGTATTGTATTTGATTTTATAGTGGTAGAATGGTAGTGGGGGTTACTGCTCATGGATAATTTTTGTGGAAAAATATTTAGTTAAATAGTAGCCATTGTGCTTGACTTGATTATATATCTCTAATTTCTATGACTACTATATTTTCATCTCTTTCTTTTTTTCATTGGCATTTCACTAATTAACATATTTTATTAAAATTTTAAAAATTATAATATTTTATAAATTAATCTTTTCAATTTTTTTAATATAAAGTGTTTAATGATATATATTATTTAGTGGTGGCCATGAGGACTAACCACATAAGTGACGGGTTATAATTCTCAAATTTTGATCTAAAATTAGAGTTTTAACTTTAAAATTTATTATTTATTTTTAATATAATATTAAACTCGATAAAGACTACACTTTAAAAACTCAATTAGGATACTAAAAGTCTAAAATAACTCAACATTAAGTTAGATAAGAACTGCACTTTAAAAACTCAGACTCAGATACTAGAAACACAATACCTCCCACTTATACTATTCAACAAATTTTAACCTCATTTTCTGCGCATTATCTTACTTTATTAGTAAAGTAGAATAAGACCTAATTGTGTATGATGGTTCCTATTTGGTCTCGATTGAGTTGACGACCGCCACCCAAGATGGCTGCAGCTCAAGCTGTGAAAGGGCATTGGTTTCTAATCTCAAAAATGGCACCATGGGTTGAGGCGAAGACAAGGGAATTAGGATGAAGGAAATTGAGAAATATGTAAAAAAAAGTTATGTTGTTGCTTATAGGAAAAATGGAGTAGAGTATTATAGATTGTGGGTGTTAAAAAGGATAGTATTGTATTTAATTTTATAGTGGAAAAATGGTAGTGGGGGTTAGTGCTTATGGATAATTTTTGTGGAAAAATATTTAGTTAGATAGTTGTCATTACGCTTAATTTGACTATATATCTCTAACTTCTATGACTAGTATATTTTCATCTCTTTCTTTTTCTATTGGCATTCAACTTATTAACATACTTTATTAAAATTTTAAAAATTGTAATATTTTATAAATTAATCTTTTCAATTTTTTAATATAAGATATTTAATTATATATATTATTTAGTGGTGACCATGAGAACTGACCACACAGATGACAGGGATATAATTCTCAAATTTTGATCTAAAATTAGAGTTTTAACTTTAAAATTTACTGTTTATTTTTAATACAATATTAAACTTGATAAAAACTATACTTTAAAAACTCAATAAAGACTATAATTTAAAAACTTGGTTAGGATACCAAAAGTCTAAAACAACTTAACATTAAGCTAGATAAGAACTATACTTTAAAAACTCGACTAAGATACTAGATATACAAAACCTCCCACTTACCCTGTCTAACAAACTTTAGTCTCTTTTTCTACACATTATCTTACTTTAGTAGCAAAGTAGAAGAAGACTTAATTGTGTATGATAGTTTCTATTTGGCCTCGATTGAGTTGGTGGTTGTTACCCAAGATGGATGCGGCTTAAATTGTGAAAGGGCGTTTTTGATTTTAAAAGTGGCACAATGGGTTGAGGTGAAGGACAAGGAAATTAAGACGAAGGATATTGAGAAATATGTAAAAAGAGTCATGTTGTTGGTTAAAGGAAAAATGAAGTAAAGTACTATAGATTGTGGGTGTTAAAAATGATAGTGTTGATACAGTAAAAATTCTTTTGTGGACTTTAGACACCAGTAATGATCTTTTTCTTCTTGCTTGGTTTCTTATTTGACCTACGATTACAATTGAAAGCTATGAGTGTCTCCATTGCTAGGGAACCAATTTGGAATATCTTTTTCATTCTTGTTATCTTCTCTATTAGAGCTTGAATTTGTTTGTCTTTTTCTGAGCACTGCTTTTCGTTCTCGAACAACCTCTTGGCCAACCAAGCTGTTTTTGCTGTCTCCTAGCGAGAGGGGAGTTGGTACAACGACGAAGCTTTTGAATCATGATTTATACCTTCTAATGGTGGCAACTGATCACCGATATCTTAATTAACAATTGTATTCTACTTAAGGGCATTGTCGTTGCCCTATTTCTAGTTATGTACGTTCGTGAAGTAGCCATGTTTTTCTTTCCTACAGTGGTTTTCAACTTTTTGTTTCAAGTTTCCCACAGACGACGCCAGATGTTGATGTAACAAAAATTCTTCTGTGAACTTTGTGCACCAGCAACGATTTTCTTCTCATTGCTTGGTTTCTTATTTGACCTACGATCACAATGGAAAGTTATGGAGAGTGAAAAGTCGATTGATCGGCGAAAACCCTCCAATACTTAAGTTAGGGTTTTACTTTTGAAAGAAAAAAAGATAGAAGTAAGGTGGAGGCTAGTACTTGAAATTAGATTATCAAGTTTTTGTCTCTCAATTCTGATAGAATTCTATGAAATTTGAAAATAACAATCCCAGTGTATTTTAATTCTAAGAATCTCGAATATTCACTTTTGTAAGTATCGACTTTCTAGATTTTATGGGATTTGGAGCTCTTCTTACAGCATATGTCTATCAAACTAAGGATTCTTATTATAAAATAAACTCTTCTAGTATAATACTTATATTATGCTAAGAATTCTTATTATGGAATAATCAGGAGAAAATTTAGGAAGGAAACAAATCATTCATAGACAAGTAATTGTAGTGAGATCTCGAAAGTCATTGTTTGAGATTCTTTCATCCATTTGAGATGAGCTCAGATGTTGCATGTCTGGAACCTTTATGAGCTATGGCTGAGACCTTTATAAACTATAGCTGTAACTTTTATAAGCTGTGGCTAAAATTTTATACCCAAAATCTTCTGTCTTCCCTTAAGAGGTTTTGGCTCATGAGAAAACCTGTGAGACCTTCTAACTTCTCTTAAGAGGTTTTGGCTCTTGAAAAAGTCTGGGCCTCCCTTACTACTTACATATTTCTTCTCGAGTGGTGCTAGGTTTTAAAATACTATTTATCTCTTCATGAAGGGTTGTTCTGAACCTGTAACTTTTTAGGTTTTAAATATACTATAAGCTATATATCCAACAAATAATATTGAATTTGATTTTATAGTGACAAAATGGTAGTGGGGGTTAGTGCTCATAGATAATTTTTGTGAAAAAATATTTAGTTAAATAGTTACCGTTGTGTTTGATTTGACTATATATCTCTAATTTCCATGAATACTATATTTTCATCTCTTTCTTTTTCTAGTGGCATTCCACTTATTAACATACTTTATTAAAATTTTAAAATTTGAAATTTTTTTTTAATTAATCTTCAATTTTGCTTTTAATATAAGGTGTTTAGCGATTTATATTATTAATGGTGGACATAAGAACTGGCCATACAAATGGCGGGTTATAATCCTCAAAATTTGATCTATAATAAAGATTTTAAATTTAAAATATATTATTTAATTTTCAACACAACAATAAACTGTGATAAGGACTATATTTTAAAAATTCAGTTAGAATACCAAAAATATAAAAGAATTCAACATTCAACTAGATAAGGACTATACTTTAAACACTCAGCTAAGATACCAAAAGCACAAGATGCAACTCTTATATTATTCAACAAACTTTAGTCTCTTTTTTCGTAAATTATCTTTCTTTACTAGTAAAATAGAAGAAGACTTAATTGAGTATTATCTCTAACTCACTATTCCATAGCATTTTAACTAATCTATTATTTGGCAAGTGGAGAATAAAAAATTTATGGAACTGACTTGAACTTCTTTCCTCGTGAAATAGTTTAGATTTTTTGAGAATCACAAACCTTACCCATTAACATGTGTAAATAGAGGGATGGTAACACACATTTAAAATAATTTAAAATGAATAAATAATCTCCAATCTTGATATGAACTTTGTTTTGCTCTAAGCAATTGAGAGGAGCAACGGCACTCCATTTTGCCACACAGGTGGGAGAAAATGGAAGCTATGAACTCATGGATTTTGATGTTGGAATTATTTGGGGACTAAGATCACTGATGGGTTCTTGTGTAAATGTTTGTGGGAAAAAGGTTGATTTTAAATGGTATTATGAAGATGTTCAATCAAAGAGACGTATGAGATGAGATTTATTTCTATTATGGTAATAAGTTTATTTTTTTCTTATTAATTAATTACTATTTTGATTTATTATTTTTGTTGTGAGTGAGTGAGTTCATGATCATGTATTTGTTTGCATATTTTAAAGAAGAAAGCAATTGGGCTTGACTTGACTATTTTTCCAATTTCATTGGTCATACTCAAACTTCACTGATTGTTGTTTAGTCAACAAATACCACTGCTTGGCCTTGCAGGCCAGGCTCAATCCATTAATTATGGTCTTGGGCTTGGTGATAGAATTTTGTAAGCAACCATTTCTTATGACTTCGATGAGAATTGAAGTTATGAATAAGTGCAAAACTAAATGCTAAAAGCATGGTATTGAATGATTTATTGACAACCTAGTATTTGATTGTGCCATGTTATTCATGACTTTGGAGTCTCTTCATTTATTTATTTTTTTTAAATCTATATATGACTTATTAGGCCATGTTGTCATTACTTTCAAGTCTAAAATATATAGATCAACTTTTCCAATGATTAAATAGTAAAATTGGGGTTAACCTTTGTCTCGTACTTTTTAAATACTTATATCTTGAAATTGAGGTCATTTTTATCGTCATTAACTAGTGTGACATTCATATGATACTTAGCAAATATTTAAACAATAAATTGAAAGTTATTTTTGTCATTTTATATTGAATAATATTATTTATTTTAAAGTTTTTATCAATAAATGATGTAAAATGTATATATTAAAATCAATATTAAAATTATATTAATATTACATCAATTGTGCCGCAATTCAAAATTTTGTTTTACCTCTATTTTATTTTAATTTCGAAAAAAAAATTATTCACATATAAGTGGTTACATCATTTATGTGCATTAAAATTTTTAATTTTTAAAATAATATTTTAAATTTATATACATTATATTGTTTTAAAATTGTCAAAAATTATTAAAATAATAATATACGAATCTCAAAAATTTTCATATTTTCATAAATAAAGACATATTTTAACTATTAACTATATTTAAATATCCAAAATATGTTTTAGTATTAAGTTACTCGCTCTTATGTGTAACTTAACACTAAAAATATTACTTTTATTTTAACAAGACTAGAGAAGTAACAAATTCTATACTTAGTTTTAATAAATTAATTATAGGAATTATTTGTATTGAGTATAAAATTTTAGATTATACCATAATAGTATGTATCGAAAATTTTAATTTTCGATAAACTTCTAACTACAATGACAAGTAAAATGGGTGAACAAGAGTTGGGTACTTATTTGATACAAATGAATATATTATGCTTAACTATGTAATTATGAACAACTAGGGATCCGTATGTTATTATTCTAAAATTAAGTACCGGGACCCAGTCCATTGGGCCCATCAATAGGATGAAATCAACGGACCAGGTCTGTATAAAATCTCGGCCCATGTTTCTTCCCATATTCCTTCCAGTCAAAATTCTGTGTTTCCATTGATATTCCAATTGGAAAGTTGTAGCGGACAACGAATAAACGCAGTTCCAAAGATTTCAGCTTTTTGATTTTCTTAATTCTCAGCCAATTTCGCAAGCAGACCCGCTCCTTTTCTTTCCAGGCACGTTGTTAATGTTTCATGCATTTTTGAATTACGTTTATTAACGCATGAATTCATTTTTCTGTTGACTTCTTTTGCAGGGAGGAACAGGGCTCTGCGTTGCAGATCGGATCCATAATTCAATCACGAAGCTTGAATTTTTCTGATCTGTTTTTGTTTATGCAATAAAAATTGAAATCAAAAGATGGGTATTCTGTTTACGCGAATGTTCTCTTCGGTTTTTGGTAACAAAGAGGCGAGGATTCTGGTTCTTGGTCTAGACAATGCTGGCAAAACTACGATTTTGTGTATGTTTTTTTGGGATTTCAATGAATGGAATTTTGTTGTTTAGTGATTTGTGACTTGTGGCATTGTTGTTTTTCTTTTTTGATGATTTTAACGCTTGATTTTGCGTTTGGTTTTACAGATCGGCTTCAAATGGGTGAAGTTGTCTCTACTATTCCAAGTAGTGTTTTTCCCCAGTTATTTCTTTTAATTTGTTTTTGTTTATAATATCTTAAGAAAATTCATTGTTTAAATCAAAGATTTAGTTCAATTGTTGTGAATTTTAGGATCGGGGTTGATTGTGGAAAGCTTTAGATTTGAAATTGTAATTTTACAATGTTACCTACTGTTTATAGGCAATTAAATGGAGTTTCTGCAATTTGATACGTTTTCCTGATTGGTTTATATTTTATTGATGCAGCAATTGGATTTAATGTGGAAACAGTGCAATATAATAATATCAAATTCCAAGTCTGGGATCTGGGTATGTCAGTCTGTTCTCTTGATTCGTATTTGAAGAGGCATTATTAACTTTTACTTATCTCAATTATCAATGTTGATTTTTAACTGCTTGTCTGCTTGGAGCCATTTGTAGTTCTGTTCTTACTAATCTGCAATGATCTCATCCTTGCAATTTGGACCTGTATGGAACTTGTGCAGTTCTAGTGTGAGTCCCACATGTGTCGATGACCAGATCTGAGCAATTCCTAGCTATGCATGGTCTAGGAAATGGTTCTAATTTCTGATGAACGAGTGAATTGAAATTAGCTTGATACATTGTCGTATTAGCGTACTAATTACACCAATTCTCTAGGATTGATGAAATGCTTGAGTTTGATACAATTAAGGAAAGATGAATTTTTCAAATCATCAAACTTTTGCTTAAGCTTTGGAGAATAGAAAGGACATTAGTGTTAATATACTGAGCTATCATCAAATTATCAGAGAGTTTCGTTACCTTTTAGGTCCTAGGTTGTAACCAGAGATAGAAAATACTAATTTAGACAGGTTTTTACTTTATAAAGAATTACTTTGAATTGGTTCCAGCGTCCAGGGAACAAGCTCAGGTTAACTTACCCTGCTTAACCTTATATGTGGTCACTGATTGGAGAATATTTCTGAAACATGGTTGTCAATGTGAAAGATGATTAGAAAACGAAGAGTGCATTAAATATCTTACAGAGGAATGTTGTGCCTTCTTTGGCCCATGGGAGCCTTCTAGGACTACTCATTTCAAAACTCATCTCTTTTGAAGTATCAGAGCTTTGAAAGTTGAGGGAAAATTAAAGACCATTAATGTGAATATTTGTGGGCCTAGGAAGCTGTGCATTGCAATGCTTTAGCCTGGTTTCTTTAGTAATTGATCCTTGAGGGCAAGCATGAGCCTAGTTCATTTAGTTTCATAAAATCCATGTAGGCTGATGGATGGGTCAAGTCCAAGTTCCCTGAGATTAGCTTTGGGCATTTGGATTCCAATTAGGAGGTGCAATAGGCCAACATATTGAAGAAATTAAGTCTTTCTATTTTTCATACCCAAGTGGTGGAGACACCGGCTTTATGCTCATACTAGGATCTCATAAAACTAGGATGATCACCTAGTGTTCAAATGTTTGTTTGTGGCATGTTCATTACTGGAGATTTCCATAAAATTTTTATTGAAAAGTCTACCATGTTATACTACACAATGTAATGAGAGTTTAGCTATCAAACTTATGTATTTTGTTTTAGGTGTATTGTCAGCTTTCTGTTCTGGAATTCATTTATCATTTCCTTATTTATAGTGGTTGCTTAAGAGAGTTGATTGGTTTTGGTGGTGCTGGCAGTTGCTCTCCTTTTGTGCGGAGAAGAATATTTCATAATTTTAGAGCCCTCTGTATTGAGATGAAAATGACGTACAACAGGTGGTGGTTATCATTAGTGGATAGTCATTCTAATAAATGATAAACAACCATTAGAAGTCTCAAATTATTGGATTGGATCATCTCTCTGTCTCTCTCTCTTTTTCGTCAAAACACTCAATATGATGTCAGTCCTGATAGATTTTTGTTGTTTCTTGATACAGGTGGACAGACGAGTATCAGGTGACTGTCTCATTTCTTGTTTCTTTATGCCATTTAATTGATTATATTCACACGGTGTAATGGAATTCTGTGTGCAATCATTCACAAAGTTTACCTCATCGAGAATTGAACTTTTTTTTTTTGACCATCTGCGTAAGATCCCTTGCAGTAACAGTGAGAAAATTGATGAAAGTTAAAAGTTTACAGATGGTAAAAAGGAGGGAAAAGTAGCTATAAGGCTTTAAAATTTCTGCAATGAATTCTTCTAAAGAGCCAAATCAATTTAATAGTTATAGATGAGATATGGACTTCAAAATGCACTTTCTTCTTTTTTCTGTCTTACTTGCATACTATTTCTTGGATTGTTTTTAGATAATTACCTCTTCCTTTGACAGCATAAGCTAATCCACTGTTTTATTTTGTTCTCTGCTACAGGCCATATTGGAGATGCTATTTTCCAAATACACAGGCAATAATCTATGTGGTTGATTCAAGTGACACTGAGAGACTGGCAATAGCCAAAGATGAATTTCATGCAATATTGGAGGTACGCTTGTCTTAGGTTTATGTTTACGCATTAAAAGTTCTTAAATAGTTCTTTTTGTGTATAAACTCATTCTATGCATTCAATGTTATTTTATAAAATTTGAGGTTCTGTAAATATGATGTAGAAGCAAAGCATTATTATATAATTAGTAACTTGTGTTGTGGTGGTAAATTGATCTTTTCAGATGATCTAAGGAAGTTCTTTAATAAGGATGTTCCATTGTTTTAAAGATCATAACTGAGAAATCTTTAAGAAAAAGATGGCATTGTACCCAATGGTCATTTCTATCGGGTGTTATGCATGTAACTGATGAAAATATTTCTGAGGTCTCATTTCCACTTTTACCCCATTCTATGATAACTGATCGCTGATTTTGGACACTTCTTGTTTTCCGTTTGTTTCTCCATTTTCTCTGTTTTACATTTTGTTTCTCTGTTTTCTCTCTTTTACACACCGTGAAAATGAATTTTTATTCCCTGCAGTCAGTTCAATGCCTTCTTGTTAGCATTATTGATTGTTCTGCTTATCTATGCATTCTTTTTTTTTTTTTTTTTTTGCATTTTCATCCAACATCTCAGAGTTCCAGCTTAAGTTTTTGATATTTTTGTCAGGAGGAGGAGTTAAGGGGAGCAGTTGTTCTCATATTTGCAAACAAGCAGGTTTTTATCATCTCCTAATATTATCTTTAAGTTCTGTAGGCAGGAAAGGAATATTTGACATCTATTTTTTTTTCTTCAAAATATATGAAAAAGTTGGCTGTTGTAGTATTACTAGCCTCCACTGCATGTTATCACAAAAATAAAACTTGTAGTTCTGTGGTTTTAGAGCTGAGGTCCTTTCATTTACAGCTTCATGTCCGTATAATGCTTTTGCAGAAAAAAAAAAAACAAACCACCTTGCTGTATTCTTTTCCTCTGTTCTGTTTAATGTTACCTTTGTGATTCTTTTAGGATCTTCCAGGGGCACTTGATGATGCTGCGGTGACCGAGGCATTAGAGTTGCACAAGATTAAAAACCGACAATGGGCTATTTTTAAAACTTCTGCAATAAAAGGAGAAGGTCTCTTTGAGGGTTTAGACTGGTAAGCTTAGTAGGATAGGGAATCATACATTTAGTAAATCGTTTCTGCTTTCTTGCTTAACAATCCTTTCTCTAAAAGACATAACGGAAGAATGCCTCATTATTGTAGGCTGAGTAATACACTTAAATCAGTTGGTGGCTGAGTATGGACGTGGCTAACTCTTGGAGAGAAGGATTAGAGGCTTGCCGATGCGTGATCAAGAAGTCATTTAAAAAACAAGGAAACGGGGCGTGCTCTTTCCGGGTTTGAAGTGTGATTGATTATTATTCATGGGTGCAACTTTCTCATTTCACGTTTACTAGTGTATTCTTTTTTTGGATTAAATTATAAATATACATGTAAAAATTTTTGCGGAAGAGAAGACATTGTTGGGCGCTTGTTTTTTGTTTTGTTACCTTTTTTTCCTTTACAGCTTTCATATAATTATCCTTCTATTTTCAGCTTTCATATAAAAATTTAGAATACTGGAAGGGTTCCATCATGTCCTTCTCATATAAGACATTGGCTGAGTGGTTGCTGTTGTTTTGCCTTTTTCCCTTTTCGGTAACCACATTCTTCGATAGATTAGGCAAGAACTTGGTTAAAAAATGAGAATCTGTGAACAATTTGTCCAAGAAATTTTATAAGACGTGGAATTTTTAACAAATTATTATTATCTTTTCAATAAAACAGTTGTTAAATCCAAGAAAATATTTATAATTAGCTTGTTAATTACATCCTTCATTACATTTGCCCCCAAAACCACAATGTGTCTGTAATTTTTTTGTTTCTTAGGGCATGAAGGTCAAGCAGCGTGTATTATATATATGTTTATTGTTGTAGAGCCATGAAAGAAAACTCCATATTGAAATATTACTTTCAAATTGATTAAAACTTTGAATCTTTGATTGCTATCGGATTTAGCTGCTAACAAAAATACAAGAAATCAGGTTTAACACATGTATGCTTCATGTCAATAATTCTGATCATCAGCCAAGTACACTGCCACCCATATGACAAAATGAAGGTGATAGTACAAGCTAGGTTTTAGAATGGCATGAAACTTGAAGTTGTTGCGTAAAATTTAAAAACATCTTACTTTGTATTTATAATGATGGGACCTTTAATTTAATTTATTAGTGCATACGGCGTGTGCTTCGCTGACATGCATTAATCAATTATTTATTCTCCTATATTCATTGATCAACAATTTATTTTTCGTGGACTTTTGTAAATGCTTATAAGAAAAGGATAGGTAATCACACTGAGACCTTTGAACAAAGGGTTTGGTTGGATTTTCAAATAAATTAAAATTATTAATTTTGATTTTGTTCAAATTAAAATTGAATCGATGATAAAGAATAAATTTGAATGGATATTTATTAGTCGGTTCTAACTTTTAAAAAAATTAGTTTAATTTATTTGATTTGGTTTAGTTTAGATCAAATCTAAACTAAAAATCCTATTTTTCATTTAATCTTATTCTTTAAAAAAAAAGAATTCTTTAAAAAAAAGAAGAAGGAGAGACAGTTGCATCATTTATATATTAAAATAATACAATTTTAACTCGTTTATTAATAATGTTTAAGTATAAACTTAAATTGATGTGATAATATTATATTATTATCTCATATTTTATATGATATTTTTATTTAGTCTTGTAAAAAAATTATCATTTGTGTAAAAATGTAAAAAAATAGAGAATAATATAATATATTGAGGTCAATTTATATAATAAATGTAGTAGTATTATATATATTGTATTGGAAATTAGGACTTATGTTGATGATTACCACAAATTAAAATGTTGACATAGTTTAAGTAGTCCAAATTCATTTTATGGGATTTGTTTTGTCTCACTACTTACACAAGATTCTATCGATTTGTGGTGGGAGAAGCGTCGGCAAGGACAAAATGTGAAAGAGGTCGAAACGTGTTCCATGCTATCAAAGAAAAGAGAGAAGAAGACGAAGAAAAACACGTTGCATTAGTCGAGCTGGTAGAGTAATCAGTTGGGTTGTTCTTGTTTTGCATTGGATTGGTCGAGTAAGGAGCGTGATTCTCGAGCTCAAAAATCCTTTTGAGTTTTGGATTCTGAAAATGAAAATGACGTATGTTTCGGCTGTGGTTCCTTTCATCAGAAAATGGAATGGAATGGTGTGTTTAGTGACAAGTTCTGGTTCTTTTCCTACTTCATTTTAATGTCTGATTGGATGTTGGATTAGTAAAATAAAATTTCCAAGAAATTTCAACAAGCAAAAGCTTATGAATTATGGCATTATTCATTCAATGTCTTGGATGAATTCTCTTGGTCCTAATGGAAACAAAAGATGTGATGTGTATCTTGAATTATTTTTTTTAAAATACTTATATAATAATAAATATATTTATTAAAATATTAAAATATTTTCAATAATTCATGAAAATTTATTTTTCAACAATCATTATCACAAAAACATTAGGTTTTCATGTTTTCAGAATAGATAATAATAACCTTCTATGAAAATAATGGCAAACAACCTCTTAATTTGTTGGACTATTTGACTATATGTTTGTTAAGGGATACAGCTCACAAATTCCTATTTCTTTCATTGTAGCTTTCAACTTTTCGATTGCAATTTTTAACCTAATGCATTGCACATAAAAAGTATAACATAAATCTTGAAAATTATAACAAAAATTTAAGAATTGTAATAAAATTTTTGAGTAGATATATGATATAATTGAATCATACCGAAACATGTTATTCTTATTTCATGTATTATTAAAATCAAGTAATGATATGGTATCTAAAAATTATTAATCACTTGTGTAGATTCTACGACTAATTAATGAAGAGATCTTGATCAAATTGTTTGAAATGATCTAATTAAAGTATGTTTGAGACTATATTACTTTTATTTAACTTTAAAAACACATTTAAAGTGTTGATTTAGTAGGAATCATTCTCTTTCTCTCTTTTTCTTTTTTCTTTTTAAATATATATTTGATATTTAGTGATTTTATCTAATAATAATTATAACTTTAATCTAAAACATACCTTGAATCAATTATAGTCTAATCACCTTTTATTTTCTAAGGAATGAATGACCTA
Organism: Cedrela odorata; assembly: GCA_035584115.1. Taxonomy (NCBI): domain Eukaryota; kingdom Viridiplantae; phylum Streptophyta; class Magnoliopsida; order Sapindales; family Meliaceae; genus Cedrela; species Cedrela odorata. Next base: position 1,720,269 of record JAXCLQ010000013.1, on the reverse strand, counting down.
ATAGTCAAACATATCTTAGAAATTAACAACTTTAAGTGTCTATTTTAGAAGTTCAAAAATTTTGAGTAATTGTTAGAGTTCACAATTAATGTGATATACAATATTTAGTCATAATTTTCTCTCATTTAAAAGCAGAAAAAGATGTCCAAAGAAAATGACTTAAATCATAATATTACGTAGACCAGTAGTCTATTGAACTAAAAATTTAAATTTAAAAATAAGACGTAGATAAAAAATTATATAATAATATCTTAAGATATTTATCATTCTTATTATTTGTAAACTCGATTTTATTTAATAAAATTTATCACATAACGGTAAAATTAAATAATTTTATTTACATCTTTCTAAATATTTTTAAGTTGTTTACCAACAAATACAAGAAAAGACTTCAACCTCCTAATATAACTATGAGACCAAGTTGTAAAGTGAGTATTTGGTATAAATATTTCTGTGGTAAAAGTAATAATAGATAGTAATATACAATCGCAACGAGTTAACTACGAGACCAAGTCGATAGGAATATTTGGTATGAGTTTTTTTAAGGTAAAAATGATAAAATACACAATCATTTATAGGTTAGGAACCAACTTATAGTTTGATGTATTTTTTT
>JAXCLQ010000013.1:1706288-1717719 GCA_035584115.1 Cedrela odorata | reverse complement strand
ATCTGAGAGGGTCTGTTTTATCTCATAATTCCTCGAGAACCAAAATACTTAGAATTTGAAGTTAATTAACAGCTAGGACCCCGTCCTTTATACAATCACCCCCTATTTTGAAGGACCCGTGGGTTTGTCTAGCCAGCCACTACTAAAGACACGTGGGCCTGTCTAATTACACGTTACTTGAATAAGTTATTACAAAATCAAACCATAGTCTATAAGAAGGGAAGACATAATTATAAGAAGAAACTTTTGGAGGCAGCAAAAGAGAGAACTATTATGCTGCAAAAAATATTACGGATAGATTCTTTCAACCTAAATTCATATCTTTTAAACACTGTAATTATTGTTATCATTGGCTTGATTAAATATTGTTAATTTAAGTATTAGAAAATTATTATCGACTACAAAGCAATATTCCTAATAATTATTTTATTTTTTAAGAAACAATATATCAAAAAATCGAGAACGAGAATTTTATTTATTAATGTCTTGGAGTCGAAAAATCAGTATCAATCCTAGCCTTCCTTTTGATTTTAAACTTGAATTGTAAAAGGAAATGAATTAATTAATTAAATACCCATAAAAAAAAAAAAGAAAAAAGTGGTTGAGAAAAGACAATGAACATGAAAAAAAAAAAAAAAAGCTAGAAATAAATTAGGACCACGTTTATACATTGGTTAAAGTTTCGTATAAAAGAGAAAGAAATTCGAGTGAAAAACGTGATTCTTTGTTTCCATAATAATTAGGACCACTCAATTTGTCTTCTTTTGTAGACCATAACCATACTAGATTGAAGATTCAAATCAATTCATGTTTCATGATGATTTTAAGGAGAAAAAAAAAATGAAACGTCTTTGTAAGTTGACAATTCATAATATCGTATATATTAAAATGTAAATATTTTACTGGTTTAGGAGGATTAGGTCATCCTCTAATGTAACTCTGCCATTGTTTTAGTAGATAATACTCATTAGTAGTGGGTTTAGAGAACCAACTCATTGTTCAAGAAAATAAAATTTATTTGAATTTTGCATTTCAATGGCTATCCATGAAAACATTAGAACAATTACTCAGAAGCTTTAATAAATTATAGAAGCACATTTTTTAAAAAAAAAACTATTTGTGATCATTTGCAACTCACTAGGAAGTTAGTTTAATTATAATTTATATAAAAAGTTAGTCAAATATTTATTAAAATGAATCTTTTTTTTCTTTAAATATTTAGGAGAAGTCAACTCTAGAGATCGAAATTGAGGGATTGGCACTCCAAAATTGAGTTGATAATAAAGATAAGATTTAAATACAATATATAGAAAGTAGATCAAAGATATAATTGAAGTTCTTGTTTGAGAGAATCACCGTCTTAATAAGGTTATTCTCATTATTTACAGATTTTTTTATCATATGTGTACATGATCATTTATGTGATTATTTAGATCAAGTAATATACAGTCAATTTCTTGAATGTATCCAACTGATCTTTGGATTTTTGAGTTGTAAAATTCAAAAGTCGACCCCAAGAGATTAATCTATTGCCTTGCCACGTACAAAACGTTTTACTTATTAACTTCTCCCGACAATAGATACCCAATTAGCCCCCACCAACTTTTCTTATAAATAATACCCTCTGCTCTTTGCCTACGCTCAACATTCAAGCCATTACCCATTCCTTGTTCATTTTCTTCTTCTTTTCTGATCCTTCCGAAAGAAAACTTAACAATGGCTTCCCCTTATCCCAAATCAAGCTTTACTTCACTTCTCCATGCTCATCCTTCTTCAAGCAAAGCTAGTTTCCCCACTACTTCTTTCCCCAGCTGTGACCGCAAGGTCTCTCTCTCAATATAGATTGATTTTTGTGGGATTTGCATGTATTTTTTTAATTGCATTTATTAAAAAAAAAAAAAAAAGTGCGCAAACCTTAATACGCACGAGATTTTAATTTAAGAACTCTTATTTTATTGTCTTTCATATTATGTCTCCTATTAAAGAAACCTTATTATATATGTTTTTACGTTTCTCAAATGTAGAAATCATGGAAATGAATTCATTCTTGTTTTGTGGTTAAGATTAATTTGTGTACTGTGCTGGCACTCTATTTTGAATATTATCTCCTTTAATTTTCAGTTGAAGAGAGTTAGAGCTTCCCTAGACAGTACTAGTACAAATGATATAAAGGAATTCATATTGAAGGGGAGCCGGAAGATACCAAAACAGAATGGACAGATAATTAAAAGAATCCTCGATTTCTCTGGACGAAAGCCATCCACGCCTATTCTTGATACTGTTAACTATCCATTTCAAATGAAGAATCTATCGATTCAGGTAAAACGATAGTATTACAAGAAAAAATTTCAATTATTTTATGTTGGATATATTCTGTTTGGTTACCAAGAAAATTATTGATCAATGTGATGTCTTTCACACATAGGAACTTGAGATGTTGGCTGCTGATCTGCGAGAAGAGATAGTGTATTCGGTGTCGAAGACCGGTGGGCATCTAAGTTCTAGCCTGGGCGTGACTGAGCTCACGGTGGCACTTCACCATGTATTCAACTGTCCTGAAGATAAAATCATTTGGGATGTTGGTCATCAGGTGATTTTTTTTCCCTCTCTTGTTCTCTACAAAATGAGGAAATTTACCTTAAAAATATCAAAATGAATATATCGAGTCAGGAGGGAAACATTGAGAAAAATATCTGAATCTGTTTGCTGGAAATTATGGTGGCATGCAGGCATATATGCATAAGATTTTAACAGGAAGGAGATCGAGAATGCACACAATTCGGCAGACCTGTGGGTTGGCTGGTTTTCCCAAGAGGGATGAGAATGTGCACGATGCCTTCGGTGTTGGCCACAGTTCTACTAGCATTTCTGCTGGCTTAGGTACGACAACACATTTGCTCTTTTATTTCATTTATCGAGCTCTCTTAATTTGAGAGAATTTGATTTATAAAAGTGCGAGAAGTTTCTTTAAAATTTTAAGAAATCATTAGAATAAACCTACCTTGAATTTTCTTTTTTTAAGGTTTTATTAAAAACCTTAAAAATCCTTGGAAAATTATGATACTGATAGTTTCTAAGTTTAATTTAATTGGGTCAAATCCTTTTTTTCTTTCGTCGTTAATTAGCAGTTTCAATTTTCAACTATTGTCAACATCATGGCTTTAAGCCATGTCTTATAGACCAAACTACATATAAAATTGAACTCCCTGTTGGATTCATCCACATATGTGGGCTTTACAGATATTTAAAAAAAAATCTCAATAAAAAAGGGGGAAGCGAAAGTTGTTCTTATATTTCCCTTATTGCTTGCTTTTGTGCAGGAATGGCAGTTGGAAGAGATTTGCTAGAGAAGAAAAACCATGTAATCTCTGTCATTGGCGATGGTGCTATGACAGCGGGAATGGCATACGAGGCATTGAACAATGCAGGTTTTCTTGACACAAATCTTATCATCATCTTGAACGATAACCAGCAAGTCTCCTTGCCCACCGCCACCGTGGACGGACCTGCTCCGCCTACTGGGGCTCTCAGCCTAGCCTTAAGGCATCTACATTCTGATTCAGGATTTCGCCAACTATGCCAAGCTGCAAAGGTAACATTTTAATCCCATGTCACGATCAACCAGAGTGCTTTAATTTTCTCCAACAAACTTACTTTTATGAACATATCAATAGGACAAGATGATGCAATTCGGAGGGAAAACGCATGAAATTTCAGCCAAAACCAATGGATTCTCGAGAGAAATGGAGGTTGGTTCAGGGGCTTGGTTCTTTGAAGAACTAGGAATAAATTATATCGGCCCAGTAGATGGACATAATTTGGAAGACCTTGTTTATATTTTAAAGCAAGTCAAGGATATGCCAGCCGCAGGACCTAGACTTATTCATGTAATTACTGAAAAAGGCAAAGGCTATGCTCCTGCTGAAGCTGCAACAGACAAGATGCATGGTATATATTACACAAACATAGCAAATTTTATACACTTTTGTCCTTTTTATGGAAAATTCAGAGTAATGACGAATTGCAATTTTTTAGGCGTGGTGAAATTCGATCCCGCGACAGGAAAACAGATAAAGACCAAAACAAAAACCCTTTCCTACACGCAGTATTTTGCAGAATCTCTTATAGAAGAAGCCGAGAGGGATGATAAAATTGTTGCCATCCATGCAGCAATGGGTGGTGGTACTGGACTTAACTTATTTCAAAAGCGATTCCCTGATAGATGTTTCGATGTGGGCATAGCCGAACAACACGCTGTTACCTTTGCCGCTGGCTTGGCTGCTGAAGGATTGAAACCGTTTTGTGCAATTTACTCCAGCTTCTTACAAAGAGGCTTTGATCAGGTAATGTAAAATAATGTTTATTAGTTCTGATATTCCAAATTACTAATTTCTGAGGCTCATAATATTCTCGGTGATGCAGGTAGCTCATGATGTGGACCTTCAAAAACTTCCGGTGAAATTCGCGATAGACAGGGCTGGCCTTGTTGGGGCAGATGGTCCGACACATTGCGGTGCGTTCGACACCACTTTCATGGCTTGTTTGCCCAACATGGTGGTCATGGCTCCGTCAGATGAGACTGAGCTTATGCACATGGTTGCCACAGCTGCATCCATTAACGACCGGCCTTGTTGCTTTAGATATCCCAGAGGAAATGGCTTCGGTTCAATCATTCCACTAAATAACAAAGGAACACCTTTAAAGGTAGAGATTTTAACAAAATTAAGGACAAGATTCTCTAAAATATCCGAATTTTGTTTGCTGATTCAAACCTGGAATGTAGGTTGGCAAGGGAAGGACTTTAAGGGAAGGAAATGATGTGGCTATTTTAGGTTACGGAACAATTGTGAAAAGCTGCTTGGAAGCAGCTGACCTTCTTAAAATGCTTGGAATTTCAGCAACTGTTGCCGATGCTCGATTCTGCAAGCCACTCGACGGAGAGCTAATAAGGAAACTAGCACAAAAGCACGAGATCCTCATCACTGTCGAAGAAGGATCTATCGGAGGATTCAGCTCTCATGTTTCCAACTTCCTGGCTTTGAATGGATTATTAGATGGAAAACTTAAGGTACATAAATTCTTTATTACAAGTTTTTCCCTCTTTGGATCATTAAATATATGAACACTAATTAAAAATTTTGGTGTTCTTACACTTTGTGCAGTGGCGGCCAATGATGCTTCCGGACAGATACATCGAGCATGGATCACAGGCGGATCAGATCGAAGAGGCGGGGCTGAGTTCAAAGCATATTGCAGGAACTGTGTTCTCATTATTGGCAGGAGTACGCAAGGATGTGCCATCATAACCTGAAGATGAACTCTTGGCAATTAAATATATATATATATATATATATATAAATTATATGCATGCGCTGCAGATACATAATAATTTGCAGGAAAATTTAGTGTTATTCATGTGTCCCATGTATCTGCTTGCTATATAGCTAGCTAATTTTGTAATATATATTGTATATGATTTGTAATTTGTTTCATAAATCACAATGGAAGGACAAATAATTGTTTATACATATTTTAAATCTTATAAATTTGTTTAAAACGACGTCTTATTGTCATTATGCTCAAGCAAAAGTAATTAAACCTACTAAATGATAGTTAATTGTTCTTTTCTAATTGCCGAAAGCATAATCTTGTGACCTAATTAGCTACCCTTTTCAACCATCGTCACACGGTAGTGCCATTGGGCGGGGTCGTTTTCGACTTTCCGCCACGACAAGGAGGCGATCATTGAAAACGACCGGCTCCCGCGACTTTTGATGCTTTTGTTTGTATTTAAAAAAGATTGTAATAAAGTGGTTGATTGATAATTTCGTATTTTTTTCAAAGGTTAATTTAGTCATTTTATAGAAGAATTAAGAGAAGTCGCATAGTTTGATGTTGTTTGGTCATGCCACGTTAGTTTAAGGGCGAATTAAGCCCTTACTTCTCATTCGTACACAAACAAAATTTAAAAAAAAAAACAAATTAATAAAAAGGAGAATCAATTTATTAATATTTTACTTTTTACAACAAGAGGTTGAACGATATCTTTAATAATTATTATAAGATATTATGTTCGTCTTTATATTTATTTTTATAAAATATAAATAAATAAATAAAAATCCTAATTGATTGACATAATTTAATATAAAAAATTTATCAATAAAATCGATCAACATCGATAGTATTTACAAATATTATAAGGAAGAGATTTAGGTAGGATAATTTTATTATATTAGTTCATAAATAATACAGTGAGATCACCTAATTAGTAAGATAAATAAAAAATTATAAATTAATAATAAATAAATTAAATAAGTAAATAATTAGTTAACGAAAGTCTTTTTAATTTTATTTATTTATTATTAATTTATAATTTTTGTTTATTTTTATTAACTAAATAGTCTCATTACATCATTACAATCTTATTTAAAACTCTCAACATTATAAAGTATTTATCAATCAAATCGATTAAGTGTAGATTTTGTTTTCTTATTTGGCAACTATTGCATAGATTTCCTTGTTACTAATGTAAATTATGATGTGTTACATTAATAAAGTTCAAAAATTAGTACGAATTATTAATCCATTAATATTCTTATTAATTTTTTAAAATTATTATTATTATAGAACATATTAATATTATAATATTTAAATTTAAAAATAGAATATTATATAAGACAGTCCCGTCGTATCAACACAAATCGTTATAATGATGTAATAAAAATATTCAATTAGTAGAATTAAAAAATTACATATTTTTAATAAATAAAGAAAGATTAAGAAAATTTATTGTACATTATTTGCTTTTGTACTTATTTAATTTTACAAATCGAGTCTGCTCTCACGTCGGTTAAAAAAAGCCTTGAATCTCTTGTCACGTACTACACTCATCTCTCGACCTCTTTGCTTAAGACAATTATAATTTTCTTATTTTCTGAATTTTCTATAATTATCAATGACATAAGTTCAACAAAATACCGAAAATATCCCTGAATAAGAAAACAAAAGAATGAGAAAGCAAATCAATAAACGCAACACGGTTTGCCGACCCATCTGTCTGCCGCATGTGGCATGCTGAAAATGATTTTCTTGATTTTTGTGCTAAAATCTATCGTCTGTAATTTCAAGGGCAATATTGTCTAATTTAAACTTTTTAATAATATATGTATATTTTATAATTGAGTTTATCACTTAAGATCACGCGCGACATGACGTTGCATCCAAAACCAACTTACCTGAAATTCAGTTCCTGCCCACCTCTTTGTTCGCTTGCCGTTCAGCCACCCGAAACTCGGTAGCCATCCGTCTTGGCCACCGGTTCCTTTTGATTTCTTTGATGTGGAATGAAGTTTTAAATTAATTAATAATATTTATATTAAATTGATTCGTAATTAATTAAAATAGTGTTAAATCTTTTCATTTTATTAGAGTTGGGTCAACAACTTATTTATTATAAATAAATAAATTAAAGAAATATTGGGATCGGAATGATATTATCCCAAATGATCATCCAACGAGAGTCCGACCCATTAGAGCAACCCGTATGTCCGGCTTCGGCGTTCCCACTCAATTCACGCAAAGCTTTATTTCACAAAACTGTGTCACTTCGTCTCTCTTACCTCACACTTGGGTCCCACGTCGGCACAGACACATGACAACTACTACCCTCAAACATTATTAAAAATCCAAAAAAAAAAAAAACCATTAACTCTTTTACATGGCCAGTATCCATCCGCGTGTTCACCTGCTATTTGTCATCAGCTAGATTTCTTCTTCTTAGCTAAGAAAAAAATCCCAAAATCAAACGTATCTGAAACCAGCTCTTGCATTTATCAACGTTTACTCCAAAGACCAAACACAACAGGAGGAGGAGAGAACGGAGAAGAGACCAAGCAAAAGAGCAGCAATAACAAGCTGTGTTCATGGGAATTGAATTGCGTAGCGTGAAGGGTATTACAGACGGGTGGAGCGTCGGGGCGAAGCCATGCGACACCTGCAAAGCGGCGGCTGCGGCTGTTTTCTGCAGAGTCGACTCTGCTTTTCTCTGTCTTAACTGTGATTCCAGAATTCACTGTATGAACAAGCTGGCGTCTCGACACGAGCGTGTGTGGATGTGCGAGGTCTGCGAGCAGGCGCCGGCGGCTGTCAAGTGCAAGGCAGATGCGGCGGCGTTGTGTGTCAGCTGCGACAACGATATCCATTCTGCTAACCCTTTGGCCCGGCGCCATGAACGCCACCCTGTTGAGCCGTTCTTCGACTCGGCTGATACGATTGACAAGTCCTCGGCGCTGAAGTTCCTGGTGCCGACCGATCAAAATGGCGGCTCAGAGTTCAGTGGCGCGTGTCCGACGGATGCTTGGCTGTTACCAAATTCGAAACTGGGAATGGAAAATACTGCTGAAATAAAATCTGGGTATCTATTTTTTTCTGAAATGGATCCGATTATTGATTTTGAGTATCAGAATTCGTTTCAGAACCATCACAGCGCAGGCATGGACAGTGTGGTGCCTGTTCAAAATACTAAACCTGCTCCAATTCCTGTCATCAACAATGAAAATTGTTTAGATATTGATTTCTGTCGATCCAAGGTCTCTTCATTCAGCTACCAAACTCAGTCTCTCAGCCAAAGTGTAATTTTCCGTTCAAACCCTCTTGTTTTTCTGGACTAAATTTTAATTTCAAAATTCATAAGAAAATAATCTCTTAAAATTTTAATAAATGAATCCTTAAATTGATTATGATATATACGTTTTCAGGTTTCATCATCATCTCTTGATGTTGGGGTAGTTCCAGATGGAAACAGTTTGTCCGATACATCGTACCCATTTGGCCGAAACATGAGTAGTGGAACCGATCCAAACGTACCCGGTTCGGCCACCGCTACAAACCAAGCAACCCAGCTATGTGGAATCGATCGAGAAGCTAGGGTTTTGCGTTACAGAGAGAAGCGAAAGAACCGTAAATTCGAGAAAACCATACGCTACCATTCCCGAAAAGCGTACGCCGAAACTAGACCCAGAATCAAAGGCCGGTTCGCCAAAAGAACCGACGGTGACACCGAAGTGGACCGACTCTACAGCTCAACATCTTCTGCTGCTGTGTACATGGCCGATGCTCAATACGGCTTGGTTCCCTCGTTTTGAGGAATTGCATGAGAGAGTTGCCACAATGAATGATCCAGTGCTTCTGGGCTTATAAGTTCAATCATGGAACTAGAATAATGGTACGGTTGGTGTTAGTGTTTAAACATGTGTTTTTGGTGTAACATAGGGTACGACGGTGGCGTTTTAACCGTTTAATCTGCAAAATTAGGATGCTTAATCTTCTGATGATTGATGAGCTTTGGTAAATCACTAAGATTTCTCTTTGCTCGTAAAGCTCTGTTTACTTTTCCTGTAAGGGCTTACTGTAACTCTTTTTTTACCGGTTCAGTAAAAGTTTTTAGTAATGACTTCTGACCTTTTTCGAAGAAGATCTATTTCTCAATTTCTATTGGCTAATTTATTTAAAAGAATATCTTAATCCTTGATGCCTTTTGCGTAGAATCAAAGGTTGTTGTTGAAATATTGGGTGGCCAATTACCCTTCTTGGCTTTTTAAAGTTTTCAAAGGTAGAAAAAGGTCTCTAGATCTTCTCCAAAAACACCAATAAGTAATGTTTGATGAAAGCTTACAAAGATTTATAAATTTAAAGTAACAATAGACAATTATATTCTAAAGACGGAGAAAAATATATGAAAGAGAATAAATAATCTTAATACAAACTTTAATTAAACTAGTGGGTTTATGAAATTGGTATTGGTATTGGTATTGGGATTGGTAGGACCCCAAATAACCAAATTCTGGGTCTACTAGATTTCTAATTGGTATGACCAAATCCAAGAAGACCATGACCAATGGGGAGAGATAATATTGCCCTAAAAAAGTTGATTTTGACAATTGAGAGTAGAGAAAATTTATGGTTTTTTACCCATCCAATAATGTAATACATGCCTCCACCCAACAAAAATAATATATAAATATGGTATAAAAAGTTAATAGATCGTAACTATTCATTTAGGTAGAATAGTATTACCATATTATTATTTATTATTTTAATGAATATGTAAGAGAAAATCATATGTTAGCGGTAAATAAAAAAATTAAAAAAATAATCTTTGATGTAGTTAAATAATATAATGGGACTACTTGTATAAAACTCTCCCTTTCTTAGTTACACAAATTAGCCGCCATGCAATTCGAGGCTGGATGGGCAGACAAGTCTTGGCTTTGACAAACATTTCCTTACTATTATTTGTGCCTTTTCGAATGCCCATTACGCACGGGAGGATATCTTTTGCTATACATAAATTGTTATATTTATGTACAACCAGTGCCTGCAAATTTCCTTGGGTAACTATTTTTTCCAATTTCTAAACAGTGTTCTCTTGAAAGCAACACATGTAATAATAGATTTGATTAAATGAAGGCATTATTTGATGCCACAATAGAGCAATCTAGCTAGCTGTGTCTTCAAAGTTTGGTCGACATCTTCTCCGAACAATGATAGCTACACTTGGTGCAGTATACTGCTTCAGGTTACTGATACTCAATTTGCCAAACTAAAAAGACTTTGTTTAGGACTCTTGTAATTTTAAAGTACAACAAATAAAATATTTGATAATTTGTCCATAAATCATTTGTTATGAGACAATTTCACATTCTTAAGATTGAGTCCAAGATAGTCTCGAGAACATGCGACACAGGTGACTAACTAAAATTCCTAAAATTTGGTTTATAATTAGTATCATATTTGATTCAATAAAAGACTCTTCAAGAATTTGCCTAAATCTCCAAAAACTTAAGAAAACACAAGGTCACACCTAAATTGAGCTCAAAGATATTTATGGTTTGACAAATACGTTACAAAGGTTTTTGATAAATTTTATAAAGGAATTTCAAAGTTTTCGAGTAAGAGAATTTTTATATAATTAGTTTAATATTTAAAATTAATAACTATATTTTGTTATATTTGAAAATTATAACCTTAATCATAATTTATTAAAAAATAGTTTATTTAATTTGTTTCGAACTCTTTGAATTTAGTAGTTTGAATATTCATTTTAATATTTTTAGTAAAATAATTAATAATTATTAGTATCATATTTTATAAAATAAAAATAAAAATAAAAAATAAAAAAATATCCTAAGAGATTGTTTTATTAGGGATTGAAAGTAATGAAAAAAATATTAAATTTTTTTTAATATTTATTATTATTATTAATTATATTACGTGTTAATATTTACTAAAATTAAGTTAAAAAATGCTAAGAAAGAATTCGAAGAAGAAAGGGCGTGAGAAAGGTTAGTGATGGCTTTGCATGTGCATGTAAGGTAGTAATCAACATCAACGTGTGGGTCCAACACAAGGACATAATATGGGCCCAATCTCA
>JAXCLQ010000013.1:1676509-1697349 GCA_035584115.1 Cedrela odorata | reverse complement strand
TAGAAAATGTTTATTTGGTTTGTATTATAGTATTTATTTGAAATAGACAGACAAATGATAAATTTCAATATAAATATTTGTAGCAATAAAAGATCTTAATACTAGCTTACATCACTTACTAAATCATATCGTTCATCTTTCACACGAGAACATTGGGATACAACAAAATAATGTTGCTCATGGTAAAGATAGAAAATGTTAAAAAAAAGAAAAGAAAAAGAAAATTCCCTTGGTCCTGTTCTTAATCTGCTACTATCCAGTCAATTATGCATGTATGTTCCTTTTTATGTCACCAGAAACCTGAACGATCTGTTGAATAGAAACCAAACTTTGATCTACATAGTCTACAGAAAATCCTCCAAATCAATGTCTGTTGGCACTTCATATCCGAAAAACAAGGAGTAATCATCAAGATCATCAGATGTAAACTTGGGCATTCTCCAGCTTTTTGCAACTTCAGAGTCATGGCCACTGGTTAGAAGCTCTAAAACCTGGTGAAAATAAACCAGGGATAGCTTCAACAAAGACGAAAACTTAACATTCTGCAGCAAATGGGGTTAAAATATGGAAACTGAATGGAGAATTTGTGTACCTCACTCATTGATGGACGCAATGCTGACGATTGTCTCACACAATAGGCAGCTGTTAGCACCAATCTATGCATTTGAACTTTATCATATTTGCCTTCCAGGCTCGGATCAACTAGTTCTGTGATGTTTCCCGAGTCCATAAGTGGCTTTGCCTGCATATGTGAATCAATTTGGCATCGAAATTATAGGAAATTATTCAAAAACTAAAGCTATCAAGTAAGAATCCGATGTTCGTATTGAAAGTAAATATACAAGTTTGCATACCCATAAGAGAAGATTTTGCTTTGATGAGTCTACAGGTTTTCGTCCAGTTATGATCTCCAAAACTAGAACCCCAAATGCAAAAACATCTGTTTTTTCATCAACAATTCCATTCATAAAGTATTCTGGTGCTAGGTATCCGAATGTGCCCTCAATTGGGATTACGGCATGGTGAGTCCATTTGTTTGGAAGCCATTTTGCCAGACCGAAATCAGTAATCTAAACAGAGAAGAAACCTTGGTTATTATTTTCAGAATTCTCTTTTTAAGGATATGGATTTTACTGCTATATTTTGTGTTTGATTATTCACCTGCGGCTCAAAATCAGGGCCAAGAAGAACATTAGAGGCTTTTATATCACGGTGTATTATTCTGTGCTTGCAACATTTGTGAAGATAATGTAGTCCCCTTGCAACTCCAAGGACAATCTTGTATCGAACTGGCCAATCGAGTGATTTGCTTGGTTTATCTGAGATTTCTTTCAACATTACAAACAGTACCAAATAGTAAAAACAGAAATTGGCAACATATTGTGAATTCTACGAAGTTTGAGAACAGAGTTGTTTCTTACCGTGCAATGCGGATTCCAAATTACCATTCTGAGAGAAGTTGAATATCAAATAGAGTCCATTTTCAATGCAGCAACCAACTAATGTTGCTGTGTTAGGATGGCAGACATGTCCAATTATGCCCAATTCCATGAGGAATTCTTTCTCCTTGTTTGCATCTTTGTTGTCCTTGGCCAATCTCTTTACTGCAATCTTTCTTCCATCAGAGAAATTTCCTTTATATACTTCTGAATACCCACCTTGACCTACCATATACTCTGATCATCCAAACAACATAATGTTCAACATTACATTATAGCAAAATTCAACCATGTGGGTTGTTTTATTTTCTAAAAATTATTACCTGAGTGGAAGTAGTTTGTAGCATTTGAGATTTCCTCATAGCTGAAGCACTTTAACAAAGGCTGATGCTTTTCTTTATTGGATAAACTGCCATTTCTTTTTCTTAATGGTGGGCTGAAGAATGAAGTAAAAATTTTGCCAGGTGACATTCTCTTCCTTGGGTTGGATTGGCCTTTGAACTTGGGAGCCAGAGAAGGAGACTGCGAGATGCTCAAGTCCTCAAAACTAAACGTATTGTCCTCAAAACTAAACGTATCGTCTTCTGTGGTGTTAGATTCTCCTTCAAGTTCATCTAGTACAGTTCTTGGTGAAGGATTTTTACTCTTTGTTATATGAATTTCAACAGGGGAGGCTGCAGCTCTGCCACCATCATTATATTTGGTCAACCATCTTGAATTCAATTGACAAGTTTCTGCCATAACAAATGACAGATTTTAGAGTCTTTCAAATTAAAATTATATATTCATATTCCATCAATGTTGCGTTTAGAAATAATAAAACCTTCAAATTTTGCAGAATTGAAACTTGAATTTTGATCTGCTTCCCTACATTTCCCAACTGAGACTATTGTACAGCCTCCCGGGGCATGCTCTAAGCAGTAGCTTGTAACATCTCGTGAAATTCTTTAAAGAAAAAAAAAAAACAGAGAAACAATATATTATGATACATCGTACTAAAGGAAAATTGAATTTTTTTTTAGAGAAAATTTGGTTTCTCACTTATTAGAACGGTGTGTTCTTGAGCCGCGAAGAAGGAGATAATCAGCCGAAATGGATTTTGCTTCCTCAATTAGACCTCTCCCTACACTAGAGCCAAACCCCACTTTAGCCTCCAAATTTACCTGAGAATTTAATTACTTCAGTTTTCAAAATATTGGAGAATTGGCAAACATTCAGAGACGTAATAAAATTTTACCTGCTTAGACTGGCAGGTTCTGGCAAATTCTCCCAGCACAGATATGACATGAGCTTTTGCTTGGCGAATCTGTGATTGTTTTTTTGCCCTTGATCTGCGCTTCTTTGATTCTTCACCAACTGTTTGATTTTAAACAGACATGGAAAAACATTACGAAGTTGAAAATTTGTAAACTGTCTCCATTTTTTTTTCTTTTTGAAAAAATAATAAAGCATACTAACCAAGAACATGTATGGCAACAATGTTGTCATTTGGCTGAGCTAGAACTCCGATTGCCCAAGACAGAAGCTCTTTGCTATCATCTGTGTCTAAAGAAATTCCTAAAAGTATTTTTGAAGAAGCTGAAGGAACCATTATGAAGAAGAAATTTCAAGGAAAATTTGGTTACTGACAATGAGAGAAAAGACACTGAGCTTAAGAATATAAGTAGAGAAGCTAGTATAGACGCATGATTGAGGTTAGTAAAAAGGTAAGGCCAGACCAGAATAGCTTTCAATCTGATTGTATTATTCTTGTTTAAGAAGCATAGAAGCACTTTTAGAATAAGCAAGTGAAGAAGTGATTGATCTTTCTGTTTTTGTTCTGTCTCTCTCCTACCCTTTTGGAAATTTTGGGACTAAAATTAAGTGTTAATGGTTGGATGCTTTGGGGTATAAGCAAAGGTGGTATTGTGTGGCAACGTGTATTTGATTTTGACTTGCTGTAGAAGCCAAAGCTTTTTACTTGTTAGAAAAAGCACTTCTTTGATGGATTTGGTAGGAGGGTTTATTTGCCACTAAAAAATAAAAAGCACTTCTTTTTATCATGAATGAAACTTTCAGATGACACTAACCATTTAACTAGTTTCATCATGGACATATGAGAGAGAGAGAGATTCATTCAAGAATAATTAATATTTGTTTGGCCATATTCATTGTTCGTACAATTATGGGACCTAGCTAAGTTTTGTCTTACACTTCACATTACAATCTAGGCACAACAAGAAGATTAATTATCATTGTTAAAAATTTAAGATAAAAGGAAAATTTGACAGGATTATGTAACACAATTTGCTTATACGAATAATTATAGGATACAAATTCTTTGTCCAAACCATTATATACAAATTACGTGACATGATAGTAGTCAACAATTGTATTGATTTTGTATTCTCGTCATTCAACTAATTCTATTATACCGCATCAATTCCTATATGAAAGTTTGTAGAGAGAGTTTGTACCTCTATCACTATTGAAAATATATTATTGAATGATGGAAAATTTTAATTTTCATACGAGCTCCTCATTCTACTAACATTTAATCTTTGATAACTAGTATTAGAAAGACAAATATCCAATTTTTTAAATAAGAGAATGCATAGATAGAATTAAGAGTTAGAGAAGAAAATCAAAATTGATTTGTGAATATCTCAATAAAATATTGCGTTCTTTCCAAGTTTTAACGTAATTATTTCCCATTGATCCGAAATTTTTTGATTTTTTTAAAGCCAAAAATTTTATAAACATATATGCAATTGAACCGAACCCAATTGAACCAAACCAAACCAAATCGATTCGGTTCGATTTTTAATTTTTTAATTTTTATTTTGAATATATATTTTATGTTTAATTTAAAATTATCTTAAATTAATAAAATTTTAATAAACCAGTAATTATTTTATTTTACAAATTAAGATTTAATAAACTACAATTGTATGTAGTAAAAAATGACATAACGTGGTTGATAATATTTCAAAATCTTGTAATTTTTTTTGTTGAAAAAAAAAGGAATATATAAGGCATATCGTGTATATGTTCTATAATAATAAATTATTAAATTCATAGTTATTATTTTACCTTGTTTGGTTAAAATAAACGTGGTTAAATTTAGCTGTTCTAAATAATAATAATAATAATAATAATAATAAATGTCAAAAGTGAGACACTATATCAACAAAATATAGATTTTTTTCTTTCTAAAAATGTAATTAAATTATGAACAGAATGAGTTCTAATTCGAGCATTGAACCCGAAACTCAGCAATCTCCTCACATTATATTTGTGTTTAAACTTATAAATAAAAGGCAAAATTAATCTTCTACAACTAATAGTTTAGAAAATATTATCCCTTTCTTTCATAAAATAGAACCTTAAGTTAAAGAATAATAGTTAAGGGTTGGCAAAGTAAAATGAAACGAATCTGGTAAAGTTTTCTCAATGAAATATCGTGTTCTTTTCAGATTCTATCATAACTATTTCCTAATGTTCTTGAGATAAAGAATTTTCTTATCTTACTCCCTTTATTTTGTTAATGAGATGATTTATCACTGCTTGATAAGCTAAATTAGGTTTGAGACAAGTCAATACATTAACCTGCAGGAACATGAATGACAACAATATGTTGTCACTTGGATGAGATTGAACTTTGATTGCCTGACCAAGAGAGAAGCTCTATTATTGAAAGCTTCTTGATCTTCTTCTTCTTTTAATATATTCTTCCTCAAAACACCCTAAACCATCCTATTTCATTAAAATTAATCAAAGCCTAAGCTCAATCATATTTCATTAACAAAATTAAAAGAAAGAAAATAAAATATTTTAATTTCTAATTTTAATAATTATATTTTTACAACTTATTTTGTTATGATGAAGATTTTTTAATATTATAATTTATGGATGCTTTATAATTGAATTTGGTATAATTTGTGTATTAGTATTATATGTATATAACTTGTTTATACATATGTAAATACTCATACTTTTTATTTTTAGCTCTAAAATAACATTCTTAATAAGTTATATTTTGTAATGAATTAAATATAACTTATTATACAAAAAATATTTTAAAATATATTTAAATTGAAATAAAAATAAATTTATTTATTTTTAATTTTATATATCAAAGTATTAATTTTTTATTCCAATCAAAATTGAATTAACCCCTTTTGCATTTTCATCTAAAATTTTATTATTTATGACAAACAAATAAACATTGATGAACAATTTCAAGACTGTATCCAAATCACTCCTTAAACATGCTTAGGCATTTTCTGATCTCCAAACCGATTATACCGATCTCTCATTTTTTGTACTTCCATAATACCAAAAACCCCTAATCCGCTCTCATCTCGACCATCACCACCGCCATGGCGGTCACCGCGAAGATCATCATCATCATCATCACTAGTTTGATCTAGTGCTAATAATTCTTCCTTATATTTCACACTTTCAATTCTAGTTTGCATCATTTTGCCTCTAGGATCATACCCTTTAAGCATATTTACAACTTCCTTCATATTTGGCCTCTTCTCAGGCTCACTTCGCACACATAGGGCAGCAACATTAATAGCTTGTTTTAGTTGGTTTTCATCAAAGTTTCCACGCATCTTTGGATCAACAAGTTCCTTGAACTTCCCTTTCACTATAAGCGGCTCTGCCCATTCGGTTATCGTTCTTTTTACTCCTCCAGGAAGCTTTTCGATTGGCTTTCTTCCGGTGAGAATCTCTAGTAGAAGAATTCCGAAGCTGTATACATCGCAACTCTCGGAAACCTTTCCCCACATTGCATATTCAGGTGCTAGGTATCCTAAAGTGCCCTTAACTCGCGTTGTCATGTGGCTGACGCCTTCAGGGATTAGCTTTGCGAAGCCGAAATCTGCAACCAGTGGTTCGAAATCTGAATCCAAGAGCACGTTGCTGGCTTTTATGTCTCTGTGAATGATGTGGGGAGTCACCTCATGGTGCAAATACCTAATAAGAAGAAAATGAGAAAATGTTTATTACGTAAAAATTATTTAATTAGTTGTATGTCAGAAGGAGAATTAGGAGGATGTAATCTTACAGGAGGCCTTCTGCGGAGCCAATAGCAATCTTCATTCTCCTTTTCCAATCTAAATGAATCTCGCCGGTGAATTGGCCATGTAGATGAGAGAGCAAGCTGAGATTAGGCATGTAATCATACACTATCAGCCGTTGATCTGTCCCAGCACAATAGCCTCTCAGACCCAGCAAATTTTTGTGCCTAACCCTTCCGAGAACTTCAACTTCCACTGCAAATTCCATCTCAGCTTTTGAATTCATAGCCTTCAACTTTTTCACTGCAATCTGCATCAGAAACCCAATAAATAAATAAATAAATAAATTAGGATCGATTCTATTTACTGAATGAAAGGATCCTCTTAATGTTTAATTTGTCTCAATAGCACTGGTTAAGATAAACAAAATTATGACTTTAGTTTTTTCAAAACATCAGAAACACTTGAAATCTCATTTTTATTTTGTCAATGCATCATACATGCACATAAATTTCATCGAACAGTTACACTTTGACATTTTTAATTATAAGATTTTTTTTTTTTTTACGTGTGTCTATTAACATAATTCTAAAATGAATATCGAATAATGGCAGAACGAACCATTATTTCACAGTAAGATTGCGAAATATACCTGAAGACCATCGCTGGTTTTTCCCCAGTAAACACTTCCAAATCCACCTTCTCCAAGCTTGTTATCATCACTGAAGCCCTTTGTTGCTGTATGCAACTCCTTGTATGTGAATATCCTCCATGTTGCATTATTAGGTGTAGTAATTGTGGTTATACTGCAAAATATACATGAATAAAACAAAAATTAAAAAAAAAAAATAAACATTAATTTCTGCTTCATTTAGAGCTTTAGTTTTGCATACCCTTCTTCAACCTTCTCTGAACCACAGCAGCTCAAGATTGATCCCATAGTTTTTCAAAATTCTCTTGATTTTCCCAGATGGTGTTTCTTCTTTTAAACTCGAGTAATGGTGTTCTTGTCATTTCACTTGTAGACCCAGCCGCCCTCGGCCGGCTGGCTTCAGTTTTAGAAGGAATCTTCTGAGGAACATGATGAGTATATCAACATTAATTAAATTGGAAATTAATTTAATATATTAATAATTAATTAACATGGACTAAGTTGTGCTAATTAATATCAACTTAATTGAGAAATCCAATAAAAGCATATATTTGATACCGTCTGTAGCATCTGAGTATCATGTCATGTGAGACAGTCCGTCATACTTACTAGGATACATATACACATTCTCGCAACAATGAGCTTGTAAAAATAAAAAGAAAATACGGCCTTGCTAATGAAGGATATGTGTTAAAATTTTAATCTATTAACCTAAAGTTATGAGATTAATTAGGTGATTAATGATGTTTTATATGATCCACTTAAAATATAGCATATAATAAAGAACTAAAAATTAAGCCAAGGTCACATAATAAAGAACTTATATATATATATATATATATACATATGTATGTGTTATTTCATAAAATTTTGCCATTTGGCCTCAATTGCTGGTTGGTCAACACCATTAAATTTATAGGATTAGATGATAATATAAAATAAAAACGCATGGAAAATTTTGACTGACAGCAAAATAGAAATGTTTAGAAATCTTAAAATCAAATTAGAATTGTCCTGCTTTGCATGTCCTCCTAGCCTGTAGGGTCTCATCGATCAGAAAACTTTGAGTTGTTAAGTTGTTGGCAATCTAAAGGAGCATTAATATACAAAGTTGAAACTATGCACAAATTTTGGGTAAATAAACATGAATTATTTGTCTCCCAACTATAACAATCAAGAAAAATATTTAATTTAATTATAGTTGGTTTTCTTGGCAAGCTTAAGAAGTAATTTTTATTTTTATTTTTTTAAGAAAATTCTTTATAATTTGATATCATAACACAACGCATCATATTTGATTATGAAAGGCCACCTTTCTTCTTCGCCCAGAATTTGATAAGAAAAGATACTCTTCTTCGGTTGCTCCCAAACTGCAAAAAGACATTCCACATAATCACCAAATATTTATTGGGTCCGTTAAATCTTATACACAAAACTTAAGAAATTAAGAATAAAATTCAAGCTATGACCTTTTTGCTCATGTCATTTTCATGGACTAATAATAATGCACACGGATTCTGCAAAGTTTACTGTTGTTTTCCATTTGGAACACACTTGCCAATGCCTATAGAATTAGCACTTTTTGGTCATTAGAATTTATAAAAATATTAGATCTTAAATATTAATGTTAAATCTTTTATAATTTAACTTACGATCGATCGAGTATTGAACATGAAACGTTGATTATTTTTTATTTTAAATTTTAAAATGTTCGTAATTAAAAAAAAAAAAAAAACTTAAAACAACATCGATAATTGCCTCAACATTTTATTCTGCTTTGTTTAGTGAATTTTGGTTTCATGGATTCGGTGACTTTTTGCATAAGATCTCATGTAGCAAATCGGGCCGAGCCAAGCCCACCATTCTGTCTAAAAGTTTAAGCTTGTTGGGTTTGTTAAGTAACCATCTGCTTTCAAAGTTCAAACTCTTTTATATTGTTTCTTATATTTACATATAGTTCTAAATGCACTCAAATTATTTGCTTCAAAATTATTTAACTGTTGTCAGCGAAATTGTGTTCAAATTTTTTCATCCAATTCTTATTTTTCTTACCATACATCCGCATTATATACAAATAAAAACAATTTAGGATTCTCTCCTAATTTGAATTGTACTTAGTTTATCTGCATTATATTATATACAAATGAAAAGAAATTATGATTCTCTTTTAATCAGCTTAATTTATCTAAAATAGATTTCATGGTTAATAGAAATATTAGATCGAATCAAAACTTTTTTTTTTTTTAATTCTCACGTAAATTAAGTTTCCAGCAAGCCACTGATTTAAATTGTACTTAGTTTATCTATATTATATACAAATAAAAATAAATTAAGATTCTTTCCTGATCTCAATTGTGCTTAGTTATTAAAGATTTTATTGTGCATGTTCATTTATATTAGAGTATGGTTAAGATTTATTTATTTTTATTTTTTTATTTAATAACTATTAATTATAAACTTATATGTTATTTACAAAATCGTATTAGGAGAGAATTCTATTCCAATAATAATAAAACATAATCTCCCTTTATAATTAATATGACAAGAATTGGATATTAAAACTGTTACTTCATGACCAAAAAAATTAAAACATTAATCTCTCTTTATTAATCACTTTGCTTCTTACATTCTTAAACTCGAGTTCTCATGTTTTCCAATATCATGATTAGCTATTTCTAATTGTTAAAGCATTAATACTTCACCTTAGTTTTCATAATTGTATATATAATTTCAGTTTGATCCCATCTCCATCGTCTAATTTCCTTCTGAAACATGTGTAAAACTCATCGGTTGTTATCTGGGGCACCATGAATATGTGCACATTGGCCCAAAAAAATTCAAGAAATTAAACTAACCTCAAGTTGATCGAGATGGACCATTTCTAGCCAGAGATAAGAAAGTTCATGTGTTTTAATTTTCAAGCCTTTCCAATTCTACAGAAGCAGCAGAAGAAGAAAGAAAGCAAAAGTGCATGTAATAATTCTCAAACATATTCCTCTATATATGATCTATCATTATAGTAATTAGAATGTTTTGATATGACGTCCAGCATTATAAATATGTAGCTAGTCATCAATTATTGGCACTTTCTGGACAGGCTTTGAGCTGTTCATGCGCATGCAGTTTTGCTAAATAATAATGCCTTTGTCATTGAAAAAGATAGCCACAAATGTTCTTGATATCTAGTTGCTAAATGGAGAAGAAAATAATGCAAGTTGATAGTGGTGCTTAATTTAATAGTTACCAATTACTCTATCGATTCCTCTTACAAGTTTGTTCTAAGATTAATCTATGCTATAATTACAGTGTGCAAATTGATATATTGGCACACATTCAATGCACCAATGTGCATTTCAGTGTATTCAGTGTAGTTAAACAAAAATAATTTTAACAGTGTGATATGTTAGAAAATAATTTTAACATGTATTTTTATATATTTTAATTTTTGGATTGGAAGAATTAGACCCAGGTGTGATAAATAATTTTATCTAACGATAGCACAGATGGATAATCACATATTAAATATTGGAAGAAGCAAATGGATAATCACATATTCCCATTCCATTTATAATTATTAAAAGTTCTTTATTTTCTCCAACTTTTCACTTTGAAAATCCTCACCAAACCAATATATTTAGAATTAAATTGCTTTCAATTAAAAAATAAAATTCTTTTCAAATGATTATAAACATAACTAATAGAAAGGGCAGTTTTGGGTTTGGCAAATGAAGTTGGTGCCTGGTGGTTGCCCAATTAGTTCTCTAAAAAAAATTAATTGAATTCTTGAAATAAGGTGTATAAATACATAAAAAAAAAGGGCACGATAATCTTTATTGCAGAATATTTCAAAAGTCCATATACGCAATAAAGAAATAATTTACAAACACAAAGAATCTCACTTTTAATAGGAATCATGATTCAAATTAAAATTCATATTATCATCTATTGTAAAGTTTTTCTCTCGATAAATATGAGTAATATAGAAAGATATAATTCTTGATTTGAGCAGCACAGTTCAATGCATTACGAAGACGCTACGGGGTTTTCATGACTATATAAGGAAGATTATTTGTCAAATTAATAAGCTTAACTAAAAGAAGATTAAATATTAGTTCAAACTAGAAAGCGAGAGAGACTATTGAATGTGCACTATTGTACTTAATTAGCAGCAGAAGTGGGTTTATTAATTAATCCAGAAACAATAATTAGTGGGCTTAGTTAAAAAAAAATTAAGATTATACCTCAGCATAGAGGGAGGTATCAGCGGAGCTATATATGCAAGAAAAGAACCGTGAAGAGAAAAAGAAAAATATCTGTACACAAAGCATCTATGATCTATTTATTTTCTTCCTTGTGAGGAAATTAAACTCGAAGGAAAGGTAATTGGCGGTTGCTGAAAGCAAGAAGATAACACAAATGTACACTTGGCAAACATTAAAATGTTAAAAAAAAAAAAACCGTGGGCTCCTTGTTCCAAAGTTCGTAAGATTCTCTAATTTTTGAACTATTTGTAAACAATGATCGTTCAAAGCTCTTTTTTCTTCTGCTTTTGAAAATGGAATTGAAAAAAGCATTTTCTTGCTGCCGCATATATTTCTCTCCCACTGTTGAAATTTCCAATTAAAACAGCAGTGGGAAATAGTTGTCCCGACTAATACAGTGTGCAAATACATGTGTATTTATTCATTTTCACAAATTTGCTTTTCTTCTTCTTTTCTGAATAGTGCATCAATCATTGGAATGCGGCTGCAATACACGGTTGTTTATAATACATTCGTAGCTCAGATATTTATGTTAATGTTTTTAAAAATATACATTAATGATAATAAATTATTGTATTTTAACCAATTTTTTTTAATCATGATATATAGTAAATAAAATTCCAACCACAAATCTTCTATACCAATCAAAACCCCGCACCCCCATATAATTGTTGCACAAATTTTTCGGTTACGAGTAATACCTCTAAAATATGAAACAAATGGCCAGATATAGCACAAAAAGACACTATATATGCATAGAATACTAGTGCATCAAATACTATATCACAATTTATTTTGGAAACATAAAAGAAGGAAAAAAATAAAAGAATGAACAGCCCATATTCCGGAAATCCTAAGCTTCGGAATTTGTACATGCAATTTCCATTGCAGCTTTTTGAAAACACAAAAACCCGTATACCAAGTCCAGAACATTCAAAAGAGTATAATTGGAACACATGTTGTTATGCTAGCTCTCTTGTTTTAATAATAAATAATCTAATGCCATGAAATTTATTACTACAGTTGCAGAAGAGACAGGCAGAAGAGACTTTAAGAAAGTTTGTAAAGAAAAGATAAGAAATTAAATTATAATTAGATAGGGCAAGTCTCAATGTTTCATAAAGAATTGTGCAATCTGTCACAGCTTCACCTCGCCGCGTCAGGCTTACCTTCAAAAAACCCATATGCACAGCTTTACACGTGGCTTTTCTTTAATCTTCATTCTTCTGGAGATACTTAAGACTGCCTGTCAAAATTTATGGTTTCTGAATTTTCCAAAATCAGATTTAAATTACCAGATTAATTTTGTTTTTGTGCTGGAAATTAATTAAGCCTTGGAAGCTTTTGATAAACAGCTAATTCTTCCATTCAATCTCAACTAAAATTTACATTTCCCGAGCAAAGCAAAAGAGAAAGGAAAAAAAAAAAAAAAAGGCCACACCAATCTAGCTAGCTAGCATGGAAGCTCAAATACAGAGACCATCCCCAAAAACCCACCAGAACAAAACCAGTAATCCGAGCTCTTAATCAAAAAAACGCAAAATAAAGTTTAATGGGTCTGATCTGAGGACCCATTTGTGTCCATGTTCCCACTGTGTACCTGATCACCACTCTGCTTCACTTCTTCTTCTTCCAATTTCTCATTCTTATCATTGCAAGAACAGCTCTTGTTACCATCATCACCGAAAGAAGAAGACCTGCCTGACATTGGTGTGGCCAAAAATGTTGGCTTCAATTCTCCAGCCATAATCACCAAAATCTTCTCTTCAAAAACCTGCGGTGGTTTCTGAGTATCATCTTTTTTGCCCTCTCCGGCCTCCAAATCACGATCTGCAGTGCCATTATCTTCTCCGTCGAGGTAGCCGGAGAGTTTCCAGTACGAGCATGCAAGAATCAAGAGAGCAAAAGCGATCAAACCCAACATAGCAGCTAACCCACCAAACAAATACGGGACAGGAGAGTGCCAAGGGGAGTGTGTTTGTGTAACATTTTGATGAGCAACGTGAGATGGTTGTCTGGGTGTTTCCATGTTAAAAAATTCTGAAAGAGAGAAAAATAAAAATGTTGTTTGCAGAGGAAGAGAAATAAAGAAATGTTTTGAAGTTTGTGTTGAGAAGAAGAAGATGAGTTTAAAGCTTTATTTATAGAGGAAAAGAGAAGTAAAGGAAGCTAGAGGCTTTGGTTTTTGGTGCGATTTATGTCATCATTTTGTAACGAGTCGGGGCCACTAGGGTTTCTCGGGGATATCTAAATATTGTTTTCAGAACAGTAAAACGCACTAAGTTGAAGAAAAAAATTTGTGATGATGTTAGCACATAGTTTAATTAATTAGGTTTTGTGTTTATTAGATGAATACAATTTAAGAGTGTTATTGGATATGAATAGGGAATAGGAATAAATAATACTTAAAAGAAAAAAAGTACACAAGGGCAAAAAAAAACTTATTATATATTCTTTACTTCCTTCATAACGTGACCAAATAATGTTGTTTGTTGCATGATTATATGCTCCTAGGAAGGTTAAATTTGCACTCAAATAATAACAATTATCCAAATGAGGTAGGGCCTCAATTCTCGAACAACTGATATAACACTATTGAGAGTTACAATGATGTAATTCTTTTAAAGTAATTGATGGTAATTGGATTTTTTTTTTGAAGCCTATTTCATTCGATTTTGATTTTGATTTTTTTGATTAATAAAATTAAGTGTAAATTAAATTGATATAATTTCAATAATAAAGTGTATCAAAACGCGATTTGTGATTTGATTCAATTTTATTCTCATAAAACTCTTTTGTTGAAGAGATTAAATAGTTAATTCTTATATTATACCTAAATTAATTGAATCTCTCCTTTTTTTTTTAAAAAAAAAAAGGTTATTCCAATTGAAATCAAGAAACTAAAAAACACTAGAAAGAACATGTCCTAAGCATATAGTAATATATATTTTTATGCATATTCTTGTCTTGATGCGTCACACAAACTTTATAAAAATGATAAAATTTAGTAAATGATTAGGAAACACAAGCGTGGATCATCATATTGCAATGGATGAATTATCTAATTTCTTGCCGTAAATAGAGGATAGAAACCATTTCAAGAAAAGCTCTTGAAAGCCTAAATTAAAGAAGATGCACGCAGTTGGCTATCTACATACATACAAAAAGTTATAGTGGATTGCTGGATGGCATTTGTTGTTTTAAAAAAAAAAAAATTGAAACGGTTACTTAATCATATATAATAACAATTATTCCTTGTCTTCTTTCAATATTTGTCCTTACTTTCCTCAAGTGTACAAATTTCAATTGCACAAATAAATAAATGGAACATGTTTTATATATGTACTAAGATACATGTAATGTTCGTGAATAAAATTGAAATATTGAATTAATTTGTGATGTCATATGATATTATTGCAGATAGATACATTATAAGATAACTTGAGCTAGGTAATAGGAAAAAAATTGTATATATTTTTTAATAACTCTTTTCAATTAAATGATATCGAAAGTTAATATTTTTATTTTATATATATATGCTAAAGAAATTGATGTTTTGAGTATTAAATTATATATATATATTTATAATTCCCTGACTTTGATCTAAAATCCTTGCTATAGATTAATGGTATAAAAAGCAGTGTCTTTGCATCTCATTAAGATATAAAGTAAATGATTCTTTCTTTCTCATGTCTCTACACGAATCATAATCTTTTTTTTTTTTTTTGCTCCCTAACTTTATTTATGGATTAAATAGATGTTTATATAATCACTCATGAATCTTAAGTACATATCAACAATTTGAGTGCTCTTACCCCTTAATTATAAAACAATGTAAATACAATTGATCCCACATTCAACTTTTCGTTGTCTATAATTATAATTAAATTAACATAAGAATATTATTATATGAATTTGACATTTTCCTCCAAAAGATAAAATACTCTTCTCTCTTCCTAATCAGCTTGTTGTCTTGGTTTCCAAACAAGGCAGACTGATCAGGTGGTTTCAACTTTCAAACAACAAGGCCTGCCAGTCTTAATTTAAAGAAAAAGATGAATTTCGGGACCCAAACAGCTTGGAAATCGAAATGCTGTCCCCACCACTACCTTATGCTTTCTGCCAATAATAGCAATTTAATGTTCAAAAGACGACCAGCTAGCTATTTGCATTACGTAAAGCTGAATATACGTGTTTGCAGAAACCAAACAAATCACAAGAAAACAAGCCACTTTCCCTTTTCCTTTCTGTAACGTATGAAATATGTCTCTCTTTAAGTCGAGTAAATCTTCTTCTTTTCCTCTTCGACTGTTTCAAGAAATATAACATAATTTTAGTTTAGAATCATAAATTATAAGGTAAGATTGGAGCTGGAGTCTAATTTCAGTAAATTTGACCAAAAAAAAATACTGTTGGCATAATGAGTGGTGGGATCCAATCACTTGGTCAGCTTCCACCACTCAACGTACACGCCAAGGACAATTGGATATTCTTCTCCCATTGCATACATCCAAAGTCTACATTATTATATAATTCAATGGAAAAAAAAATATTATATTCAATGAAATATATATATTTTTTAATATTTCCACTAAGATTTTATATCTTAATCTTAATTAAAAGAGCTAGATGAGGAACAAGAATAATTGTTGAGAGAAACAAATCCTAACCAAATCCCACTTCATGGATTAATTAATAATTATTAAGTGAACTAAACGTATCCTCCTTTCTTCTAATACGCTAAAACTTCTTTTTTATTTTTCATATTAAATTCTTGGATGTCATTTAAATCGCAAATTTGGTAGCAAAGTTGACAATGTGATACATCAAATCCTAATATATTTAATATTAACATATGGTTCTAATTAATTCATAGATAGCCACTTAAACACCCAAAGGTTCTGTAGTTATTTTGCCATTTCCGAATCATTAATTATTAATTTAGTTTATTTGTGGTGTAAATTAATTCAATTGTTCGTTATGATAAGGTTCGATTTTATTTGAAGATTGTGAATATATAATTTTGTATCTTTTTTTACATTGAGTAATGTACCTTATATTATTCGTTCACGTTAGCATGAAGATAAGCTAATTAATATCCGGAGTCCACTAGGTTTAAATCAATTAATTAGGTTAATTATAGAAATAAGAGTCACATCAATGAAATAATTATTTTATATGTAAAATTAAACATTGGCTTTTTTCCAATTGTGTATTAATAGATGAAAATTTTTTAATTTATTGAAGTGGGATTTCCACCATCTTGATGAATTAATTAACATTAATTTTTTTGTTTAATTTTGGTTGCTTAATTCATTAATCATGAAAATAATTACTAGCCAAGAGAATATACATTATTTTATGCAATTGAAAATACTTGGTGCTAATACTTAATGTAAGATATGGTGGATAAGGATGAGGGAAAACGAGTGAGAAGTTTAAGGATTGGACCGGTTGTTAAGTATACTACATTAAATTAATTAAAGGCTATAATAATTAAAGATTAATACTTTTAGTGTGATTAAGGGGTCACCTATGGAAATTAGTGTGATAATGTTGGAATCTACAGTCACAATAACATAAAATGTAATTTAAAGGGTGAAAGGGATAAGTACTTGCTCCCTACATGGATGGAAATGTTAATTGTTTGCTTAAACAATTGTGAGAAGAGCATTCTCTTAATATCTACTAGATTTAATCATTGAATGAATTTGATCAAAGTGCTTAATAATAAATCACATATAATAATAATAAAAAAAAAAGAAGTTGTATCTATTATTGATGTCATATTGCACCTTATCTATATGTCGATTAGATACAACAAATCACATATTTTTAGTGTACAAATCTAATTCTTACAAAAAATTAACTCAAATTTTATTAGGAGTTAAAAATAAAAAATATTAGAATTAAAAAAAAAAAGTTATCTTAAACTTTATAACATATATAAATTTATTCATATAAATTAACGTGACAGTGTTAAATTATTTTTACATATCTTATATTTTCAATTATTCAATAATATAACTTATTACTAATCTATAAAAATAAAAAATAAAGTTTATATAAGAGTTTATTATTATAATTACAAGTCTACAGAGGAATTGTTTGAAAACGAGTTTTTAACTCTAATATTATAATAGTAAAATATATTAATTATAAAAGTTTAAATAATTTAATTGAAGATTTAACACTAATGGTTAACACGAGGGATAACAATTTTACCATATGTAATTGAAGATGTCAATTGTCATGTGGTTGGCTTGCATATAAACACTAAAAAATAAAACATAATGGAAGTGCTTGAAGTGTGGACAATACATAATTGGCATTAATCGATAATGTTAGCTAGCTACCTCAATTAATAAAGACCCTAGCCCTAGGTGATAAATAATGGATATTATCTTCTTCACCTTTTGATTTAGATAAAGCCAATTAAGCTTCTCTCTCTTTCTGATTATTTACACATTGATTGAAGATAACTGGTCCAGGGTTACATATAATTAGTCTCTGATAACAATATCTATCGCTATCACTAAAAAGAGAATAATACTACAGAAAGCAAAATAAGACAGATTCCAAATACCTCAATAATCCAAACAAAGCAAAGGAAAGAAGAAAACTCGATGAAAAAGTAAAAGCTAAACAAAGAAAAATAAGTGAAGAAGACATTAACATTGTTGGGTTGTTTTCAAATTTCAATTATATATAACAAAGCAGTGGTAGTGTTTCAGTTTTCTACCACTCAAATTTAGATGTATATCCATTGCTTGTTAAAAGCACCCAATTATTATAAAGGTTTGCACTAGCTAAGTACCACTTATATTATTTAGTGAAGAAATTGGGGGCATTTAATTGCTAGTTTCTTCATAAAATTGTCTATCTACTTTACCTAACATTATATAGCATTTAAAAGCAAGTTCCATCGTGTAGATTGCTTCTTGAAATTTCAGTGTTGGTTGATTCGATTGAGAAAAGAATACTTGTTAGTACAAATCACTTAACTCTGTAACAGCTTTATTGCACAAAAGCAAGCAATAAAGAAAAGGATACAAAAAAGCAAGGCTGAATTCAACTTTGACTCCAATAGTAAGAATAAAAAGATTTTAAGTAGATGAACAAGTCTGTCTTTCTCGACTAAGTCGAGAACCACTCCTATCAAATCAAATTCTAATACAAAAGCCAGCCAGACATGGGCCTATTTTTTGAAAGCATTTTTTTTTAATTATCTATGCTGTTGTGATTATAACTTGAATGACCAAATAATTTATTAAATTAACTAAATGTTAAATTATGAGAGAGAAGGCTTTGGTTTTCTCTCCCAGGCACCTAACCCCATTTCAGTTAAGTAAATTTATGATGCGATCAAAAATGATATAAAATCACCGTGTGCTTGTGCCCTGAAAAAGCACCAAATTTTAAAAGCACTTTTGGCTCTGCAACATAAAAGAGACCAAAACAAATCGCACTAACCAACAATAACTGAGGGGTCACCATGCATTACGGTACAAAGGCAAAAGAGATTTTTCATATCTCCTCGTTTGATATTGGTACCCAATAGCCTACTGCATAACTTAATCTGTAAACGGATAGAATTAAAAATAAATTCACCAAACAAATAGGCCAAACACTATTTATTCAGATAGAAATGTTAAAAATTCTACTGTATTTGTATGGCAATGGCAGAAACTGTGGTTTTGAGACCACTAATTTTAGTGGACAACTTTCTGAGGAATCAATAACTTAGTTAAGAATTATGTCCAATCAGAATAAATTAACCGCTAGCACATAAATCAACTAAGGGCACCTTATCAAATATTAGTGGTTCCTCACATAGCAAAATTTCATAAATTCGTCACAATAGAATCATTATAAGTATTTTATGTATGAACAATGGCATGCCAGACATTGACTTGAATGAATGTTCTTGTTTCACAAGGCAATGACATATATGTAGAGATTATCTTTTCTGGGAGTATCTTCTTTTTAAGTCTCCTAGGTTTTGAGTATGGTTTGAATGTAGAAAGATTATATCATATACTATTGTTGATGCGGCGAGTAAAGTTCCTACATGTCGCCAAAAAGATCAGATTTAGAAATCAAAGATATGAGATATCATAATGCCCCATTACACTTTCACAATAGAGTTGTATAGATAAGTAACTAGTATGTAGGAGCAAAAGATTAGTATTTAAAGTGTAACATAGAGAAATGATTTTTTTTTTACTTTATGGCAATTGACCTTATGAATGCAAATTGTGATGTCTTGGCAAGTTGTTTGATACTAACAAATTAGAGTGCACATAATGTCAAGTATATCACTCATTGCCAACATATGCACACCTTTGTCTATCTATTATCTATCACATGGTCATGGTGGAAGCAGAGGGGCAAGCATATTGTTCCCTCAACAGTTAATGCATAGGACAAATAGGACACTTTTAACCTTACAATTATAGCTTCCTAAGGAAAAGGGTGCATCCAAACCCTAAAATATGTGCATTAATAAGGTGCTACAATTTGATTGAGTTTTCACCTTCCATGTTTGGTGCTAATGTTTCGTTACAATCACAACAAAGATATCTCTCTTTCCTGTAGCATCATTTAAATTGAACTTCTCTCTAATCCTAATGTAAGCAGGAACCAAATCTCGAACTTCTTCCTATCATTTTAACTAACTAGTAACCGCGATTGACAGAGTTACCTCACTAATGTAGCTAAAGCATCAATAGTTCTACCAGTCTGTCTATAATGGTCTCAATCAAAACTAAAATACTCACTGCTTGTTCATGGTAGCAAGTGAATAACATTTATGAGATAATTTCCTCTCATGGAAAAACCTTAAAATGAAAGCTGCAGGAAGCTTGTCCGTCCAATAACGATGCCTTTTCTTTTCTCCTATTTGCTTAAATCTTATTGGGAAATCTTTCAATTGGCTTCATGTATTTGTTGACATTAGGTGTTGAGATAGTGATAGATTACCTAATACTGTCACTAATCATGTAATCATTAAGCAATTTGAGTCAACAGTTGGGCCTACATAACTATCAACACTTTGATTTCACAGAACAATCAAGTTTAGCAAGACAATTATGTAAGCTTATCCCATCACAGAAATTAAAGCCTCCCACCCTAATCAAAATTAGTGATTTTGGAAATTGCTAATCTATTAGATTATCATGATTTGACTTGTTTATCATGCTCTTTTAACTTGTATTAATATTCACATTGGTGCAACTACCATACATATGTTCTACAGAGTACACAAGCTTATAATCCATTACATAAAATTTAACATGGAAGTTAGGACATGTAACTTCATACATCAAACAAGTAATTTCTCATTTTTGCAAGTTTTATATCCTAGATTGCATTTAAAAAGTTGAAGAGTTTTACCTTCTACGATGTAAAAATTCAGCCTCGTATTAATATGCCTTTCTCTATACTGGTCAAATTCTCTATACTGGTCAAATTCTCT
>JAXCLQ010000013.1:1652644-1676409 GCA_035584115.1 Cedrela odorata | reverse complement strand
TTCTCTATACTGGTCAAATTCTCTATACTGGTCAAATTCTCTTCCTATTTTCAACTAAAGATAGTGCAAACTCCAACAAATGACCTTACGCAAAAGGATACTGGAATAAAGGTAATGGGCATGAAACCAATAAGCAAAATACAAGAAATGATGAATGGGCATATGTTGTATTGTAGTAAGAAAAAGAGGGTGAGAGTAGCCAAAGATATGATATTTGTGGAGGCTGAGTCAGTAATCAATTAAGTTGCCTAGTGTAGTGGAGTGAGTTGTGACTTTAAAAAGAGAATAAAATTGGAGAGGACACTTTGCTCCCCCATGAGTAGACAAATTGATAATCTAAAGACACGGATGCACCGGGACCAGCACCCACGGCCCCCACCGCCTCCTACCCACAAGTCATTTTCTCCTACGCCCTGGCCTCCTCACTTTTATTTTATTTTATTCAACTGTAAATGAATCCCAACATCTTCTGCTAGCACTAGGACCTTTATCTTTGAAGAATTAACATCTATCGGAGAAACTTTTGTTTCTTTTCTTTAATTCTTTTTTCATTCCTTCTAATTTTTTGGTTAAAATTGGCAATTAAGAACAAAATTCAAATGTTTGGGAATGTCATTTATTTATATGTGGGAATGTCCACAACTCATTTTGCCAAAATTGACATGCTACTATGATTGAATATGGATAATATTTTCAGTTAGTTTCTACTTTTGATACCCACAATCACAAACATTACCAAATTCAAGCACCCCCATTATATACCACACCTCATATGCAATCAAATAAAATTCATTAGTACTCAAATGTGACTTGCTGAGGAAATTCTTTGCTAGTTAGACTAATAAACTAGATAAAAAATGTGCAAATTTTAATTATAACCACAACCAAATGGCAGAAAAATCCCCAAGAAGGATAATACTAAATACCAGTTACTGTAACTAATGTACTGAATCATGTATAAGATCACCTCATCATACATGAAATCCAGTTGAGTATCCAAAGATAGCAGTACATTCTAGATGGCTGAACCAACACCAGAATACATAATTGCTGGGATGATCATCACTTCCCCCTGTAATCCAGAAAAATGAAACCCATTAGTTTAGAAGAGACAAAGAGAGAGATGAAGTTTGTTTCTGTTTTGCTTACGTGTTCATCATCAGAGTTATGTTGTCGCCTTTGAGAAGAATCCTTCCTGTGAAAGCAAGACAAAGGAAAAGATTTAGAGCATGCCATGGGATTAGAGGAAAAGGTAAGAAAGTGGTTCACCTAATGACTTTTTGGTGTTTTTCTTGATGTTCACTTCTTCAGCATCATCTAAAACTAAGTTCATGTACTCGTCGAAACCCTGTGAAAGAAAAATAAACACTGAAATCAAAACTAATTGAAGATTTCAAAATGCAGACTATTAATATATTTGTCTGGAACAATATCACTTTGTTTTCATCTTCCACTTTTATTTATTGTGTAAAGCCGTAAAAAAAGTTTCAAATCAATTTCCACACTCCAAAATCAGAAAGTAACAGAAAATGCTGTTGACAGAAAGAATAAGACATATGAAGATTTCTTATGTGGGAAATGTTCATACCTCAGAACATTTCAAACACTGCTCAAGGGACAGACACGTAGTCCCAAACTACACTGATGAAACGTGATGTATTTGCAAAACACTTGTCTTATATTAGTTTTCCTTTCGGCAATCATTTTATGACATTTTAAAGCCAGTATCACCTATCCTACATGAAGGGACAGACACGTAGTCCCAAACTACACTGATGAAACGTGATGTATTTGCAAAACACTTGTCTTATATTAGTTTTCCTTTCGGCAATCATTTTATGACATTTTAAAGCCAGTATCACCTATCCTACATAATTTATCCCAAGTATTCTCTTGCTTTAAAGAGGTGTTTTTTCTGACAACTTATATGGTTATATGAGATTCAAGCCTTTAAAGACCATATTTGAAGTCAAAGACACAATAAGAGGCCCTCTTGTTAGATATAGGATGATAGAAACTCACAAAGTGACAAGCCATATTATGAAACAAAGGAAAACTTGAAGTCTCAGTTGGTTCCTCCACTTTTCCCTTAATATAAAAAGTTGTTCTGACCTTACATAGAATATTATCTTATAGAAGATCAACCACAAGAATGGACTACAGGACTTTATATTACCTATCCAACAAATTCCAAGAATGGATTACGTGACATTATATTACCTATCCAACAACTTCCAAGAATGGATTACAGGACATTATATTATCTATCCAACAACTTTCAAGAATGGATTACAGGACATTATATTACCTATCCAACAACTTTCAAGAATGGAATACAGGACATTATAAAAGTAAGAGATAGTATTGAAGTTCAGAAAGTAGAGAAATTAACAGCTGAAATATGAATAACTGAAACAATAGAAATGATGTCTACAATCATAACCCAAGTTACTATTTCCTCAAGAGCAGAGGGAAGAACGAAGGACAATAATAATATGCCTTTCTAGTTAAAAAATCAGCAAACATAAATAGGTAAACAAGATATTTTGACAGTAGAATAATTTACACATCTGTTTGCTGGTCAAACCCCTAACGGGCCTCATAACCATTTCTTGCAGAACATGAAAAGGGAGCATATAACCAAACTTCATACAAGGTAGAAGGGTAAAACGCTTGAAAAAAAACACCAATACTCAGCTGCTTACTTTCTTAACAACATATGGTTTATTTTTTTCTCTTCTTTTGCAGTTCATAGAAAAAGTATTTATGAGGGGCAATGCATACCAAAGAACAAAAACATCCTTTAAGATTGTGAGCAATATCAGCATGTTGATTCAATGATTGAGGGAGTACAGCAATTCTTGAAAACTACAATTACTAATGAAGGTATTATTCAGTAGTGTGACAACTGTTTCTTTCACACCACAAGCCATATAAAAAGGGACATCAAGATGTGAAGGCCTACACCCCTGAGACATACATCTGAAACAGAATAGTACGGAAAAACGGAAAACCAGATGGTAGAGAAACAACAAAGAAACAACATAATCTTGAGTATTTGGAACTCAAATCATAATCTATGGCTTTAGATCTTGAACTCATGAATTAAACTAAGGACAGGGTAAAGGAAATGTAGCAGTCAAGGTTAACGTCTTTTTCAGCCAAAACACAAGCTCCGCCACAATTCTATTCTCAATCCCATCCAAAACCCCCTGTTTCTCAAGTATGTGTTGTTTATATATATATATATATATATGGGGTTCTTTCATTTCTAAGAGAAAGGAAAACCCATATGAAAAACAAGTTCATGAGTATCAACCGAGTCATCAGGGTATCATGGTTAGAACATAGAATTAGGACATTATGATTGAATTCCTGCACATCTTAATTTCTTACCAAGTGGTAGAACTTGTTGAGTGTAGCACAAACTGTGGCAATTTATTCTACCTTTCTAAGCCTTTAGAAGCAGAGTTCTAATTAAGTAAAGAACACTTTGAAAAAACCAATTAAAAGTCCAAGCACAACACATTACAACAAGTTCGGATTAAACAATAATACTTATGCCCAGACACACATATATACAGCTTGAGGGAATTTGCTCAAAAGCATGAACTTAAAGAAGTTAAATTCAAACAATCGGTATGAAAAACACGAAAATGACATATCTTTAGTTCAAAATTCTAAAAGAAACAAAACTTACAATGATTCGGCCCTCAATCCTCAAATCCTTCTGCTCAAAAAGCCAAATCTGAATGCGAGCTTTCTGGAAGGATTCAAACCCAAACAAGAAAAATTAGCCAAAAACTGAACAACCCATCAACCAAAAAACAAAATTTAAGCAGACCCAGAAGAGCAGAGAAAGATATATAGTGGACTTACACTTTGAAGGAACCTGAAAATCAAGTTCTGGCACCGCATAGAAACCATGGTAACAGATAGGAAAAGTAAATCAGCAAACATTTAGCAAAAAAAAAAAAAAAAAAACCCTAAAAAGAAAATAGAAAAGACGTACAATGGGTTGAGTCATAATCCTCTGAACTTTGGTGCTCGCCATTGTTATCGAATTCAAAGGGATGCGCTTGAGAATTGAAGAGAAGAAAAACCCTAGCGAGGTGAAAAACCCCTCGTAAGAACCTAACTTGGTTAGAAGACGATCCGATAGTCAAAAGGCCCGGGCGCGCGATTTAGTTGAAATTTGTTTGGTGAATAACATCAGTGTCCCTACAATGTTGTATTATCTCCAAATGATATAGTTTTCTATTTGTATTAAATAGGTCCCTTGTTGTACATAGGTAGGAATGACAAAAATTCCAACCGCAATAATTATCAAAATAAATAGGTATCTTCTACACAGGGATGATAAATATTCCCACGGTCGCCATCATCTCCAAATTAAAAATTTTATTATATTTAATATATTTAAAATTAAAAATAAAACTAATATATATTTTTATATTTATATTAGTTTTATTTAGATTCATATTTTTATCAACTAAGAAATTATCAAAATAAAAATATAATAATTTAATATCTTAAATGACTAATTATAATCATTGAGTTAAATTTTTTACTGTATAAATACAAGATTAATAAAGGAAAAAATAATTATCAAAATTTTATTTTCTTATCTATTAAATAAAATATTCTTTTTCTACAAAATTAATTAATATATTTTTTTATCTAAAAATTAACATAAAATTTAATAAAATTTTAAATTTTTTATATAATTTATTTTTTAGTCATTTTTATTAAGAATCGAGGTTATAATTTATCAATATGTTAATTTGTTAATATTGATATATAAATTAAAATAAATAATTTATTTATACATGTTAATTTATTATTTATTATTTAATTTTGTTAATATTTCGTATAAAATTTTTATTTATTTAATATTAATAAATAAGCATTAGTGGGAACAAGGATCTCGGCTTCAAAACTAAATTTTTCTCAAAACGGAAATAGGTTAGGGACAAAAATATCACTCTCAAAGTGGGGATGAAAATAACCAGACCAATTCCCGATCGTTCTACTTTTACATATTGAAATAATCAAATTAACCATTATAATGTGATAACCAAGTAACTTCAGCATGAAAGAGTAATCCTGGTATTTAACTAGGGTTAGGAACCTATTTGAACAAATAACAGAACAATGTTACGTTTTGTGAAAGTTAAAGTATTAGAGATCTGAATGTTATTATCTCAAATTTGTTTATAAGCACCTTCCTTTTTTACTTTAATTCTTTTTTATATGCATAAATACAGATAAATCCCAAAAAAAAAAAATCGTCAGCAATTGAAAAACAAACACAATTGTGAGTTGGTTTGGGCCAAAATTTAAGTGGATTCTAAATTATTAATTTTGATTTAAAGTAAATAGATTCAAATCTATAATAAAGAATAAATCAAATCACACCAAATTAATAGGTGACGGGTTGGTTTAACATTTTAGATTAAACCAAAAATATATATATATTTATCTTTTTCTAAAATTTTATTTTAATTAAATTTAAATAAGTCATTACTTATTCAATAAAATATTAAAAATAAAATAAAATATTTAAAATAATTGTATCAGTTTAGTTTTTACAGTTTAATTCAAACTCAAACCAAAATTAAACTATTACTCATCGATTTAAATTTTTCCAAATAAAAATCTAATCAAAAAATTTCAAACCGATCCAACTTGCCTCGCCCTAGATATGAGCTTCCATTAAACATAACCGAGCATACCTCAAACATATTTTAGTCATTACAAACATGTGTGTGTGTGTGTATTTTTTTGTGTATAAATCTTAATATACAATTTAGGGATGAAATTGTATTAAAATCTAAGATTTGCGGGGGATTATAAGTAATTCAAAATAATTTTAAAAAATTACAGAGAGATCAACATTGTGTGTTTCGAGAGTCAAACTTTAGTTGCTTGGTACAATATAAAAGATAAAAATAAATATTGAAATCTTAGCATGTTAATCAACATTAAGATTGAATTTTTTAAAATTACTATGCACGTGTTAAGATTTTATGTATAAAATTTAAAATATAAATAAATAATAAGATTTTGTTTTTGAAAAGTTGAAAAGTCACTTGTTGACTTGAGCTGTCACAACTCGCAATTACTTGAAATCGTGGCTACCTACTTACCAAATTACATGCAATTGACTAGATTTTTAATCTTGACTTTATAGATAACTTTTATGGTTATGTAAAGCAATGCTAGGAAATTATCTCAAAATTGGTACGAAAAGTTTTTTTTTTATTTTTTTAATTCCAAAAAATATTTAGAAAT
Organism: Cedrela odorata; assembly: GCA_035584115.1. Taxonomy (NCBI): domain Eukaryota; kingdom Viridiplantae; phylum Streptophyta; class Magnoliopsida; order Sapindales; family Meliaceae; genus Cedrela; species Cedrela odorata. Next base: position 1,670,115 of record JAXCLQ010000013.1, on the reverse strand, counting down.
TCATGATTCTGCACAAAAGGCTCTTTTAGTTTATTTGTTTTATTTATTTTTATTTAAGTTTACACCAGATTCTTGCGGCGACTTGCCGTTTTTTGCAGGAAAATAAGATGGGTTTTGCAATTCAACAAAGATTCTTGCGGAGTTGGAGTTTTCACCTTCACCAGCTGCATCTACTGCTACTTGATTTGCTGTTTAATTAATTGACTTATTCAAACTTGCCACCGCACATGTATTTATATGCCAGAGTTCGAGCTGGAAAACTTAATCATGGCAAACAACACCTACCGTTTCGTTAATCTTCTACTTTTCTTTCTTTTGTTTATTCATGTCGTAGCCAAGGCAGAATCTGCAGAAGAAGTAGTTACAGAATCAAAATCCTTAGTCCATGTCGGAGCAGTTTTTGATCCGGAAACACTTGACGGTGCCAAAGCTGAAATCTCCATAAATCTAGCCATCGAAGATTTCTACAACCTTCATCCTAATTATCGAACCAGGTTATATGTACACTTTTCGACGGCAAAGGATCTTGTTGGCACGGCTGCAGCAGGTAATTATTTTATTAATTAACATAAGTACATTGCTTACCAAATTTTCTTCTTGTTTTATGTCTATTTCTTCTCATTTTCTCAGACTTCCTCTGTGTTTACTGCTATATTTGTTTTGACTGCGAGATCCATTATTATGTCCCTAGAGTTGTATTCTCACGTAAATTAATTTTATATAATTTTTCCCGTTTAGTCGAAATTATTAAGAAAAAAAATATTATTTGCTGTTGGAGAAGGATTATAATTATTAATATGCAGAGCACGTCCTTTTCTCAAATTAGAAAACAAAGTTAGTCATGTATTTAATCTTTCACAGAATATAAAACTAATAATTAAGCTTTAAAAAATTAATATCTTACATACATGATCCTTTTAATTTGTAATAATAAAAATAAAATAAAGTCAATCACTTTGCTTACCGCATAAGCTTACTTGCATAGAATAATGATGTTGATGTATAAAATTAATAATAAAGTAGGGCTAATTGAAGGTGACACACCAACTATTTAAGAGATATTGTCCCCATCAAACTTTCAAGGAATACTAGAAATAATTTAAAATTTTGGGTCAAATAGTTCAACCAATGTACTGTATGTTTAAAATTTGCAAATATGTATATTTCGAACTTTAATTTTTTAATTTTAATGCTTGAAATACATCTTACCTTGCAACAAAGATAATAAATTTTAGAATAATTAAGAGTTGCTTCCTATAATTCTCATTAAACTTTTTGGTTGTTTTTGAAATAAAATACAGCCGTGGATTTACTGAAGAATTTTCAAGTACACGCCATTGTAGGGCCACAAATATCTGCTGCAACTCCGTTTCTAGTAGAATTAGGTGAAAAAGCTCAAGTGCCAATTATTTCATTTTTCGAAACAAACCCTGCTCTTTCTCCCTCTGAAAACCCTTATTTCGTTCGAGTAACCCAAGATGATTCTGTTCAAGTAAAAGCTGTCTCTGCTATTTTACAGAAATTTGAATGGCATGAAGTTGTGCTTGTGTTCGAAGATTCGGATTATGGTAAAGGTTTCGTTTCTTATTTAGTTGAGGCATTGCAAGAGAGTGACATTCGGGTAGCCCACATGAGTGCAATCCCTACTTCTGCTGAAGATTTTCAAATTTCAGGAGAGTTAAGCAAGTTGAGGTCGATGCAGACTAGGGTTTTCATAGTGTACATGAATACTGCCCTTGCTTCTAGACTGTTTGCACTTGCAGATAACACAGGAATGATGAGTAAGGGCTACGCATGGCTAATCACTGCTGGTTTATCAAATTCGCTAAATGTCTTGGATTCTGAGGTTACTGATTCTATGGAAGGTGTGTTGGGCATAAGGTCTCATGTACCCAAGTCGAAAGAACTTGGATTTCATGACAGGAGATGGAAAAGTAAACTCCATTCGATGAAGCCAAACAGTTCGGTGACCGAAATCAACATTTCTGATTTGTGGGCATATGATACAATTTGCGCATTAGCCAGGGCGGTAGAGAGGATTTGGCAGTCCACAAATCCGAGCGTGGTAAAGCCTAACACTAGCAAATGTACAACATTTTTAGCAAGCATAGAATCTTCCAGGATTGGTCCAGTTCTTCGCAATGAAATCTTGAACACCAAATTTAAAGGCTTAAGTGGAGAATTTCATTTGGTTAATGGGAAGTTGGAAAGTTCAGTCTTTGAAATAATTAATGTAATTGGAAAAGGAAGAGTTGTTGGATACTGGAGTTCAGAGAAAGGAATATCCCAAAGTTTAGATTCAAGTGTAGGAAATAATTTGAAGCAAATTGTATGGTCTGGAGATTCAACAATACCACCCACAGGTTGGGCTATTCCCAGTTTAAGAGTGGGAATCCCGGTGAGATTAGGTTTTCCCGAATTTCTTCTAATGCAAAAGGATAAATTTTCTAGGGTTAAGTACTCAGGATTCTGCATTGATGTTTTTAGTGCAGTGTTAGATACATTAGAGAAACAATTAGGTTTCAAGATTGATTATAAATTTGTTCCTTTCGAGGATGAGAACGGAGAGATGGCTGGGACTTATGATCAACTTCTCAAGGAAATTAAGAAAAAGGTGAGGTCAATCACCCTTTTTCATATATTCTTTCTTCTAAATAAAAATTTTCTCGTCATTGAAAAATAAATGTTGATTATTTTTATTCAGAAGTTTGATGCTGTAGTGGGCGATATAACAATTGTGGCGAACAGGACAGATTTTGTTGATTTCACATTGCCATACACGGAATCAGGGGTGACCATGCTTGTGCCTGTTAAACATGACAATCGCAAGAACATGTGGATTTTCTTAAAGCCTTGGACCTGGGATCTTTGGTTAACAGTATTCATTGCTTGCATTGTCATTGCGGTTGTCCTACGAATTATGGAGCACTCTACTGGAAACTCAGAGTTTACAGGATCACCTATACGACAGCTTGGCATGATCTTAATGTTTCCGTTCTATGCTCTGGTCATTCCTCAAAGTAAGTCTCTACCCTTTACAGCTTACATTAATCAGTACTCTTCTTTAATTCATAAAAACAACAATGTGACATGATTTGATGTAACCTCTATGTTAAACTTTCCAATAGTAAGACTTCGTTCCGTATTCTTGTGCTGTAACTTTCAAGCCACGATTGCTGTAAAACAAAATTAATATATATTTGTCAAGTACATGTATAAGAGTGGGTGATAAAGTTAGTGTTTCTCAGAAAGCTGTTGTGAACGGAACTTAAATAGGCTAGAAAGTCAACTTCTGTAACTGTTTCATTAATTGATTTGTCTCTCAACGATCATATGCAATAATTAAGAAGATGATTTCTTCCTCTTATTTATATTGAATTGATGATGTTTTCTCTTGCTTGTAACAGAAGAGCTGGTGGTAAAAGACTGTTCCAAGTTTGTGTTGGTCATATGGCTATGGCTGGCATTTATCCTAATGCAGAGTTACACAGCTAGTTTATCTTCAATACTAACAGTAGATCAGTTTGAGCCCACATTTGATAACCTGGAAAAGATACGAGGAACGGATCAGTTGGTTGGTTTCCAGAACGGTTCCTTTGTAGAAAACTTCTTGGTACAGCAATTGAATTTCAGCAGTAACCAGATCAAGCCATTTAACAATTACCGGGAATACCACGAGGCCTTGACCAATGGAAGTAAAAAAGGAGGTGCTACTGCCATCTTGGAAGAAATCCCTTACATCAGAGTCTTCCTGAAGAAATATGGTTCCAAATATACAACGGCCGGACCAATATACAGAACCGATGGATTCGGCTTTGTATGTTCATCTCTCTATTTACCATCTCCGTTAAACTTTCATAACACTTTTTTAATTAATGTCGATTTCTGCACGTGATAAAATTTAAATTTGATGTTATTTAGAACATAAAAATGTTCACACTGAAAAAAGACTTCATACTTCAATATGTTTTAGGTACATTACTTACTTATGTGCTCGTCTTTTTGCATGCAGGCATTTGCGAAGGACTCTCCTCTGGTCTCTCATTTTTCAAAGGCAATTTTATTAGTCAGGGAGGACAAGACTAAAATGGATAAAATTGAGGAAAAGTATTTTGGAGACAAATTTACATCTCCAACTCTAGCTCCGTCTATCGCAACTGAAAGTTCTAGTCTCAGTGCCTATAATTTCGGTGGTCTCTTCATCATCGCCGGGATTGCTGCATTGTTAGCCCTATTCATTTCAGAAAAGTATATTTGGCAGAAACCTGTTGAACTTGCAAGACAGTATCTCACATCTCAGCATCCAGCTTCTAATGAGACCCAATTAACCGCACCGCCACAGCCAATAGCTCAGGATCAGCTGGACGTTAGTGGACATTCGCCACCTGATCAAGCAGAAGATTCAGGGAGCTCTGAGGGGATTCTAGACCGGAATAATGAAATTACTTCTGCAGAAGAAGATGAAGCAGAGAAAGCCGAAGGCCGCGCATCGTAGATTGGACTTCTGAGAATAACCATATATGGCAAGGCTTAACCTGTAATAGATGTTAGATTGGAAATCTTAAGACTGCTTCTATTGACCAAGTGGTTGGCAAATATGTAAACGCATGTACACTTGTGTATTAATGAATGCCTGTGTAGTTTGTTTAGTTATCTATACATGTAGTAATTCATCAGTTGTAAACAAGATAAAATGATGCACGATATCGATCAGGCATCATTTCGCTTTCATTGCTTCATCGTCTAACTGCAATGAGAGTTCACAGTCTCTTTCAACTTTCTTATATTAATACAAATGTGATGTTCTTATTTTTAATCCACCATTGCGATTGTACCCACCAGGGCCTCTATTAGTACCACATGAATCATCTGAAGAATGCGGTTCCGTGTACCATGTGGCACGATGTTATTGGTGAATGCGTGGGCCATGCAAAACGATCAAAACTTTTGGGAAGATTCCAAAAAGTTCAAGCCTTTACGATTTGAGGGCATTGAAGCTGCGAGAGATGAGTTTAAATTCATGCCATTTGGATCAGGGAGGAGGAGTTGTCCAGGTGAAAGCTTGGCCATACGGATGATCGTATTGACGTTGGGATCATTAATTCAATGTTTTGAGTGGGAGAAAGTTAGTGAGAAGATGGTGGATATGAGCGAAGGGACTGGACTTGTCCTGTTCATGGCTCAGCCTTTGCAGGCTAAGTGTCGCCCACGTCCAACCATGCTCAAGCTTCTCTCACAAATATGAAGTAGTTAGTTTGCCACAATATATGTATGCTCTCGACAAATTACTAATGGTTCATTTCGATCTGATGGAGCCTGAATTCTAAAGCCAACGTAGTCTCAATGAATAGATACTATAATTCTAATATGTTTTTGACTTAGCTCATGTATATTTTTTTTGTTTCTAGGGTGGTTTCTTTCGTTATTTAGTTTTTTTAATTTTGATCTTGTTGTGTTGCAGTATTTTAGAAATGGATGTGAGTGGAAATTACAAATAATGCATCACAATTCACAACCTTGTTATAGTTACGATATCTAATAACCATTCTTTTAAGTCTTTGCTTTCCACGCTCTTCCAGACTCTTTCCCATTTCTCTCCCCTGTTTCCAACTTTTCATAAACCTATTTTTCTTTCCTTTCTCTTAATATTTTCTTTCTTTCTTTCTTTTTGAAGGAAAACAGATCTTCACCTAGATTTGAATCTATGATGATTTTCTTCCATGGAGATATAAATTTGTGGTGGTTATAGATAATTTTGTTATTTTTAATTATCATGGACGGTAAATTTTTGATCTCTGCAAAAAAATTGGTTTTGTATCATTGGCAAGACTCAACAACTGTGGAAGAGGAGTTGAAAGAGCTAGATGATATTACTAGTGGATCTCCAAGTTATTGGGTGCACATTTAGTAAAAATATCGTCTGTATGAAATAACTATGTTAATTTAGGTTCTCATGAAAACCAAGGGCTGTAGTTAAGTCCATAGTTTTCTTACAGAGAAAATAAACTTCAAGGACAATTTATTAGAATAAAAAATTATATAAGACTATGCTACTTTGACAGGATATGCATAACTACAAGCACATTTGTTTACTATTTGTCTTTGCGTAGTCACGAGCGAGTTTCTGTGTTAACTTCTTCTGCAGAAGCATTTTCACTATTGTGACTGGAAATCCTCTCAGATTCCCTCGAATGCCCACTAGCATCCGCTTCAGTTGTCGACTGAATTACTAATTCTGTATCTGTTCCATTACAAGAATGAGATGAGATAAATTTTTTGGTGTATTCTTTTGCCAGTGAAACGGGTTTCTGCCAAATATATCTTTCTGAAATGACTAGAGCAAGCAATGTAGCAATCGCTGCGATAATGAAGAGGCCTCCGAAACTATAAGCCCGGAGGCTTGAACTTTCGGTGGAGATCGGTGCCAGATATGTAGAAGTAATTTTCTGATCTCCAAAATGCATTTTCTCAATCTTATCCATTATATCTCCCTCCCTCACTTCTAAAATTGCCCTCGAAATATATGATACTAGACGGGAATTCTTCGTAAATGCCTGACAAAATAATTAGAAAAAGTAAAATAACAATTTTTTTAAAAAAAATGATGTACCAACTTTCTAGAGGATAAAGGACTTACAAAGGCAAATCCATCGGTTCGGTAAGTTGGTCCAGCCATCATAAATTGAGAACTAAATTCAGCAAGGAATACTCTGATGTAGGGAATTTCGTCAAAGATTGCAGCAACACCGCCATGTTCACTTCCTTTAGATAGGGCCTCGTGATATTGGGGGACAGTGTTGTATGGTATAAGCTTGGATTCATTGAACTTCAATTGCAATAGCAAATCTTTTACAAAAGAATTTTTTTTGTATCCCACAAATTGGCCTTTTTCTTGGAGATCTTTCACGCTGTCAAATGTGGGCTGCAACTGATCCAACGTTAGCATTGAAGATAAGCTTGCTGTGTAACTTTGCATCAGAATAAATGCCAAGCATAACCATATGATCAGCACAAATTTGGAGCAGTCTTTGATTACCATCTCTCCTGTTACAAGCAAAAGAAACAATTTTTTATTATTGACTAGAACAAAAATATATTGGAAAAATTGTATAAGTATCGAGCTGGGTAAGTCTTATTATATCTCCTGATTAGTTGTCATCCGTCAATTTTTACTGGTAATTTTCTGTTTTAACAAAAAAGAGAGAAATTTTGAACTGAGTTGATTTTTTTATTTTATATAAAGGTAGAGATTTACTTTGAGGAAGGGCAAGAGCGTAGAACGGAAATAACATAAGCATGACAAGTTGTCGTTTAGGTGGCCCTCCAACTCCAAACTCTGTGTTTTCAGTTTGGTTCTCCATAATTCGTAAGACAAGTGCTGTGAAGATGCAAGCGGCAAAGACGGATAACCAAAGATCCCAGCTCCAAGGTTGTAAGAAAATCCACATGTTTCTGCGTTTGTCTTGTCTAACTGGTACAAGCATGGTCACCCCTGATTCCGTATATGGCAATGTGAAATCAACATATTTTGTCCGGTTGGCAATAATTGTTATATCTCCCACCACAGCATCATAATTCTAAATTCTCAATAAGAGAGAGAATTTTTTAATTAATGAAAGGTTATAAAAGAAAATTGAAAATAATGAGAAAGGGGGCTAACCTTTTTTGCAATTTGTTCGATAAGTTCATTGTAGGTCCCAGCCATTGATCCATTTCTGCTCGCGAAAGAAACGAATTCGTAAGTAACATTGAAATCTAATTTGTCTAACGCAGCTAAGAAAACATCACACGAGAATCCTTCGCATCTTGTCTCATTTGTATGATAATCCTTATATGACTTCACAAATTGGGTAAAACCTGTTTTAACCGGAATTCCTATTTTCAGTTTCGGTACAGCCCATCCCTTTGGTTTTGTTGTTGAGTCTCCCGGCCATATAATCTTTTTCAGCTTATTGTTGGAAGTTGAACCTAACTTTTGGGATATTCCTTTGTCCGGAGTCCAGTATCCAACCACTCTTTCTCCTCTTCCAATCACATTGACTATTTCAAAGGCTGAACTTTCCAACTGCCCATTAACCAAAGAAAATTCTCCACTCAATCCTTTGAATTTGGTGTTTAAGATTTCATTGAGAAGTCTTGGACCAATTTTGGAAAAGCCTAAGCTTGCAAGATCTGTACTACTTTTGCTAGTGTTTAGCTTGAAGAAGGTAGAATCTGTGGGTTCAATTCTCTCTACTGCCCTGGCTAATGCCCAAATTGTATCATATGCCCACAAACAAATAATGTTTGGTTCAGTCATCGAACTATTTGGTTTTATTAAAAGGAGATTTCTTTTCCATTTCCTTGTAAAGTTTTCAAGATCTTTCGACATGGGTACATAAGACCCTATGCCCAACACACCTTCCATTGAATCAATGACCTGATAGTCCACGCCATTTAGTGAATTGGACATGCCGGTTGTCATGAACCATGCATAACCTTCGCTCATCATTCCTGCCTTATTCGCAAGTGCGAAAAATCGAGATCCAAGGAAAGTAGTCATGTGAACTATGAAAACCCTAGTCTGCTTGGTCATCAACATGTTTAGCTCCCTTGAAATTTGAAAATCTTCAGCAGAAATAGGGATTGGACTCATGTGCACTACTCGAATGTCATTCACTTGCAATGCATCTACTAAATTAGAAATAATACCATTACCAAAATCTGTGTCTTCATACACAAGGACGGTTTCATACCATCCAAATTCTTGTAAAATGGCAGCGATAGCTTTTACTTGATTGGAGTCATCTTGTGCTGCTCGAATGAAAAAAGGGTTTTCAGCAGGAGAAGGGGTAGGGCTTGTTTCAAAGAAAGAAAGAATTGGTACTTCAGCTTTTTCTCCTAGTTTGATTACAAATGGAGCTGCATCTGATATTTGAGGCCCTATAATAATCGCATTTACTTGAACATTCTTCAGTAAATCCACAACTGCAAAAATAAATCCATTGCAGAAACAGCAAAACTGTAATTTGAATGACAAATAAGAGAAAATATTCAATTATTCTAATTAAAATCTTCACTGTCAAAGATGCCTTGCTATCTCTTTCTTTGGTTGCCGAGAAAAGTTTCACAGTTGACTTGACTAAATTATGTTATGTTATGGAAAGATCAAACGTATAATTTAAGTTAAACCAGTTGCTTCTGAAAATTATTAAACCACTGATCTGGCATTGAGTCTGATCTAAGGAATGTAAACGCACATTGATAGATATATTTTAGTTAGGTTCAAGGAGTTTTTTATTTGTATTAGTATGTTCTCTGTATGTGGATACCTTAAATGCAATGGAAAATTTTGTAATGCTAGTCCAAGTCAAGGTTGGATTAAGTAAATACCCCCTTAAAAAAAAATCACTCTATTATTTATGTATTAGTGCAAGTCAACGTTGGATCAAGTCAATACCCCCTTAAGAAGAAGAATTATATATATGCAATAACTAAGTGTGAATGTTTACGTTTTGATCAAATTCGGTGTACAGTACAGAGAATTTCTAATGACAAAATATGAACAGATATATATTTGCAACTTATAATTAACCAAAAGCAGATAATATTATAAGTTCCGAATAAACTATAGACTCAGCATTTTTTTTTTCTGCCATAGAATATTAGAATTTCAGAATATATAATAGTCTAATAAAATATCACAATAAGATTTTCCATTTCCTCAAGTTTCATAAATAAAAAAAAAGTATTATTATTAGTTAATTACCTGCTGCAGCCGTGCCTACAAGTTCCTTTGTGCTCCTTGTGTGTAGAAACACCCTGGTTCGATAATTAGAGTGCATGGCATAAAAGTTTGAGATGGCAAGAGACATGGAGATTTCTGCTGCGGCACCCTCGGGTGAGTCTGGATCAAAAATGGCTCCGATATGGACCGTGAAATTGGATTCTGCAATTGTGTTTGGAACATTTTCTGCACTTTCTGATTTGATTCCGAGAAAAAATAAAAAAAAGTAAATCGGTAGATAGAAGAAAAGTTGCCTCAAAAAGTTTGCCATGATTAGGTGATCATGGAGATCGAAACCTAAAATCTGTTAGCTTTACTGGCTAAATACTGAATACTTTTATGGGTTGATATAAATATATACATCCGGCCGTGCCTGAAAAAGAAATCTACCTACTAGCTGTATATTTTGTACTGAAAATATTTATTAAAAATGATTATAAGAATAAACATTATAAAATGAACGACGAAGACTAATGCTGAAGCTACTCAATGGTCAATTCTTTCAAACTTCCACTGTCGAAAAAATGACTTAGGAAATTATAAGATAAGAAATGGATACTTTGCGGCAAAAACAGAAAGTCAGCAATTAATGAAATTGAAACCAATTGGATGCAGGCGGTGAAAACTAAAGGTAATAAAACAGAAAGTCGGCAATTAATGAAATTGAAACCAATTGGATGCAGGCGGTGAAAACTAAAGGTAATTTTATATGATCAAGATTGTTTTTGTTATATAATCTAATGAATTTTACTTGCAGACAGAATTGTTTTTTTTTTCTTAAATATTATTACCGGTATATTAGCTAGAATTCTTTTAATTACTGTTGTAATTTTGCCCAAATATTAGTAGATCGAGTAATTGCTACTAACCATTAAAGGGAGAAATCTGCCCAAAAATTATAAGAATTGAGGCTCCAAACCGCCTCCGACCCTGTGGCGTTTTATCTTGCAACATACTGTTAATTTCTTGCTGTATGGGAAAGTTTTAAGTTGTCATAATTAGAAAAGCCCGAGAAAATTAGAATAGTGAAGTACATATTAATTTGTTATATTATAACTACAGCTACAATATATAGTTTTTTGTTATAGGATATTCAAACCATACACAAAATTTAAAAAATATATAAAATAAATGAAAATATATATATATATATATATTTTCTGCTTTAATCTTGTAAGTTTTTAATGTTTATAGTTTAATAATCGCTCTAGAATTTTAGTTCTGACTTCATTTCCGATTGTGATGAAAATTTAACACCGACAATTTGACAAAAATTTATTGAATTGAAGAGAGTGGACGCCTAACTTTATTGACTGATGATATCGCATGATTCTTCATTATGTCAACTCTTTATTGGATCTTTACTAGGTCAAGCATGATTATTCATTTATAATTATTCTTATCGAGTAAATATATATATATATATATATATATACTATGTCTTTCAAGTGGGCCACGTGTCTCACTTCGTCCATTCGTTTGCTGCCAAGTGTCGACTTGAATCCAATTCATAATATAATGGCCTCGAATCAAGGAAGACAAATCTCATGGGACCCAAAATTTGAAACAATCCCAAGATAAAGGCAATCCAACTTTAATGCTTTGAGACAACTTCAAAAATATTGTGTTTTTCTTTTTATGTCTATTTTAGTTTATGAAGTCCCTTAAATATAATTGTTGTTTGAATTTTTACGTTTAAGTTTTTAGATAAAGTGATAATTCAACACTACTATTTAAAAAAATACTGGTTCAATAATAATATACATATATATATATATATATATGAGGCAGAATTACAAATTCCATAATTTTACATAATATTTTATATTAAATTTTTAACTATTAAATCAATGTATTTTTAATGATCGAGATCAAATTTAATATATGTAATTAATATATCATAATTAATGTATATGTAAAATGTAATTTCACTCATTTAATTAAAATTAATTCAATAATATATAAATATGACGAGAAATTATATAAAATATAGGGGCTCCTGATCTGCCCATATAATCTACACACGCGCTCGCACGAATAAGGTGGTTAAAAATATGTTAAGGGTCGTTTAGTTAAGATAGTTATAAGGCTTGACAGCTGGACAACAGAATATGAAAACAGAATTTGGTGACTGAGATTCTTGCTCACCTTGTTAGTGTAAGTACAATACAATTTGTTATGTACTTTGTAAACACATCCATGAAATTGTAAAAGGTTCAGAAAATTTTTGGAAGCCGAGGAAGAACCAAATCCATGAAATTGTAAAAGGCTCAGATAATTTTTGGAAGCTGAGGAAGAACCAAATAGGGTGAATATTAGGTTCTGTGATATAGCATCTTATCCATGGCGTAAAATCTTTGTTATTTATTTTTCTGAGAGTAATATCTAAATATCTTATTTGAATGTATTTTCTTAAGTATTAATATAATAAGATTTGTAATTGTATTCTTTTTATATTTAAGAAAAAATTGTAATCTCATTTAGTAAATTTGTCTGTAATTTTTTTTATCCAATTAATTTAAATAGACTTTAGATAAATTTATATATTATTGTTATTTTTATTATTTATTATTATGATTGTATGATAGAAAAATTTACCTAATAAATGATTATACTTCTTATTTTTATAATAATTATTTTATGTATATAATTATTATTTATAAATTTTACTCCAAACTGCATATAAAATTCTATAAGGATCTATCAAGAATATCTATATTATTACTATTTAACACTTCCTCAATCTTATTGTAGCAGAGATTTAAAGATTTTTTTGTTAAATTAATATGAAATATCTGAAAAATCAATAATACTTATATTATCAAATTTAAAGTTTAAAGCTTGGTACAGCAAATAGTTAACATTTGCACGTGGTTTTGTTGTCATTTTTCGATTGTCGTGCTCTTTTCTTTTCATCTTCTTCATATCTGACATTCAAAACGATGTTCACCGAGCTATATATATATATATAGGGTTTTACTGGCATTCAATGCTTCTAATTTCATCCCAGCCGTCTTTTTTTTTTTTTTTTTTTCTGACCATGTACTGCCTCTCGTATGAAATTGTGCGTACATTCGTGCAGTTGATCAGTAACGTATATCACATATCGATTTTTCCGTGCAGACACATAATTTGAAACAATTATTGTTAAATCAATCTTATTTTTCAATCTTTAGAAGCTGAAATACATTAAAAAAAATATATATATATATTTGAAGAGAGGACACAAGAGTTTAGAGAGTATTTTGCATAAAATACTTGAATACTTTGACTAAATGAGACAATCTCTATTTATAGTTAAACACATGTATAATAAATGATCGAAATTAAATCTCTAGAATTTCATTTGACGGCCTAAAATAAGTGTAATCCCTAAAATTATGGGTTTCACCTAAATATTTGACAATTGAGGTGTTTCATTTAACATGGTTGATAATTAGGGTGTTTTACCTAACATTATTGACAATCTCCCACAATTGTTGAAATACAATGTCATTTAATTAATATAATATCTTCTAAAGGCATCTAGAAGGATATGGCCTCTATGTTGGGCCAATATAGCTTGTGGACTTGGAAAAGGCCGAGACGTGACATTCTTCCCCACCCAATCAAGCGACCCCCTTATCGCATCTCTACTGGTAGTCGCAAACCTTATCTTTAAATTGCCATAAGGTGGTCTCAAGTTCCCAGCTTGCTTTACTATGGGGCAAGCCATTCCATTTGACATAATACTCACGACTCGACGGATAATTGGGTCTTTAAATTATTTGGTCATCAAATATGACTTTCGCTTCTTTGTCAAAAGTTATTTTGGTGTCTAAAGGTTACCGCTTTGGTTCACTGAGCTTAGGATCATCCACATCTCTATGGTAAGGTTTTAAATGACTTGCATGAAATACTGGATGTATTTTAAGCGTTTAGGGTAATTCTACCTTGTAAGATGTATTGCTCACCCGTTTGGCAATTGGAAATGGACTCTCGTACTTCTGAACTAATCCCTTGTGTAATAAACGTGTGGATTTATGTTGTTGAAGCAAAATATTCACTAACATTAAGTCCCCAACGTTGAGTTCTACATGTCACCGCTTTTCGTTAGCCCACTTCTTCATCCGTTTTGCTGCTTTCTCGAGGTATGCTCGTGCAATATTCATCTGCTCATACCACAACTCAGTAGCCTTATATACTGCTAGAGAGTGCCATTTGTAGCTTGAAACAAGCATATGAGGTGTTAGAGGTTGTTACTTAGTAGCTAATTTGAACGGGCAGTGATTGGTGGACTTGCTCCATTGCAAATCGTAGGAGAATCGCGCTACATCGAGTAGTCGCACCTAATCATGCTGAGTGGTGCTCACAAAGTACCACAAAAATAGCTTCAACAAAGCATTCACCCACTTGGTTTACCCATTGGTTTGGAGGTGACAGCTTGTTAAGAAGTGGAGCGTTGAACCCATGAGCTTGAATAGCTCAGTTAAAAATCTCATAGTAAAACAAACGCCACGATCGCTGACGATCGATCCCGGTAAGCCCTAATACTTGACCACATGCTTGAAGAAAAGCCTTGCAGTCTCCTCCGCAGAACAATCCTTTAGTGCAAAAATGAATGTAGCATACTTGGAGAACCGATCAATCACTACAATGATCATTCTTATCCTGTCAAATTTCAGCAATGTAACTATGAAATCTATAGAGATACCTTCGTATGGTCTCTTTAGAACGGGTAATGGTTTCAACAATCCCGTTGGACTTTAATGTTCACTCTTGTTTTGTTGACACAAGAGACAAGTCCACACAAATTGTTCTATATCATCCCTCATCTGAGAGCAATAGTATGTTGCTTCAAGTAATGCCCTTATTCGCTTTTGGCCCGGATAGCCGTCTCACTTCGTTTCATGGCATTCTTTGATAAGATTCTGCTGCAAGTTCTCCTACTTCGGCATATAAACCCATCGACCCTTAGTGTAGAAAAACCCGTCTTCTACCTAAAACCGCTTGGTCTTTCTGACTTGTGCTAACACTGTGAGGTGCTTATTTAATGAATAGTGTTGCATACCTTCCATGATGAGGCTGAGAATCTCCCCTTGGAGCTTGCTAATAGCCATAAACTCAACCTTCCTATTTAGAATATTCGCCACCACGTTGGTCTTGCCTGGTTTGTAGTCCAACTTAAAATCAAACTTTGCCATAAAATCTTACCACTTTACTTGTTTTGGACTAAGTTTCTTCTGATTTTGAAAGTAACATGTGGTGATATTATCCATCCGCACCAAAAATTTTGATCCAAACAAGTAGTGTCTCTAAATATGCAGTGCATGGACGATTGTTGTCATCTCTTTCTCTTGTACTGTGTAGCACCACTCCGTGTCATTGAACTTTCTGTTCTCAAATACTATTGGATGTCATTGCTGCATAAGAACATTCCTGATGGCAAAATCCCAAGCAACTGTTTATACTTCGAATGGTAATACATCGTTAAGCAGTGCAAGTATTTGCTTCTTCATCACTGCACGCTTCAAGCTATTGAAAGCATGTTGGCACTCCTCAGACCATTCCCATGATCTAGACTTCTTCAATAAGTTAGTGAGAGGTGCGACTATTCCCGAATAGCCTATGATGAACTTTCGATAGTAATTGATCAACCCAAGAAATGACCTCAACTCCGTGACCTTCATAGGCAGATTCTAATCCGCTATTGCTCGAATTTTGAGTCTATCCATGAGAAGCTTTCCTTCCTTGATTTTGTGCTTAAAGAATTCAACTTCTTATTGTGCAAATGAGCACTTATCTTGCTTTATGTATAGCTCATTAGTCTGTAACACTTGAAAAATAGCCAGCAAATGCGCCGCATGTTCCTCTAGTGTATCATTGTGCGCCAAAATATCATTCAAGTATACGACCACAAATAGGTCAATAAATGGGTGAAAAATACGGCTCATCAATGTGCACCATATTGCATCACACGTTGTTTTAGGTTTGTCGCCAGGTGCTATGTGAACTTGGTTATAACCGAATCGTAAATCAAGTTTAGAGAATTACTTTGCTTAACTAAGACGATCAAACAAATCAATAATAAAAGGAATAAAATACTTATTTTTGATGGTTACCTTGTTCAATGCTCAGTAGTCGATGCACATCTATAGAGAACCATTATGGTTGCGCTAAAACAACACTGGTGCACCATATAAGGCCGTCAAGGGCTGGATATACCGCTTGTCCAGTAACTCCATCAGTTGTTTTCACAACTCTGCCAACTTTGGCAGTGCCATCCGATAGGGAGCTATCGCTGGTGGTTTTGCCCCCGGTTCCAACTCGATCTTATGATCTATCTCGTGCCGAGGTGATAATTTCTTAAGTAGAGTATCTGACACCACAACCTTGTGCTTTACAAGCACTTCCGCAATCTCTGGCAGTGGTGCAAACTCCACACTGTCTATGGCATCATCCGCCTTCCATATCGTCGCGAGAAATGGCTCTTTCTCGCGATTAACACTTTTCTTCACTTATAAAATAGAGAGAAGAGTAGTGTTGACAATGGGTTTTGCTATTACGGGCACCATACAAGGACCTCCTTCTAACATGCAAACCGAGTTGTATCGTGGTATTGGTATGGCATTGAATTGTCATAGAAAATTCATGCCTAACATTGCGTCAAAGTTGTTGAGCGGTGCTATAAAAAAAATTTACCTTACCGCACCAATTTTCCAAGTGTAGTTCTACATCTCGAACAACACTATCAAGGGGTTGACTTATGAGTTCGCTGTTTTGAGGTAGTCATTCCCTTTTTCCACCTTAAGATCCAAGCGCTTCGCCTTAACATTCTTGATAAAGTTATGTGAAACTTCAGTGTCCAATAGCAAGCAAATGTTCTTACCATTGATGCACGCCTCAACGTGCATGAGAATCTTATTGTGCGGTGTGTTAGGTACAAGTTTAGCGTTAAGAGTGTTGAGTTGTTGTAAGCTACCCATGCTCGTTTGTTCAATCGTTGCTTCTTGTGCCTTTAACATGGCATTGAACACCTTCTTCCGCGGACAAGCCTTAAACCAATAGTCTCCATCGCAGAGAAAACAATTTGACCTCGGCTTGTTTTCTCTTTTTTAATTACATCGCTGCTCCTTACTTTTCGGTGGCCAGCCTTTTTTTTAATCCTTGTTTAGTTGAGAATGAGAATCTCCCGCTTCTCCACTATTGTTGGGTTTATGATGGTGATTTAGCTTTCTTGCATCTCATTTACGGAAATCCTTGTTTAGTTGAGAATGAGAATCTCCCGCTTCTCCACTATTGTTGGGTTTATGATGGTGATTTAGCTTTCTTGCATCTCCTTTACGGAAATCAATTAACGTTTTAGCTACAGTTAGAGTGTTGGCGATGTCCATGACGTCATGTACTTGATCTCAAAAAAGGCCCATGTACGTGCAGCAGGATGCGGCGTACGTGCAGCAGAACACGGCGTATATGCAGCAACATGTGCAGCAGATTGTGGCCCAGATTCTGTCCAGCAAAGCTTTCCTAAACAAGCTGCACACATTAAGGCTACAACAACTCTTTCCTAAATTAATTAAGGCTACAGCTCTTGGCTTATTTAGGAAATTTAAACATTAAAGAGAAAGCCTTGTATTAAATAGGAAACGAGCTATGTAAATAAGGAAATCATTTTTATATTAGGAATAGGATTTACAGCTTTCATTGTAGGCCATTAGATGAGATT
>JAXCLQ010000013.1:1633963-1650617 GCA_035584115.1 Cedrela odorata | reverse complement strand
CTATAAGTCGTTTGCTATAGGACAGATTGCATCTCTTCCCTCTCCTCGAATCTCGAAGCATTGGTCTCATTGAATATATATGCTTCTTTATCAAAGGGGAAAATGACAATGAGATATTCTCTGCTTTGTTATAATAATAATATTTTTTTAATATTTTAATATTACAAATTTGGCGTTAACGTACAAGAAGATAATATAAGTTAAAGACCAAAAAAAAAAAAAACACACACATATATATAATTATGTCGGTTGTTAACTTATAAAAAAATTATAATCTTTAGAAAAGCAAAAAATAAAAAATAAAAATAAAATTTTTGAAACAAGTAGGACTCTAATTGATATTATAATTATCTAAAGATATAAACAAAAAGTTAGAAAAGAAAAACACTTCAATTTGATACCAACAAATTGAATATTTTTTTTATTAGGTTATCACACACTTCCACTTCACCTCGTATATATTTTAATACAAATAAAAAAAATCTCCTTCCAAAATTTTGCGGAAAGAATAAATTATTTGATATCTCATTTTTATAATAAAATATTAAATTATTCTTCAATATATAAGTAATTATAAAAAAGAAAAATAATAAAAAATTTATCCTTTGTGCACTGTTTATTAAAAAATTACCAATTTTAATTAATTTATTCATTTATTAGTATGTGAAAAAGTAGACTGGACATCAAGAATTGTTCTTGTTGTAATAAAATTTTATTTCTAAAATACATAAATGATGATTTAAATTTTAAATTCATACATCCATAAAAATTATAATATGATGCCAATTCTGAAAATTTTACCATACTTTTTTATAGAACATATAGAACATATATAAACTTTTGTGATTGTAACTTTTGTGTACATTAAATAAATAACTTACTAGAAATTGGTTACGTCAGCAAGTATTAATTTATTTATTACGAGTAATTAATCTTTAGTTGACAACTTATTTTACAAGTTTTCAAAAAAATTCAAACCGTGCTCTTAGTGTAAAGGTTAAACGAGAGTTGTCACAAATGTTTAGAAACATTTTATAAAAATATGTCACGTTTTGATTCAAACTTAATTAATTAGTCACATGACCAATATTCTCTCACAAGAAAATGTCTTGCCTTTTGTTGGCATGTGATTTTTGCCTCCAAGATGCCAATGAGCAAATCTTCTGAATGATGAAGTAAAGTTTCTTCTGTTCAGGACTTTGGTATCACGGTTCTGCTGAATTAGACGCAACTAATCCTTATATTCTCTGGTCGTCACTTTTGTTGCTTGCGATCAAAAAAAGAGATCAACAAAACCTTCGTCCTCGGCCTCTCAGTAGCTATTTCTTGTAAAACAAAGTAAATATCAAGTGTCGGTATGTGGTAGACAATAACCCTTCGATACTTAAATCAGCAGTGATAGTGGCTAACAAGCTTAACCTGGCAGGTTCTGGTCGAATCGCGAGTAAAAAATATGGAACTGGCCCGGCCCATAGAGAGGAATCGGGCCGAGCTGGGCTGTGAAGAGGAACCGGGTCGGGCTGGTTTAATTTTAGGTTCTTCTTTTTTTGACATCTTTTTTTTTTAAAACCGTCGGGTTGAACTTGTAACATCCTAAATTCGAAAATATTACCGAGAGATGATAAGACCATCCTATCACTCTAAACCTCTCTTTTTTGTCTATCTAGATGCACATTACATTTTATAAACACATTTATACAGCTTAAGGAACGATATGCTCCATTGACGCTATATACTGCACAAATATTTTTTTTATTACAATACATAATGGACTAAATCTACAAATGATTAACCATGCTCTTAAATATAATATTTAATGTCAAACTGGACATCATGTTATTTAATAAATAATACAACACTATATATGTCATGGACCCATTACCCCTAATGACTGCAATATGTACCATCTTTTCAGCTCACGTCTTTTTTGTGCTGAATTAGCTTGCTAAATAAATAATCCTACAAAACTGGAGAGAAGGGGAGTGAGTCTAAAAAAACTCAGTGAGTAAATGCTAATGTAGTAAAATATTCAAATCAACAAATTAAATTTTTTGTAAATGATTTAAACTCAAAATATGTATATATTTCGCACTATACTCAAAATTTTCTGTAATTAATTTATTGTGAAGTCATGAAAATAAAATTTGTATCACATACGATACTTTCCGCGATGACTATACCAACTTCATCATTATCGATGCCTTCACAAATTTCTCTAGTATCTATACATCTCTGAATCCCATACAACTTTGGTATTTATTTAACTCTAATATTTATATAATTCTGGTATCTAGTTAACTCTGATATCTATATAACTCTGACATCTAAGGGCGTTATGTATCGCCCTCCCTCTAGATACTCCTCTATAGGTTTATAGTATTTCAATTCCTCATCAGCATTTTAGGAAACAGTTTTAATAACAATAATATTAACAAGGCCCATAAGGTCATAACCCTATTGTTAATAAACATTATAAAGCAATAGTCACGGAATGTCAAGAAACTTAATTGGAATCTCAAGTATATGCATTTCAAGTATTAACATCGCTTAAGCATACACCGGTCGACCTTCCATCTCAATATCTCTCTCTCTCTCTCTCTCTCTCTCATGTCATTACCCAACTTTGCATTCCATAACTTCACGACATTCAACTTACCGTTGACGTTCTTGAAAACGGTCTCAACAACTGCAATAATTTTAACATCCATCCTCAAAATAGCACAGCCCAAATCACACGACTCTTGGGTTTACCATAGTCGAACACATCCACAACAACAGCTTTAATATTTTTAATAATCATAATTTGCAAAGCGGTGATTTCAATTCGAACCACACTTTGTATTTTACAATGTTGCACTAAAATATCGACATTACCAAAACATGTCATAATATTCAACATGGACACCCCTTTATAAAGCAATGATCAATGAAATTTCAAAAATTTAACTCTATTTTTTATCACGTTTATTTCATCACTAGGTTCTGCTAATTTGTTTGAAAACATAACTGTTGGCTCACATGTCATATGCCAACTTAAAGTCCACTATAGGCTACATGCCATAACCATAGAAATATCAATTGAGTATATCCATAATATATCATACATATGCATGTACTTTGTTAACTCAATCCCACCTCACCATTATATCAAATTTATAACCCTAATGTGTATAAATAAGTATCAATGCCTCAAGGGTCATTTTCAAAATTTAAACAATTTAACATTCTTATGAAATAACCATAAAACAAAGCACTAAACGCTCCCAATAGTTTCACACAAACTCAATTTACCAAAAATTGTAACTAGTCCGATTTTCGCCAAGATTGAAGCTCAATTCAACAACATATACATCTCAGCGCTCTTATCAATTCTAAAGGGTTTTTAAGACCAAATAATATAAGTCTAGAATCAGTGTAAGACAATATTAGTCCACTCACCTATTGGAATTTAACTAAATCGTATCAAAGCACGTCGGCGGCGCTCCGATCAGTGATCTTCAATACAAGATTTATGTTAGGTTTCATAATCATCATTGGATAAATAAATACATGTACACTCTACTGTACTTTAAAGATTTAGATTTCAGATTCGATTTCTCAAGTTATAACCACCTTAAATGATGTTTACTACACAACAAGTGACTTTAAACTCGCACTGTGCTAAATCGACAATGTATCTCAATTTAGAGTTTTGGCAGTACACTCTATTATGAGTCTAGTTTTTGCCACTTTTTACGGATTTGGATTTTGAGTCCAAATGCTCCAGTTATAACTAATTTTTGACACACGATGCAATGAGACAAGGTATGGCACTTCAATAAGGCGGCCCTATTCTGAATGTTTCTGGGAGTGCATCATTGAACGTCTTGACCTGATTTTTACGGCTCATCAATCCAAGGCTCGGAACTTACTTAGTTTTTATTTTTTCGAACCCTGTTCAGAAATTTCTACCAATTGACACCAACACATTTCACTCATGATCTCACCGCTCTATGCTTCGCTCATATCCGCTGCTCCCGTATCATATACTCACACTTAAATTTTCTATTTTTCACAGACCAAGCAACTAAATCATAGCCACAACATAGCTTATACACTACCCATATGAAATATAACCCAAAATTGCTAAATTTCAACTTATAATGTCTCATTCAGGCATAATATCGAACAACTTACATGCAATTTGTACACAAGTTAAAATATGCATATCACAACCATAACCAAACACATATATATTTAGAACATTTACTACCGTATGTCTGTGAATTATTTACTGCACTAAGACAACAACACACATCACCATATGCACATACAATTTTCATCACGCATAACTTCTAAATCAAGCCACATACATAATGTCCAATTTCATCCAATGAACGGTAGCATTATTCCAATTAAAATTTCTAGCATTTGGCAAGGTAATTACCTCTTTTCTGTTTTCCTTCTTAAACCCTCTCTTCCCCTCATGCTTCTTGATAGGCCAAGCACCCATGCTTTCTTCTTCTCTTGGTCGGCCAACTTCCTTCTCCCGCTCTAGCTTTTCTAATATGATCCATTCCTCTCTCTTGATTTACTCTTTTCTTCTTTCTCTACTTTCTTTCTTCTTTCACCAAATTTTGCAAAACAAAAATACTCTCTCTTCTCTTTTTCCCTTTCACGTTTTCTGCCTCTCCTCACAAGTTTGCTCTTTTTTCTTGATTAAATTTTCCTTAGCTTTCTCCCTTTTTCACTTAGCCGAAAAACACTCTCTTCCTCCCTTTGGTTTTCACGGCTTTCCTTATATCCCATGGCCGAAAATTGCTCTTTTCCTCTCTTCTCTTCTCTCGACCAAAACTCATTTCCTCAAATTCCCTTACCTCACTCACGGTTTCTTCTTCTTCTTTCTTCTCTTCTTTGATGCTCTATTTCTCTTCTCCTCTCATCTTCCTATCTCCCTTCTCTCTCTCTTTCTACATTTCTTTCCTCCATGGCCAAATTTTGCCTCCATTTTATCTTTTTCCCATTCATGCTTCTCTTTTCTCCAATATCTCTCTTCTTTTTCTTTTTTTTTTAATGTAAGGAAAAATAATGAAAAATGAAGCTTTTGCTCTTTTATAATGGAAAATAAGAAATTGAAAAAAAAAACAAATAATTTAATTATTTTACTTGGTTATGGGCTTGCCACTTGTCACTCCATTGGCCTCATTTTGATTTTTCTCTTCTAAACCTAAGATTCTTATGTAATTAGCCCATAATCATCATGTAAATGAACTTTATCATTTTGGTCCATTTTTTTAATTTAATCACTTTTCAAACTATTTGTCTTTTCAATTTTCAAAAAAAAATTTATTCTGGTCACCAAAGTTTTATTATTGCAATTTCATAAAATTTTTGAACGTTATAGAATTGTCGGGCCTCCAGTTCCAAACAAATAGAAATGGCACGGCCCAGATTTTGGACTCGGACCCAGTGAACAGTACCCTTGGCCGGTCCAGACCTTAGTTGGGCTGGTTCAAGGGCCAACCCAACCCATTAGACACCACTATTCGGCAATGTTTTTGTTGGATCAACAGACACAAATGAAAATAGTGTTCAAAAAGTAAAACTAAAGAATGAGTTGAGAGAGTGTATCTGTAATCTTTTAGATAGCAATTCTACTAGTCTTTCTTTTATTGCCATCAAACATTTATCTTTTCTTAAGATTGCCTTTATTTTCCCCTTTCACAATGAGAAATTGCTCCCATTGAATTTCTGAATTTCAAACTTTGCTGTTATAGTCTCAATTTTACTCGAACTCACTCTCACTATTTCATTATAAATAGTATCGTATACGTAAATAGTATCAAAATGTTTAATAGTAGTAAGTGCACTGTGTCTACAAAAGTACACAAGAAAAATTCTCAGGAAAGACTGGAGGGGTCACAATGATCCCACTTAAAACTCAAACTCCTTAAGCAATTTAGAGTCGTTTTGACATAATTTTCCTTTACATGTATGCTACCATACAAATATGTCACTTGCACCACTATACTAGGCTCTCACTATTTTAAGTAAATGTGAATAATGACACATACTTGAATAGTACCTCTGTGAACAAATTGTAGCAGCTTAGAGCTCTAATACCACTATTAGGATGCTTGGGGACTTTTATCTGCAATTTAAAGTAAAACTCACAAATAATTGTTCTGTAAATAGGAGGCTTAACCTTTTATATATATAGGTGACTTTGCCTACCATATAAGTACAATAATAAATAATGAAGAAAAAAATAAGTAACATATATATTTACGTGAAAAATATCAAATTAATTAGGATAAAAAAAACTATAGTAAAGTAGAAAAATTCACTATGAAAAGTGAGATTACAACTTCTCTCTCTAAATATAAGCAGAGTATAATTGTAGAACACTTTATCAAGTATTAAGAAAATCATACTCAAATAGAATACTTTGATATTTCTCTTTGAGAGAAATTAGAAGTTAAGGGATTAAGAGAATTCAGATGAGATGACTAAATAGATCAAAAATGTCTTCTATTTATAGACAATTCATGACCAATCAATATTAAATAATACATGTGAAAACTCCTCCAATTTTCAAGTCAACAACTTTGAAAATGCCCACCTATATGCAACATTTTTAAAGTTAAGCCCCCAACTCATCTATATGCAATATTTTTCACAGTGAAAATCAAACAATGGATATGAAATCTTCTTTCTTTAACTTGACTGCATATGTGATAATGATGATGATAACTAGGAAGAGATACTTAAGAGAATGTCTTAGTGTCAGTAGAGGAGAAAGCAAAGAAATTTTATGAGATTATGAGTGAAACGTTATGTATTGGATGTAGACCAGATGCAATAGATGTTTTGCCTGTATTAAAGTAGCTATGGTTTGGAAAAGTAAAGAAGAAGTTTAGGGTTTTACAGGAGAAGAGGGATGCGTTTATGCATGATTTAGTGGAAGAACGTAGAAGAAGATTAGCCTGTGACGATAATAAGAGTAAAGATTATTCAAATGGACGTATAAAAAAGAAAACTATTGATGTTCTGTTGTCTTTGTAAGAATCAGATCCTGAATTTTTTAAAGACGAAATTATTAAAAGTTTTATGCTGGTAAGATCTATGCTCGTTGATTTTTATTTTGTGTTATGTTTTCCCTCAATTTATTAAGAGATTCCCTAACATTTTCTAAATACACAGGTTTTGTTAATTGCAGGAACTACACTTCAATTAACACAATGGAATGGGCCATGTCTGTTCTCCTAAATACTCCATATATTTTGAAAAAGGCACAAGTTGAGATTTACAATCAAATAGGATCTGATCGATTTATTAATGAAACTAATTTGACCAACCTCTTTTATCTTCGTTGTATCATATATGAAACTTTGCGATTATACCTATAAGGAGCTTTTAGTACCACATGAATCATCAAAAGAATGCATGATTGGAGTGTTTCACATCCCTCGTGGCACAATGCTTTTGGTAAACATGTGGGCTATACAAAATTATCCCAAATTTTAGGAGGAGCCCTTGACGTTCAAGCCTAAGAGATTTGAGGGAAATGAAGAGACAAGATATGAGTTCAAGTTTAGGCCTTTTGGCATAAAAAGAAAGAGTTATCCTGGTGAAGACTTGGCCCTGTGTGTGATTAGGTTGACGCTGGGATTATTAATTCAGTGTTTTAAGTGGGAAAGAGTGAGTGAGAAGATGGTGGATATGACTAAAAGGTCTGGATTAGTCTTTCCCAAGGTTCAACCTTTGCAAGCTAAGTGTCACCCCTGTACATCCATGCTCAAGCTTCTTTCGCAATTATAAAGTATAATGACCAAAATTTTTCGCAATTGTAATAATAAAGATTTGGTGACCGAAATAAAATTTTTTTGAAATTCAAAAGACAAATAATTTGAAAAGTGAGAAAATTTTAAATGGGCCAAATGATTAAGTTCATTTAATAAATGAATTTGGGCTAATTGCATAAGAATCTTGGGTTTAGAAGAGAAAAATAAAAAATAGTGCCCATTTGAGTGACAAGTGGCCGGCTCATAACCAAGCAAATTAATTAAATTAATTGTTTTATTTTAATGGCTTATTTTCAATTTTAAAAGAGAAGACTTAGCAATTGTTTTGGGAAGAAAGAAGGAGAACGAAAGAAACAAAGAGAGAAGAGAGCAAAATTCGGTGAGAGAGAGAGAGAGAGAGATCAAACCCATGAGGGAAAAGAAGGAAGAAAACTGTCCATGGAGGAAACAAACCCCTTCTCATCTTATCTTGGCTGAGAATTCAAGGGAGAGAAAAGAGAGCAAAGAGGAAAGAGAACGAGAATCGAAGGGAGAAGAGAGGTTATGACAATCTTGATCAAAGAGGGAAATTCCATAAAAGAGAGAGAAAGAGAGGAAAGCCAAGGGGAAAAAAGAGAAAGCCTAGAGAAGAGAAGCAGGGGAAGCTGAAAATTGATTATGGGTTTGGCCTTAAACGAAAATCAAAGGGAGAGAAGAAGAATAGATCTTGGTTGATCAAGAGAAAGAAGCCGGAAAAAGGTAAGAAGAGTTTTGGATTTGCTTTAAGTTTTTTAAGATTCCAATTTGGTTTCGGTGTTGACTATGTGTGGAATTGAGTAACAATTGAATTATTAATTTTGAAAAGGGATATGGCAGTGCATGAACTATGTTATGGCTGTGTTTTAATGATAAAACGATGTAAAGTTTGCATGTAGTAATGTGCATGTAATGGGTATATAAACTATGTAATTTATAGGCTTTGAGAAATGGTGAATATGTATGTGTTGTTATGATTTTGGAACATGGGTATTTACTTGGTTGTGATTTGGTTATTTAGTGTGTGAAAAAAAATAGAAATTTTAAGTGATTACATGATACGGAGGTAGCGAAGTTGAGCGGAATAAAGGGCGGTGAGTTCGCTAGTGAAAATTGGGTGAGCGTTAATCGCTAAAATTGCAAACAAGGCTCGGTAAAACAAAAAAATGATCGAGTTTCGAGCCTCGGATTGATGAGCCATAAAATTCTATGAAAACTAAATACATAAGAGAATGATATAGCTGAAAATCAGATCAATACGCTCAACGATGAACTCCCAAAAAAATTTAGAATAGAGCTACCCTGTTGTAGAGTCGAATCTTGTCTTATTGCACCAGGAGTCGAAAATCAGTTATAACTTAAATGATCAGATTTGAAATCTGAATCCATAAAATGTAATAGAAATTAGACTCATAATAGAGTGTACTGCCAAAACTCTAGGTTGTAATACATTACTGATTTAGCATAGTGCAGGTTTAAAGTCGTTCGTTGTGCAGTAAACATCATTTAGGTTTTCATAACTTGAGTAATCGGATTCGAAATCCAACTGTAAAGTGTAGTGGAGTGTACATGTATTTATTTATTTATTCATTCAATGATGATTATAAAATCTAACATAAGTTGTGTATTTTAAATCACCGATCGAAGCGCCGCCGCTGCACTTTGGTACGAGTTGGTTGAATTCTAACAAGTGAGTGGACTAATCTAATTTTACAATAATTTCGAATTTACATTACTTGGTCTTAAGGAACTCTTTAGAATTGATAAGAGTGTTAAGATATATATATATATATATTGTTGAATTGAGCCTGAATCTCAACGAAAATCAAACTATTTGCGATTTTCGGTAAGCAGAGTTTGTGTGAACGATTAGGAGTGCTTAGTGCCCTATTGTATGGTTGTTTTATAAAAATATTTAAATGCTTAAATTATGGAAATTGCCCTTGGGGCATTGATATTTATTTATACGCTTTATGATAAACTTGACATAAGGGCAAAACAGAATTGAGTTGGCAAGATATATATGTGTGTATGATATTATATGTGTGTGTGTGCGCGTGGTGTGTGTGTGTGATATTTTTGTAGCTACAACGTATAACTATGGTGGACCTTTAGAGCGCGTAGGTGAGTGGATAATTATTTTACAAAAATCCATGGGAAATTAATGTTTAAATTGTGGGTGCTAGAAACCTACTTAAACTGCCTTAAATTACTTTGGATATGACTTTATAAAATATATGAACATTATGATATTGAAATTGTTTTCGAAGGAGTTATGAATGAACTGAATTATGTTGAGTTTATGAGTTATGATTTGGATTTTAATCACTGCTTAGTAAATTTGTGATTATTACAAATATTGAAGCGATTGTCACGAGTGTTAACAATATGTTGGATTATGGTGAATCCATAGAATTCTGAATGGATTATGACATGCAAATGAATGTTTTATTTCTTTTGAAATCTTGTTTGACTATACCATTAAAAATTGCGAATGTATTCAATGTCGGAGATATGAGTTGTTTGGACAATGACACCAATGTGATGGACTATTTTCAAATATGATACGGATGTGCTAAGTTACTATTTACTTATGAACGAATTGAGGTTGTAGAATTTGAGAATGGATGTTGATATTGTGGGTTAATTTTATGTAAATAATTTATTTCATTAAGTTATAATGTGAGTATAAAAATCATTACTCGAATTTAATAAGGGAATACATGTGTTATCCACTTGATTAAATTTTTAGAACTTGCTTTGATCATTACTTTATGAATTCGTGACTATGAAAAATATTGAAATAATTTTCGAAAACATGGACAGTAAGTCGAATATTTTGAAGTTATAGAATACGATTTGGGCAATGATATGTGAGGAAAAGATATTGAGATGGAAGATTGACTTGTATATTTATATACAATTTATGTATTTCATGAAATTAAAGTAAAATTACAGTATTATTAACTGATATGACTGGTGTATAGATATCAGAGTTGTATAGATACCAGAGTTATATAGATACTAAAGTCGTACAGATACTAGAGTTGTATAGATACCAGAGTTGTATAGATGTAGAGTTGCATAGATACCAGAGATGTATAGATACCAGAGCTGTATAGATACCGAATTTGTATAGTTACCAGAGTGTATAGAGATGTATTTAAAGGAACGGTGATATATAATGCCCCTAAATACCAAAGAAATTTTGCAAAGGCATCGATGGTGATGAAATTGGTGTAGTCACCGTGGAAAGCATTGTATGTAATGTAAATTTTAGTTTCATGACCTTACAATTTCGCAGGGAATTCATTACAGAGAATTTCAAATACAGTGCAGAATATATATATATATATATATTTTGAGTTTAATTCATTTACGAAAAATTTTAATTTTTTAATTTGAATATTTTATTATATTAGCATTCACTCACTGAATCTTTTTAGACTCACCCCTCCTATTCTCCAAATTTGTAGGAATTTATGTTTAGTGAGCCATTTTAACATCTTGAAGACACGAGCTGAGGAAAGGATATAGATCGTAGTCACTAAGGTTATTGAGTCCATGTCATGCATAGTAGTGTATGTTTCAGTATGTCATATGGCGTCCAGTTGACGTCAAGTATTGTACTCATTATTATGGTCAGTCCATTATATTTTTAATTCATTGTGTATGATAATGTAAGCAATTGTACTGTATATAGTGCCAATGGAAGCATATCGTTCCTTGAATTACATAAGTATGTTTGTAAAATGTAAGGTGCATTCAAATAGACAAAAAGAGAGGTTTAGTGTGATAAGAATGTTAGTAAAATGTAATGTGCATTTAAATAGATAAAAAGAGAGGTTTAGGGTGATAGGGTGGTTCTATCACCTATCGGTAATATTTCCGGATTTGGAATATTACAAAGAGATTGTATTACTTTGTTTTAGTATTTAAGATGAAATAATTATCTAATAAGTTTGCTCTCTGTTCTAATAATATATTTATCCATCCTTTCAATGTCTTTTCCATTATACACATTTTATGAATTTCTCAATAGCTTAAATATTTAAAGTTAACCTGAATGAAGTTGGACCGTGTAAATGATAATCGTTTTGGTTTCCAAAAATCAATTTAAAACACGATGGTGTTAAATTAAAACTTAATATAAAAGAAAGAAACTAACGAATTAAATTATGGTTCGCAAAGGAGTATTGCATACTAGAGACATGATTTTGTAGAAACGGAATCTGCAATCCTCTAAACGTATCACATGGACTCTCGTCATTCTTAATTTGTCTTGTCATCGGTCGAGTCTTATTTTGAATTTGAAATTTATCAATTAGAAAAGAATAAACACTGAACCCTAAATTTTAAATCCTAAACCCTAATGAAACTAGTTAGAAAGTTTGATGTATTGACCTCATGACCTGTTTTAGTCTTGTTGTCTACCAGTTTTCAAAGAGGGTTTTACTGTTGGGCTTGGTGTAACTTCTTTATTACATTGGAATCCACTCAAAACATAAGGTCACGGGATACAAAGCTTAAATTGGCTATTGAAAAGGAAAAGTTTCAAATAATTTAGTTTAAGGATTAGAGTTCGTAAATTTGAAATAAAATTAAAAACTATTTATTTTATGATTCTGTAGGGTAAAAAAAAATGAGTAGATTTTGATTGTAGAATAATATAATTGAGATGTGTAATAAAATTTTTAAAAGACAAATAAAATAGAGGGAATATTTATGAAATTTATGCACCAAACCCAATGTCCCAATCTGATCGTGAAGTTATCGAAATAATGCTTTATTTTATTTGTTGTGCTATCAGTTATAAGCTTCATTTTCATTATTATTAAAATGAAAAACAAAACAAAATAAAATTGAAGATATGGTTGACGGATTAATTCTATTTATAGAATTTAAATTTCGTTAATTTTGTTTTTTTTCATTAAAGCGACAAGGTTGACAGAGTATCCAAAGATATATATTCCCTTTGTTTTTATATACTATATATGATGTATCATGCAAACTGATAATGTGCTCGTGACCGATCTTTGTATGAAAAATGACAAACAACTGGGTCCATCCCCTTTAAGTCAGTCAAGTTGTGACTTGTGTCATGCTGCTGGCATGCATGAGCTTTTCAACTTCATCTTTGGCTAATATATAACAATTATTGTTGGTTCTTCATATATTTTATATCAATTTAACAAAAGATCTTTACTACAGTAGGACAAAAGATAAAGGGTTACTTTGAATCTCTGCTACAATAAAATTAACAGTTAAATAGTAATGACATTGATACTCCCTTCCGTACATAATCTGTAATTAAGATGCAAACTTGTTATACACTACACTGTTCTCTTTCAAATAGTCGCCACCATCAACGAGCAGTTTCAGACAAAGTAAGATGTTTCTGCTCTTTCTTCTCTTCATAGCCTTATACATTATAACAACCCACTTCCATAACAAGATCAAAAATCTTCCACCCATCCCTTTCCCTGCTCTACCAATCATAGGCCACCTCTATTTAATCTTTAAGAAACCTCTCCACCGAACTCTCTCCGAAATCTCAGCCCAACACGGCCCTATTCTTCTCCTCAAACTCGGTTCTCGCCGTGTCCTCCTCTTGTCTTCTCCGTCAGTCGTCGAGGAATGTTTGACCAAAAACGACGTTGCTTTCGCCAACCGTCCTGTTATCCTCCTCGGAAAACACTTGGGCTATAACAGCACAAGTCTGGCTTGGGCGCCATATGGGAACCACTGGAGAAACCTGAGGAGAGTATTGTCTCATGAAATTTTATCCACCACTCGTTTACCAATACTGTCGTTTATACGCAAAGAAGAGGTCAGATCATTGATTCGCAGGCTTTTAAACAGTCAAAATCAGACGGTGGACATGAAATCTGCTTTCCATGACTTGATGTTAAACGTGATGACCAGGATGATAGGGGGGAAGAGGTATTTTGGTGAAGATGTGGCGGCCGGAGTTGCGGAGGAGGCAAAGAAATTTAGACAGATGACGGATGAAACGTTTCGTGTTGGTGGTGGGGTAAATGCAATAGATGTTTTGCCGGTGTTGAAGTGGGTAGGGTTTGGATGGATAGAGAAAAAGTTTATGGCTTTGCAGAAGAAGAGAGATAGTTTTATGCAAGATTTAGTGGAAGAGCTTAGAAGAAAAAGGGATATTGATCGTGGGAGTGATCAAAATTATATAGTTGGAGAAAGGAAGGAGACGATGGTTGAAGTTATGTTGTCTTTGCAAGAATCGGATGCTGAGTTTTATAAGGATGAAACCATTAAAAGCCTTATGCTGGTAAGAGCTACTCATCATTCAACTGATTTTGTGATTTAAAGAAAAATGAAGAAAATCTTTACAAATCGGAGAAATTTTCATATTATATTTCAAATAGAAAATAACAAGGAAAATCATATATA
Source organism: Cedrela odorata (assembly GCA_035584115.1). Lineage (NCBI taxonomy): Eukaryota > Viridiplantae > Streptophyta > Magnoliopsida > Sapindales > Meliaceae > Cedrela > Cedrela odorata. The sequence continues at coordinate 1,636,398 of JAXCLQ010000013.1, read as the reverse complement.
ATTTTTGAGTCCTTTTTCTAATTAAGGAATTGCTTACTAATGAGAGTTGCATGATTTATTCTTTTCTCTTATCTCAATTTTAACAAAATCTGCGAATTTCTGATAAAGAAATTTTATATATTAAATTCGGATGTCCCTATCTCATGATGGAAATGACTACTTTTCTTTCTTTCTTTCTTTTTTTCTTTATCAATAAGTATGTCTGATCAGCTAGTCTTTAAGGTTGCTAAGTAGGCTTTTGCTTAAGAAAACAAAATCTTAAATTTGATCCCGCAACATCTATTTGCTTTAAAAAAATGCCACTTGGTGTAGAGAAGTAGACCAAATACAGGAATGGGAACAGCTTCAAAACCTGATCATATTGTTCATATGAATGATTCCTTTTACTTTGTCTTTGAACAGGTTTTGTTAGTAGCCGGAAACGACACTTCAGTCGGGATAATGGAATGGGCAATGTCTCTTTTGTTGAACAATCCAGATATCCTAAAAAAAGCACAAACTGAAATCGACAATAAAATAGGATTTGATCATCTTATTGATGAATCCGATTTAGTCAAACTCCCTTATCTTCGTTTCATTGTAAATGAAACTTTGCGATTATATCCAGTAGGACCTTTATTAGTACCACATGAATCATCAGAAGAATGTATGATCGGGGGGTACCATATCCCACGCGGCACAATGTTATTGGTCAACATATGGGCGATACAAAATGATCCTAAAATTTGGGAAGATCCCACGAAGTTCAATCCTGAGAGATTTCAGGGAATTGAAGGCACGAAAGAAGGGTTCAAGTTCATGCCATTTGGCTCAGGAAGGAGAAGCTGCCCAGGCGAAGCTTTGGCTACTCGAGTAATTGGGTTGACATTGGGAACATTAATTCAATGTCTTGATTGGGAAAGAGTTAGTGAGAAAATGGTAGACATGGCAGAGTCGTCTGGACTTTTGTTATCTAAGGTTCATCCTTTGCATGCTAAGTGTCGTCCTCGTACATCCATGCTCAAGATTCTTTCACAAATATAATCTTAAATGAGCTCCGGACATTATCATGCATACCTTGGCGTGTTAGAGGTTTATGTGGCATATTAATATGTGCATGCTATAAAAACCTTGTTTAATTGGAATTGATAATAATCAAATGATGAAAATCATTTTTTAATATTTAAGCTGATCCTTCCCAACATTTACTAACAATTTCAAAATCTGTGTATGTCCAAATCTCATTAACCAATAATTCAGTTCCATGTGGAATGGATTTTCTTAGACTCAATATTTAACTACGCATAAATTAAGGAAATTCTAATGACTAAAAATTAAGATATCAATCAAAATGAAAATATGCCATAATTAGTCAAATATTTTATAGAAAGTAATTTCTTAAATTATTTTATTTTGAATTATTATCACATTTAGTTTCTAATTTTTTCTATAAATAAGTAACATTCCCAATTCAGAAATGTTACCAACAGGTGATAGGATCATCCTATTACCCTAAGCCTCTCTTTCTATCTATCTGAATGCACACAACATATTTTATAAACATATTCATGCAGCTCAAGATGCAATATGCCTTCCCTGATATTATATATCACTCAAATACTCAAATCATAGTACACAATGACTTAAATATACCAATAACTTACCATATACATAAATACAATATCTGATATCAAACTAGACATCATATAACTTAATGAACATATAATATTGGACATGACATGGACCCAACACCTTAGTGACTGCAAAGTATATCTTCTTCTCAACTCGTGTCTTCCTGATTTTGACAAGGCTTACTGACTCCATATTCCTGCAAAACTAGAGATTAGGGAGGGGGGCGAGTCTAAGGAGACTCAGTGAGTAGATGCTAATGTAACAAACTATTCAAATCAAATAATTAAATTAAACTCAGATTGTATATAATCAGTATTATACTCGAAATTATCTAGAATTAAATCACTGTGAATCTACAAGGTTATGAAACTAGAATTTAACTTCACATATAATACTTTCCGCGGCGATAACATCAACTCATCACCATTAGTACCCCCCACACACTTTCTCTGTTATCTATACAGTTCTGATATCTATACGATTGTCATATTAGTTAACCAAACTATAATTAACTTTATTTTCATAAAATACAGAAATCGTATATAAATATACAAGTCAATCTTCCATCTTAATATCTTTTTCTCATATATCATTGCTCAAATCGTATTCTATAACTTCACTATATCCGACTTACTATCGATATTTTCAAAACTATTTCAATATCCTTCACAGTCACAGATTCATGGAGCAATGATCCAAACGAGTTTTAAAATTTAATTAAGTGGTTCAACGCATGTATTCCTTTACTAAATTCGAGTAATGGTTTTTATACTCATATAATAGCTTAATGAAATAAATTATTTTTATAAAATAAACCCATAATA
>JAXCLQ010000013.1:1605159-1630373 GCA_035584115.1 Cedrela odorata | reverse complement strand
CAGGGAATGAATTTTGTTTAATTTGAATGTATTTCCTCAATAAATTTCTTCAATCTTTAATTTACTACAAAAGAAACTCCCACCACTACTCCTCTGATGCTTAAGAAGCTAAAAGGAAAAGGGAGATTTAGGCTAAAATAAGAAGTTAACATAAATTGAAGGTTGTTTTTTTAAACAATCCTTATAATATTTATTTAATTTTTTTAGTTTACATATGTTTAAAAATCTTTAATTTACATATTATTACAAATAAATAAATATAAGGTAGCATAATGAATGAAAAGTGAATATATGTTTTAGTTATGATCAAAATATATTACAATAAATCTTATTTTATTGGTAGGCTATCACTTTTATTGATGTTTTGATTTTGAAAATCAGCCAATAAATCGTGAAAGATCATTGTAGATATTAAGAAGAATTTCTTTTGTAGAGGCATTTGATTCTTATCAAACAAATTACATAAATAAATATCAGTATTAAAAAAAATTCTCTTGATCCAAAAAACATTATAAGAGTTCTATTTGTTGAGAAAAGACTAAAAGATAATGACATAATTGTAAAATTTTAGTTTTTATAAAATAATAGTGCTACACATACAAACTCCTATACAAACACGTGCATACAAATTGATGTGATAATATTATATCATTGTTACATGTCCTATATTTTTACAAATTAGTTTAGCATTGTCCTGTATTTTTAGGAGAGTAAGTGAATATATATATATATATATTATATGGGACATATGCCAATAATATAATGTCAATTTCCATAGAAATTTGTATACCTAGCATTATTCATCAATAAAATATTTGACTTTTTATGATAAATTATCATGAAAATCATGAATCTTGAGAGTAATTTTTTGGATATTTAGAAATATCTTGAGGATCTTCTTTTAATTTTTATCAAGTATTATGTGCTTACATATACTAGAGAACCACACGACAGTAATAAAGTCTTATTTTATTTTTAAGCAATCTCTAAGAGTATAAGACTCCTAGAAAGAAAATATATTAATAAGAAGTTAATAGAAAGAACGGAGTTATAAAAAAGGAAAAACGGAAAGTAAAACGCAACAAGCAAATTGCAGCAAGCAGCAAAGACAGCAGAATCCGTCCCTGATTGTATCTACATTAATGAAATTTCATGAACGTCGTGTTATTCTCTATAATATTTAAGCATACAATATCGCAGATTGTTTTTCTTGCAATAACCACCCGAATAAATTCTTGATACCAAATATTTTAGTGCATGTATTGAGTTCGTGAATATGAGCTTTTGCCTTCCATTTTCTTATTTTTGAACCCAAATAATGAAACGGATTAATTTCCCGAAAACCATGAGGTTCTTGCCCTGATTCATATGTAAATTACAACTATCTCTTTCAGTTGACAATCGCTTTCAAGTAATATAAAAATAAAAAAGGTTGCGTTGCCCTCTCCTTCACAATTCTTTGGAGAAAATAAAAGTTAGTGTTCTTACAAATGCCAGTAATTACTTCTTTATGCACAAATTATCGTTGATGAGATTTTTGTCCTGCTCGCAACCGATTATACCAAGTCAAAATTAATAGACAAAACAACAAGGTAAGAAAGGAAATTATTAAATTTTCTCGTTACTAAAAAACAAGATAATCTGATGATATGTCATTCAAAATTCATGACAGACTGGATACAGATCAGATAAGAATCAAGAATCGATATGACAATCAAATTATATGCATATGAAAGAAGTGATAAAAGTTAGAATAAAATTCCCCTTAAGATATAATAATAATTTGGTACTGTAAGAATCAAGAAACAATCACAATAAATTTCGTCTTAATCGACCAAATTTCTTTGTAGAAAGAGTATTTCTAAAATATGAAATTAATCTCTATCACTCTCTCTTTTTTAAATAACTTGTACATTGTATATATAAACGTGGCTAGTATTGTCCATCACACAGTGGAAGAATTTTCTTACCCAAATGAACGCATGGACTAAACTTAACACCCGTAATATTAGCAGAGATCTGAATCTTTGTAGGTGTGGAATTTTGGATCATTAGCTGTCGGTTAGTCCTCCTTGTCCGAGGAGACTTACATGCAACAGACGACTCAAGATTTTAAGTCGTTGCCGTGTTATATATCACAAGTGATCTTAAGTCTTCGTTAACAGTTTAAGAGAATACCGGCTTAATTTTGTCTTCATTTATTTTCAATGAATAGCTAGAGTCCATTCAAAGACGAGTCGAATTGTCGTTTTCTTTATTGTGTTCTCAACATAAATAAATTAGCTATCCGACTTGTCTACCTGTAGCAATTAACTAACTCCATACACCAAAACCCCCTATCTGACGATTAGATTATCGATCAGGATTCTTTAATTATCCGGGTTTCATCTAAATTTCTTATAAATATATAATTAATAGTTAATATTTTAGAATTGATACATTGATTATTAGGAGTCTTTGTTGATAATATTTGAAATTAATGTTAACTTAATATCGTTATAATGTTGACTTTGAAAGATAAGCTCATTGTATCCTTATAATATTTCTTCATAATAAAGCATTTTTATCTTGGACAAATCAACCTTCTAAAGAAGTCCAAAAATACTTTTAAAATATTCAAAAATTTGAACCTCTCTTAATAGAGGATATATATATATATATATATATTACACAAACTCTTCTCCTATTACTAACAAATACCATAAAAATATTAAAAAGGAAATTTTAAGGTTAAAAAAATTAACAAGAAAAAAACTATACCAAACTGATACTTAAAAACCACAAGTCTTGGAAGCTGCAGCTTCCTCGAGCCATCATGAAGGAAAACAAGGAAAGTCAAAATGGCTTCTGGGTGTAACTTCATAAGACTGTAATTAATTGACAATAAGTAAAGAAATGTGAGACTGCCAGCTTCTTTGTCACGGGAGCTTAGAAAATGGCGAACCAGAAACACCCATTACTCTCGTTCTTCTCCTTCGTTTGCCTCATCCAGCTTTCCTTCGAGCCCTCAGAATCAAAGGAAATAGTAAAAGTGGGCGTAGTTCTAGACTTGAATTCCTCCGTGGGAAGAATAACAGAGAGGTGTATATCAATGGCACTCACCGATTTCTATGCTGTGAACTCCAATTATCGAACAAGACTCAATCTTCTGACCATGGATTCTCAAAATGATGTCGTTCTTGCAGCATCTGCAGGTAATTTTTTTTTTTTTTGGAAATTAGACACAGATAGTAAAAACGAATATGATATTGGTATTTGAATGAGTTTTGTAAGCAATAGAAAAAAATCGTAATGAACCGATTCCTACAGTGTAACTTTCAATTTAAATTAATTTGTGTAGATCAATTTAGGGTTCAAAGTAGAAAAAAATCGCAGTGCACCAAAATCAAACTAGTTATTGTTGATTTCTGGCTAGGTGGACTCTTATATGGAGAATTTTATTTTAGTCCCTAATATTTTATAACATTACATTGTGATCACAAAGTTTAACCCTATTTACAAATGTCTTTAACGTCTTATAATTTATTCTGTTCTAGTCCTTATTATTTTGGTTATCTTCATTTTAGTTCTTTCACCAAAATTCTGTTAGTCTCCTTCTATCAATTTCGTAAATTCAGATAAAAAAATATATTTTTGCTCCAAATACATCTTTCAAGTACACAAAGACGCGTAGACTTTGCAAGTGATAAGTTGAAATGGTGTTGTAAACTAGTGTTCTAGATGATCAATTGTGCGTGTACATGAGACACGTTACGAAGAACAACGCCGTTTTGATCAATACATATGTTCACTGTGCGTCTTATGAAATTAATTAATTACTTTTTTCCTATTAGTTCGATAATAAAGTTTAATTCTAGGAATTAAAGAGAGAAAAATGAAATGTTAAAGACTTTTATAAAATTGTGTTAGAATTAGTGTTTATAATATAATTTTATAACATATTAGAGACTAAAATGAAATTATTTCCGTATTTAGCCTCAACCAAAAATGTATTCACACTGTAAAGTTGTTCAAGAAAGTAATGGTAGACATTCCAAATTTATATCCTAAGTTTTTCATTCCAAATAATGTATGTTTTTATAATTTTGAAAATCATTTATATACCATTTCACCACTTATTTGGTGAATGCTACATCATTTGGGATAGAAATGTAGAATGTCTGGCATTATTCGTCCAGAGAAACATTTATTTTCATTATTGTCAATATATAGAACCTTGTGTTTCAGTGGATGCCTTTCTTCCTCTAATTCTTCTAATCATGAAGCATTATTCAATAAATGCAGCTTTAGATTTGATGAAGAATGAAGAAGTACATGCCATTATAGGACCACAAAGGTCAGATCAAGCTAAATTTGTGATTGAGCTTGGAGGAAAAGCAAAGGTTCCAATCATTTCATTTTCAGCCACAAGTCCCTCTCTTTCTCCAGTTGAAAACAAATACTTCGTTCGTTCTGCCCACGATGACTCCTTTCAAGTGAAAGCCATAGCAGCCATTGTTAAAGCCTTTGGTTGGAGGGAAGTCATCCTTATTTATGAAGACATGGAGTATGGTAAAGGTTTAATTCCATATCTGATCGATGAATTTCAAGAAGTTAACACTCGGGTGCCTTATAGAAGTGCCATTTCACCAAATATTAACGATACTGAAATTTTGATGGAGCTGAAGAAGCTAAGGACCAAGCAAACTACAATTTTCTTAGTGCATACAACAGCTTCCCTCGGGGCCAAGTTCTTTAAGCAAGCAAAAATTGCAGGAATGATGAGTGAAGGGTATGCATGGATTGTCACAGAAGGATTATCAATCTTGTTAGGTTCTGTTGATTATAAACAAATGGATTCTATGCAAGGTGTATTGGGGGTAAGGCCATACATACAAATGTCCAGAAAACTTGATCATTTCAAATTGAGATGGATCAAAGATAAAGAAAATGGTTCAACTGGCGGATCATTAAACCTCTTTGGATTGTGGGCGTATGATACAGTTTGGGCGATAGCTATGGCTGTTGAAAAGGCTGGAATAGCAAATTCTAGCTTTTTAAAGACAAATAACAGCAAGAGTAGAGTTGATCTTGCAGGCTTGGGAACATTTGAAATGGGACCAAAGCTTCTTAGCACATTACTAAATACAGCGTTCGATGGCCTAAGCGGAAACTTTCATTTGGGGAAAGGAAAATTGGAACCTTCAGCCTTTGAAATATTCAATGTGATAGGAAATTATGAGAGAGTTATTGGATATTGGACCAAAGAGAGAGGATTTTTGCAAGATATGAATGATGATAAAGCGATTAACTCGAATTGCACAAATGAACTCAAGAAACCAATCTGGCCAGGATACACCACTGATCTGCCTAAGAAATTGAGGATCGGGGTTCCAGTGACCACAGGTTTTACTGAATTTATTAAAGTGGAATGGCAACCAAACCACCAGGCTAAAATTTCAGGTTTCTCCCACGATGTGTTTGTTGCAGTAGTTGAAGTTTTAGAAATTCCCCTCCCTTATGAGTTTGTTCCATTCCACAAAAATGGAAAAAGTGCTGGGTCATACAATGAACTTCTCTATAAAATCAAAGAACTGGTGGGTTTTATGACCAATATTCATTATTAATTATATCTCTTTCTGAAATGCATCCCACTCACATGAACATCAGAGAGGGGTTACGATTTACATTAATTTATTAATTTAATTTTTTTTTTTTTTTAAGAAAAACGATCATTACTTGTATGATATGGCAGGAATTCGACGCTGTCGTGGGAGACACAACAATTGTGGCAAATCGCTCAACATATGTTGATTTTACACTGCCTTATTCAGAATCTGGAGTGTCAATGATAGTTTTGGTGAAAGATGATGACAGGAAAAACTTTTGGATATTCTTAAAGCCACTAAGCTTGAATCTTTGGTTAACAACAGCTGCAGCATTCATTTTCACTGGCATTGTCGTATGGGTTCTTGAACACCGTATAAATACTGAATTCAGAGGCCCCCCACTAAATCAACTTGGCACAATATTTTGGTTTTCCTTCTCAACACTCGTCTTCGCTCACAGTAATATGTCCCGTGCCATTAGAACGTATTATGTTAATATAATTTTCCTCCCTTTTTCTCTTCATTTATGCTTGTTTACTAAAAACACATTTTATTTTTGCTCCAGGGGAGAGAGTGGTGAACAACTTGTCAAGATTTTTGTTGATTATATGGATTTTTGTGGTACTTATCTTGACACAGAGTTACACTGCAAACTTGACTTCAATGTTAACAATACAGCGGTTGCAGCCTTCATTTACTGATGTTAAGGAGATTCAAAAACATGGTTACTTTGTAGGATATCAGAAAACTTCTTTTGTAAGAGATCTTTTGACAAAACAAATGAATTTTGATGAGGCCAAGTTGAAGCCTTATAGCACCTCAAAGGAATATCATGAAGCTTTGTCTAGTGGTGAGGTAGCTGCAATTTTTGATGAAATTCCATACATAAAGCTCTTCCTTGCTGCTTATTGCTCCAGATACATGATGATAGGACCAACCTACAGAACCGACGGATTTGGCTTTGTAAGTCCCCTTCATTATTTCAGGATTCTTTACTGCACATCTGAGATTTATGAATTTTTTTTTTCTAAATTTGTGATTGATTCACCATTCATTATTTACCAACGAACACAAGTCTGAAGATATTTAAAAACTCAAGACTGTATATGTTCCGAAATATATCTATCTATGCTCGTTTCTTGTTTCAGGCTTTCCCACGAGGATCCGCACTAGTTTCTTACGTCTCAAGGGCAATCTTGAATGTTACAGAAGATAAAGAAAAAATGGAAGCAATCGAAAAGAAGACTTTAGGCAGCCAAGCAACCTGTGAAGGTCAAGGTTCAACATTTTCTTCAGATAGTCTCAGTGTTTACAGCTTCGGAGGCCTCTTCATCATTTCAGGAACTGCTTCCATGTTTTCTCTCTTGATATATATATTCAACTTTGTTCATAAACACTGGCCCGAATTGAACAACAACCATCCAGAAAGATCTTTCCAGTCGAAAATTGTCGAGTTGATGAAACATTTTGACCTGAAAGATATCTCTTCATATCCTATTAATAAAGAGATATCTGAATTTAGAGTACATCCTTCATCAAGTCCAGAAGGCAATGCAACTTCATTCGTTATTGATGATATGCAGAACCATCCAAGGAATTCTAATGGAGTTGAGAATAATGTTGTTAGAGATGATGCGGATGAGATTCATTATTCAATGCGTAGTGATACGTCTTTGGATGTACCAGACACATGTTAGATACATGATGTTTTCTGAATTTATAGCAATCTATGTCGAGTAGAGATATAATGTGTATTTATATTATGTTGTTTGTTAACATGTGGTTAAAACTCCGGTTCGCTCCTAATTTATGGCGTAATTATCACTTAGCGTCCCATTTTTTTTAAATATGTCGAAATCCTTTGCCCTTAAACTTGTTGTAAACAATGAGACTTCTTAAAAAAATGTGACATTTTTAAGGACACAAATTTAGTGTTCAACTAAAAAATTAAAAGAATTCCGTTTATTTTCCTTAAGAACACCGTCTCATTTAATAAAATTTAAGATAAAAATAAAAGTTAGAATATAAAATTTGTATCGCAACTAATGCAACATTATTCAACAATTATTATGTTTTAAATAATTATTAACTTTTGTTAGGTATATAGCCCAAAGTATATTTAAAGCCTAAAAGATTACAAGTCCAGAATGACCCTGCATGGAGAGACAAATAACATTTCGAGATCTAGCACCACCCGAGAAGAGCTATCTGAGTAGTGAGGGAGGCCCAGACTTTCTTAGGAGCCGAAACCTTTTAAGGAAAGTTAGAAGGTCTCGGGTATAAAGATCTCGGGTATAAAGGTCTCAACTACAACTTATAAAGGTCTCAGCTACAGCTTCAAAGGTCTCTGTAATAACTTATAAAGATGTACAACATCTGAGTTCATCTCAGATGGATAAAGGAGTCTTAACCAAAGACTTCCAAAATCTCTCAACAATAACGTGTTTATGAAGGATTCACTTCTTTCCCATATTTTTCCCAGATTATTCTCTGACAAGGATTCTTGCAAAGTAAAACTTCTTACATAATAAGAATCATTTAGATACGCTTTATACAAAAGGTAAGTGATCCCACAAAATCCAAAAGCCTATACTTAACCAATGAAATCTTCGCGATCCTCGCACGACGAGATACTTGTTTCCGGATTCCATAGAATTCTACCATGTTTGAGGAACACAAACACCTATAAAATGAGGCTAATGGCTACCAAGTATGAATAATGAAACTCAGGCATTAGAAGTTCATACTATCTTCAACTTTGTCTCTCACAAAAAAGTAAAACCCTAATTTAAGCATCGGAGGGTTTTCGTAGGACAACCGGCTTTCACCCTCATAGATTCTGTTGTGGTTACAGGTTAAGCAATCAGCCAAGCAAAAGAGAAGAAGATCGTTGCTAGTGCACGGAGTCCACAGAAGGATTTTTGTTGCATCAACATCTGGCGCTAACTGTGGGGACTGACAAAAAGTCGGAAACCTCTATGAAAAAGCAAAACATGGCCATTTAGCAAACATACGTAACCAAGAATAGGGCAACAATGAGAAGGAATCCTCACGACAATGCCCTTGAAGAGAATATGACTGTTAATCAGGATATCGACGATCAACCGCTGCCATTAGAAGGTATAAATCATGGTTCAGAAGCTTCGTCGCCTCACCAACTTCCCCTTCACCAGGAGACAGAAGAAACCACCTGGTTGGCCAAGAATGAAAAACAACACGTGGAGAAAGACAAACAGATTCAAGTCTTGGTAGAGAAGGTAGCAAGAATAAAGAAGATGCTCCAAACCGGTTCCCCAGCAATGGAGAAACCCAAACCAGCGGAAGTTATTGAAAGCAGTATGTCGGATGCCCCACACGTGGTGAACTGGAGAACTAAGCATCAACAGAATACTACCAGGAAGAAGTATACCACCTCAGAGAAGGGGAAATGTAAGGTTTCTGGCTATCCCATCAAAGAACCACGAGCCAATAATGATTTCTTTAAATTCCATGATGAATCTGTACCAACGTTCAAATATTCACCTGACGATTCATTGATTATTTGTAAGAGGGGATCAGGTAATAGCCCTGGTTAAGAGGACATGAGAATGTTTCTCGATCAGAAATGACAGAGAGAAGGCTTGGTATGGAGCCTACCCCAAAGGAAGAGATCTAGGGAAGATAGTGATCAGGCCCGCGTTCAAAAGTTGGTCGAAAAGTTGAAGAACCAAAAGAGAAGGGAAAGACAAAGGGGAGATGAGTCTACACTAAAGACAGGATTTTATTCTAAAGTCCCCTTCGCTAAAAAATATTGGATCTTGTTCTCCCTAGGAAATTCAAGATGCCTCAAATCAACACCTTCACAGGGAAGACCGACTCCTCCCTACATATGGATCTGTTTAAGGAGATAATGTTAATCCAAGGGTTAGACAAGTCCTAGATGTGTCATTTGTTTATTAATCTGACTCTTAGCAGTATTGGCAGTTTTGAGCAGTTATACAGAGTATTTGTGGATTAGTTCAAAGGGGCTACTATCAACCTCAAAACCTTAACTGCATTACTGTTTATGAAGTAGGGAGAAAGTGAAAGCTTTAAGAGCTTCGTCAAAAGATACCACGACAAGGTGATGGAATTGAGGGCTTATCACCATTCTCTAGCTTTGGAAGGCCTCAGAAAAGGCTTGTGGGTAGAATAAAAAGTGACGATAGGAGAAATTTTTGCAATGACAGAAATGGAAAATAAGGCCAAAACCAGAATGGGACATCGGGAGGAAGAGACGAGTTTCCCTCAAGAAAGTATTGCTCGCCGAGAAGAGATGACACGAATAGAGTAGTCCAGGTCCAAGAAGATCAGGTTTTCACTCCCCTGAAAGCTCCGCTCTCACAGGTCTGGCAGAAGGTCAAAAGACGGGGGACCATAATAGTGAAACCCCGCCCCTTATTAGCCAAACCAATAAGGGAAGCTAAGAACAAGTTCTGCGAGTTCCACCAAAGTGTTGACCACTTGACAGACGAGTGTATTGACTTCAGAAGTCAGATGAGATGCTAATCTGAAACAATTATTTGATAGACTTTGTAGCCAGAAACAAAGATGAATCTAGAGCCTCGAATCAAGAAGTCGAGCATGAGAGGAGACAAAGAGAGCAGACTATGGTGATCTCAGGTGGGGCAATATTAGCAGGGAATTCGAATAGATCAAGGAAAAATTATTTGAGATATTCACTACCAAATACCACATCGAAAATTCACATTATGAATGTACGAGCCGAGAAGAAATAAAAAATCGCCTCAGTACCCATCATGTTCACAGATGAGGATGGAGTGGAGGTACATTACTCACATGACAATGCACTAGTGATAACTTTAACAGTAGGAATGGTTCAGGTCAGCTGAATCTTGGTGGACACAAGGAGTTCAGCTGATATTATCTTCAAGGAAACTCTAGACTCCTTGGGAATCGAGGATTTAAGATTGAGGCCTGTTGAGACCACCCTTTGTGGTTTTAGAGAATCATGTGTTTACCCTCTGGGAATAGTGCAGCTACCCATCACCATAGGAGAAAGGTCATATCAAAATACTACAATGGTGGAGTTTCAAGTGGTCGATCTCAAAATGTCCTATACCATGATTCTTGGCAGGCCTTTCTTTTATAACTAGGATGGCAGTAAAAAGTGTACACTATCTAAAATTAAAATTCTAAGCAAGAGAGGGGATCGGAATTATCAAAGAAAATCAAAAGGAAGCTCAGTCATGCTTTGCGATTTTTTTCAAAAGTTCATGCTGCTTGTCAAAACGCCCCTAGAGAGAAGTCCTAGAAGCAAATGGCAAAAAATCGCGGGATGAGCTGAATGCAAAGAAACTTGATTAGAATGAAAAATCATCAGCCTTAAAGCCAGCAGAGGAACTTGAGTCTGTCATTCTGAACCAGAAATTACCTTAGAAAATGGTTAAGACTGGTGCTTAACTCCCCAGAGAGTTGAAGGCAAAACACAAGGACATCCTAAGACAGCACATGGACGTGTTTGCGTGGTCTCACGAAGATGCTAAGTATTAATCCCGAGTGATCTTCCATCGACTCACCATTGATCCTCAATACAAACTAATAAAGCAGAAAAGGAGACAATTCAACATGGAGAAGAGAGAAGCAGTTCATGCCGGGTTGGACAAACTAATGAGGGCGAAATTTATTAAAGAAATACACTACCCAAAGTGGGTATCAAATATAGTGATGGTCAAAAATGCCAATAGGAAGTGGAGAATGTGTGTAGATTTCACAGATTTAAACAAAACCTATCCCAAAGACAGTTTCCCACTATCCCGAATTGATTAATTGGTAGACTCAACAGCTGGTCATAAATTGTTAAGTTTTATAGACGCATTCTTGGGATACAATTATATCAGAATGTACAAGCTAGATCAAGAAAAAATAGCCTTTATTACCGATTAAGAATTATACTACTATAGAGCAATGCTCTTCGGATTAAAAAACGCTGGAGCTACCTTCCAAAAGTTGGTCAATCGGGTCTTCAAGCCACTGATTGGAGAAACTATAAAAGTATAAGTGGATGACATGATCACTAAATATCTAAAAGCCCGATACCACCTGAAGCATTTGGAAGAAATCTTTTCCTACTTGAGAAAATACAATATAAAGCTGACTCCCGAAAAATGTGCATTTGGAGTTCAACCTGGGAAGTTCTTGGGATATATGGTTAGTAAACAGGGTATCGAAGCTAATCCACAAATAGTCAGGGCCATATTGGATCTAAAATCCCCGTCCAATCTCAAAGAACTTCAAAACTTGACGGGACGACTAGCAGCATTGAGCAAGTTCCTATCCAAAGCTACCGACAAGTATTTTTCTTTCTTTTAGATCATGAAAAAGGGGAAGAAGATTGAATGGACAGAGGAATGTGAGCATAGTTTTCAGGAGTTAAAGCAATATCTCACATTGCTACCGCACCTAATGAGACTTGAAATTGGGGACACATTGTACCTTTACCTCACAGTAGGTGACCACTCTGTAAGCTCGGTCTTGGTGAAGGAGGATGCTGAGAAGGTTCATCGCGTGGTGGTGTTGACGAACCAACCGCTAAGACAAATTCTGCATCGGCCAAATCTTTCAGGATGATTGTTCAAATGGTCCGTTGAGCTCAGCGAGTATGACGTCATCTATAAGCCTAGGAAAGTGATTAAAAGTCAAGCCTTGGCAGATTTTGTGGCTGAAAGATAAGTGTTTGAGCACCTCTTTATCTGTCGGATCGTGGAAGGGCCTCTTGACCAGGAAGATCCGATTGCCCCAAATGAAAAGGAGCCAATCTGGAGCCTCTTTATTGATGGAGCTTCAAATTCACAAGGAGGAGGAGCTAGTGTGGTCCTCGTAAGTTCGAATGGGACTGAGGTAATGTATTCCCTGAAGTTTGATTTTAAGGTCACTAACAACGAGGTAGAGTACAAGGCATTGATTACAAGAATCAAATTAGCTCAGGCACTAGGGATCACAGGTCTCGACATTTACTATGACTTCCAATTAGTAACTAGCCAATTGAACGAACAGTTTTATATGTGAGAAAGTAATATGTAAGCATACTTGGAGAAGGCTAAGCAGCTGTTAAGCACATTGAAGACCGTCACAATCAAATAAATTTCAAGGGCAGAAAACTCAAAAGCAGATATGTTGACAAAGTTGGCCTCTACCATCAAAGGAAATATTCCCACCTCGGTCCCGATTGAAGTATTGGAATAAATTAGCATGAAAGCCAATGATCATCGACCCTATATATCTCAGTTAGACCCTTATAGTTGCTGAATCGATGAGATAAGATCTTACATCCAAAACGGCGAACTTCTAGGAGATAAAAAGCAAGCAAGGAAACTCAAAAACAGGTCGGCAAAGTGCACTATCATTGATGGAAAACTGTACAAACGGGGGTATAGCACCCCCTACCTTAGATATTTGAGACTCGATGAAGCAACTCAAATTTTAGAAGAAATCCACCGCGAAGTATGTAGCGAACATGGAGGAGCTCGGACTATGACTCACAAGATCTTGAGGCAAGGGTATTATTGGCCGACAGTCTCACCAGATATGACACAAATAGCCAAAACTTGTCATGAATGCCAAGTGTGCGATTGCATCCCAAGACAACCTACAGAGAAGCTAACCCCTCTTTCAAGCCCTTGGCCATTCTCCCAATGGGGGTTTGACCTCATTGGACTACTGCCCTCGGCTCAGGCCAATACAAAGTATGCCGTAGTGGCTATTGACTACATCATAAAATGGGTGGAAGCCAAACCCTTGGCCGCTATCATTGAGAAAATGGTCACGATATTCGTTAAACACAATATTATCTACAGATTTGGAATACCTCAAGTGCTGATCACAGACAATGGAAAGCAGTTTGACAATGCAAACTTCAGAGAATTCTGTTTGAATTTTTTGATTGACCTCAGATTCGCAACACCAGCTCACTCAAAAGCTAAGGGACAAGTGGAAGCCGCCAACAAAGTCATCAAAAGGCCCTCAAAAAGAAGCTCAAGGGCAGAAAGGAGCATGGATTGACAAACTTTCTGAGGTCTTTTGGGCATACCAAATCACTCTAAAGGTAGCTACAGGCGAAACCCTTTACAGTTTAGCTTCGGGTGTGAGGCGATGATTTTGATCAAAGTCAACATACTAAATTTTTGGGTTAGCAACTATGACGAAATATCCAATGACAAGAGCTTACATTTGGAGTTAGATCTGTTGGAAGAAAAAAGAGATTGGGAGATGATAAAGGTCGTAGCCCACCAACAAAGAGTGGCAAGGTATTACAACGAACATGATAGGCACCGCTCTTTTCAAATAGGAGATTGGGTCTTGAGACAAGTGACTCTGAACACCAAGATACTAGGAGAGGACGTTCTAGGAAAAAACTGATAAGGACCCTATAAAGTCATTCAAGTTCTCAAACTCGGAGTCTACAAGCTAGAATCCCCCTCAGGAAATAAGGTTCAAAAGCCATGGAATGCTGAATGTCTGAAATTTTATTACCTTTAAAAATATCAAAAGAAGTCAATAAAGTTATTTTTTATTATTTTTCACTTCTAAAGTCAGTCCATAGATAAATTCAAACCTAGGATTCGAAAGCGTTTCGGGGTAATCTCCTTCCGATACCTAAATAAGAACAACACGGTTCCTAAATGTTAGCCTATCAACTACTCCAAGATAATAGTATCCTCAGCTCGAATAAACCTTGAGTACGGTCTCGGGATGTACAAGAGTAAAAGAGATTTTTGGGTGACCACTTCTAAACGTCTCGGAGTAATCTTCTTCCGAAACCTAAATAAAGGCGACACGGTTCCCAGATGTTAGCCTATCAACTACCTCGAGGTAATAGTATCCTCAGTTCGAATAAGCTCTGTGTACGATCTCGGGATGTACAAGAGTAAAGAGGTTCTCGGGTGACCACTTCTAAATGTCTGGAGGTAATCTCCTCCCGAAACCCAAATAAGGGTGACACGGTTCCCAGACGTTAGCCTATCAACTACCCCGAAGTAATAGTATCCTCAGCTCGAATAAGCACTGAGTACGGTCTCAGGACATAAAAGAGTAAAAAAGGTTTTCGGGTGATCACTTCTAAAAGTCTCGGGGTAATCTCTTCCTGAAACGTAAATAAGGGCAACACGGTTCCCATACATTAGCCTATCAACTACCCCGAGGTAATAATATCATCAGCTTGAATAAGCCTTGATTACAGTCTCAGGACGTACAAGAGTAAAAATGGTTCTTGGGTGACTATCTCAAAACGTCTCTGGATGACCTCCTCCTAAAGCATAAAATGGGCAACACGGTTCCTAGACGCATACTTTTTATTCCCACTTCGAGGACTCATGGGTGATCAACTCGTACTTGAAGCTTAAACGAGTCTTAAATGTGGAATCAGATATAAATCGTACATGATTCGAAGAAGACTGAGTGCTTAAATTACCTCGAAAACAAGAGGCTTATTACTCAATGAATTCTTCGGGCATAATCTCAGAGTAGGTCGAAGTCTATGGGCGC
The DNA here is from genome assembly GCA_035584115.1 of Cedrela odorata. Lineage (NCBI taxonomy): Eukaryota > Viridiplantae > Streptophyta > Magnoliopsida > Sapindales > Meliaceae > Cedrela > Cedrela odorata. The sequence continues at coordinate 1,615,263 of JAXCLQ010000013.1, read as the reverse complement.
CTAGAGCCAAAAGTACCCTAGATTTCTTTGAACCGGGAGTTTTTCAAAGTATACGATGGACGATCAGCTTCGGATTAATTAGAGTTAGGTTATCAATTCGTTAAGTCTAAAAACATTAGTTCAAGACTAACAAATGTTATAATTTCAGATAATAAATAAGGGTTACAAATGGAATCGATTATTGAAAATAGAGAGAAGTAAAGCAGAGAAAGAGTAAAGCAAATTCAAAGATTTCTATTGATAGATTTGTTAATGTACAAAGCCAATTACATTTAAAAAAAATAATAATAACTAAACTATGTATTTAGCAGTTGGGCCGGCTGGAGGATCGGCCTGAGGGTCAACAGGGACGACAGGAAGGCCTTTAGGAGAGAGAATGCCCTCTGGAGTAGGAATAACCTTTACCACCTCGGCAGAAGAGACCTCCATTGGCTCTCAGTTATTATGGAAGGCAAAAGCTTGACAGAGGGACCGGTAGTAGATTTAGCGGGGGGCACATACATTATCCTGAAATTAAGGTGCTCCTTCCCCTCAAGAAGCATCCCTTCGGAGTGGTCTCTATCCCGGCGTGGAGGCTAACGGCCCAAGGCCTTGTACAGCCAAGTTAAACCCCTTTTTGACGATTTTATCTTGATGATTTTAAGCTCCTATACTCAACCACCCTATAGAAAGCTGCCCTCATCGAAGACTTCTCAAGAGCATCAAAGGCCGAGACAAGGATCAAGAAGGAGGAGCAAAACTTGGTCTTAGAAAGGACCAATTTCGAGTTCAACCTAAATAAAATGGTTCTAGAGCAAGAAAAGCTCCAGATTAGGGCAGCTACAGCAGAGTCATCTTAGGCTGATAGTTTATCAGCGTCTCGCCCGAGAGCTCAGTAAGGTTCTCAGCCAATTTATGGCCTATGCTCTGGGCCTGGAAATTTATATAGGGAAGGAAGTAGGCAAAAAGCTTCCTCTTCCCTGTAGGGAGGTCATCGGGAAGAAGTTCAGATGGTTCAACTAGCTCTTTGTCAGCCTGGTTAAACATTTGCGTCTTTTTCCAATACCTCTCCTTGGATACTACAGCTACGACAGTTGTGGCTTTCCTTTTCCCCTTTCCTTTGTTCGTTAGGGGAGTAGGAGGAGGTGGCATAGAGGCATCTCAGATTATTACCCCCTTGCTCGATGCCTATAGTTTACTAGTTTTAGGGGGGTAGGGCAGCACTTGAAGAGGCTGAGACCACAATTCGACCCTTCGAAGTAGCCATTAGAGGCTTAGAGGCCTTCTTAACCTGTCAGGAGCAGGATCTTTGAAAGCCATTTCTCCTACGAAACAAACATTACTCAGATCAGACACCACAGTTTAAACAGAAGGAAAATAAGAGTTTGAGATATCTACCACTCTGAATGGCCTTTTTCGAGGCTAATTGGTCCCTAGATACACAAAATTCTACAAGGCCTGATAAAGATAGCTTACCATCCAAGTAACCGCCTTTCCAAATAAGCTTAACACGGGAAAACCTGCATAGGGATTCCAGTTCCCACCTACAAAGAACCACTTATCCTTCCATTTCTTGTTACTGGAAGGGTTACTAGTGACAGGTTCTGCTTGCCGTGACGATTATGGAGATAATACCAACTTGGACTCCTCGCAGGATTTCTTTTCAGAATATATAGGTATTCAATGTCCTCGATAGAAGGTTCGAAGTCAGAGACTTGATGCCATAGAATAAACAGGCCTGTCAGGACTCTCCAACTGTTTAGGCTTAATTGGTATGAGGGAATCCTAAAAGAGGTTAGGATATGGGCAAAATAAGGTTGAAGGGGGAGTCTGACACCTAAGTGGAACAATTCTTCATTAAAGGCAATCACCCCTCGGGTGGACAGCTTGGCAGTTCATTCATCTCTAGAATCGTAAGATAAATTCCTTCGGGAATGTGATAAACCCTAGTGTAAACCCCTAAATCTGACTCCTTAATGACCGAAAGGAATCTGTCTACCTCGAATTGTGTCAGGTTTCGCCTCACTGTAATTGGAGGCGGAACAAGGATAATAGCTAGTCCGTCTCTAGAGTTATTTTCCCCAAAAACAGTCGCATTGTCAACAGAGTCCATATCTGTTTTTTACTAAAGGAAAATAGACAGTTAAGGGCTATTCCAAGGTCGTCAACAACTCGTGAAGTAGTGCCTAAAAGTCTCTAAACCAAGGAGAACTATTTGTCAATTATCACAATCAACCAGCTACGCTACAAAATCAATTACAATGAGTAAAGGAAATGGAGACTTACTATTTATAATTGCTGGAAGGAAGAACTTAAAGAAATTGTTAAAAATTGGAAACTTTACTGTTGTAGGAGTTGTTTGAAGCACGAAGTAAATAATGGTGTAAAGGTGAAGAGGAAAAGAAATGAAAGAGTGAGCCCCAATTGTCAATGCACGTTAGAAGATCAATGGATAGGATGATGCCACGATAGAAGAATAGCTGAGAGGATTTTCCCATTAATAAGAGAGGGGGCGGTCATCATTAGGGCCAACTAGATCTCTCGAAACCTGAAATGACATGATCCTAAGAGCTCGTTATAAACTGCCATGTGAGAGAAGACGGTAGATCTCCAGCGAGCGCATTTAAGTTTGATAGATTGATGCATCTCTTCAAAGTGGAGCCTTTAGTTTTTGTCAAAAAATAGTTATTTTGACTAAAACTAGCTGGCTTGATGTTAAGTATATAACCCAGAGTATACTTAAGGCTCAAAAGGTTATAAGCCCAAGACGACCCTGCATGGAGTGACAAATAGCATTATGAGATCTAGGGCCACCAAGAAGAGCTATCTGAATAGTGAGGGAGGCATAGGCTTTCTTAAAAGCCAAAACCTCTTAAGGAAAGTTACAAGGTCTCGGGTATAAATGTCTCAGCTACAACTTGTAAAGGTCTCAACTACAGCTTACAAATGTCTTTGTAATAGCTTATGAAGATATACAACATCTGAGCTTATCTCAGATGGATAAAGGAGTCTCAACCAAAGACTCTCAAAACCTCTCAACAATTACGTATTTATGAAGGATTCACTTCTTTCCCATAGTTTCCTAGATTATTCTCTTACAAGGATTCTTGCCAAGTAAAACTTCTTATATAATAAGAATCTTGTGGATACGCTTTACACAAAAGGCAAGTGATCTCACAAAATATGGAAGCCGATACTTACCCAATGAAATCTTCACAATCCTCGCAAGATAAGATACTTGTTTTTGGATTCCATAGAATTCTACCATGTTTGAGGAACACAATCACCTTTTAAAGTAGGCTAATGGCTTCCAGGTACGAATAATGAAACTATGGCATTAGAAATTCATACTATCTTTAATTTTGTCTCTCACAAAAAAGTCAAATCCTAACTTAAGTATCATAGGGTTTTTGCCGGACAACCGGCTTTCACCCCTATAGGTTCTGTTGTAGTTACAAGTTAAACAATCAACCAAGCAAAAGAGAAGAAGATCGTTGCTGGTGCACGGAGTCCACAAAAGAATTTTTGCTACATCAACAACTTTTTATATTTTTATTAATGTGATGGTTATATAATACTAATTAATAAGTAACATGTCAAATATTACATCAATTAGGAAAAAAAAAGTTTTAGGCAAAGGTTCTAATTGGACCATATAATTTTATGTTCTATATGTTTTAAATTTTTTATCCTTTATTTTTAAAGGGATAACTTAATTAATTTGACCTCTTACTTTTACACAAGAGATTAAAAGATCAATTCCCTCTTATACCAACTTCTGAGGGAAATTTTCTTTACTTTGTTTTTGTACGAAGCACCAAGTGGAAATAGAGTGTGAAATTAGGAGGAAAAAAATATGATGGACAACTAATTTATATTTATGAAATTCATATATGATGATTAGTCAATTTCATAAGAAATACATATATGATAAATTTTATGAAATGATAGGAGTGGATTAGGGTGTATGAAAAAAAAACTCTCCCACATTATTATGATTTGTCAATTTTATAATAAATGCATGTATGATAAATTTTATTTGAATGAGTGCATAACCTTTACCATCGGTAAGTAGCTCCATTATAGTTTGTCAATTTCATAATAAATATATGATAAATTTTATTTGATGAGCGCATAATATTTACCACCAGTCCAGTGGCTACGTGACAATAATTACCCTTCCCTCGTGCAAGAGAAGAATGTGTCTCCCCTTGCTTATAAAATGGGATGTGGAGGATATAAAATATGATGGACAACTAATTTATATTTATGAAATAAATACACAAACACTTGCTATATATATTTTTAAAAAATTTATGTATGTAAATAAAATAAACACTTGAAAAACTTCTTCACCTACATTTCAGTTCACAAATTTATTCATATGCATGTCACATAACTGCAAATTAAAATAAAATTACAATTGCGAGAAATTCATAATAAAAAAGAGAATAATATGAGAAATAATTGCTATTTAACTAGTATTAAATATGTAAAAAGTGTTAAAAAAATAATAATAAATATAATATTATAAAATTCAGTAGATAGAGATATAAACTATTACTTAAATAATGAGGTGATAAATATCACCATCCATTTAAATCTCAGGGTTTATTAACTTTTTAATTTTAAAAATAAATTTATAAAAATATTTAATAAACACTAATTTTTAATAAAATTTATGTACTTTTATATAAATATTTAATAATTAATACTTTACTCTATAATAACTATAATTTTAAAATCACGTTACCTTAATCTCAAATATTTATTTGAATTTGATGATTGTGTTATTCGATTACATGAATTACATGGTTATCAGGAGTTGGCCCATTCTATTCAATAATATACTTTTCGGTCCTACTAAAACCTAATCTTCTCGGGGAAGAGCAATATTTCTTAAATTTGTGTGATCCTCTGATATTTCCCCCGCAAGCGCGCCTCTTTTGCCGCAGGAGATGCTACTGCATGATTGCACATTATTGCTTCCAAAAAAAATCCCACTTTTTTGCTTGCTTTTGATACTTGATCATCTTAAATTTACTAATTTACTTTAACTTGATGCTGGCTGTTCTCCTTCAACTATTAACTACTATTAACTTTATAAATGCCAGGTTATCATATTAGCAAATCACCATTAACACGTAATTTTAGAAACCATTTTTTTGTACATTGTTCTCTTCATAGCCTTTTACATATCGGGAAACCACTTTCTTCACAAGTTCAGAAATCTCCTTCTAAACCCTTTCCCCACTCCTTCAATCATAGGCCATCTCTATGTTGAAATTCATGTTTAGTTACAAACTAAGATATTGATTAAAATTCTAACTGATTGCGATGTAATTGAAGTAACCATGCGTTACTTTATATGTTGCTTTCAATTATAATTACTCTTCTCTCTTATTATATAAATGAGAGATACCAAAATTAAATCTGCAGATTGTTAATGGATCAATATTTCAATGTAGGGGATAAGGTTTACAGAACTTCCAAAACAGCCTCTATATATGTCATACAACAGAACTTGATCAAGTTTTGGTGACAATTAAAAATTAAATCTCCCCGTCGTTCAAAGTTTTATGCTATAAGTCGTTTGCTATAGGACAGATTGCATCTCTTCCCTCTCCTCGAATCTCGAAGCATTGGTCTCATTGAATATGTATGCTTCTTTATCAAAGGGGAAAATGACAACGAGATATTCTCTGCTTTGTATAATAATAATATTTTTTTTAATATTTTAATAGTACAAATTTGGCGTTAACGTACAAGAAGATAATATAAGTTAAAGACAAAAAAAACACATACACACACACAGAGATATATATATATATATATATAATTATGTCGGTTGTTAACTTATAAAAAAAATTATAATCTTTAGAAAAGCAAAAAATAAAAAATAAAAATAAAATTTTTGAAACAAGTAGAACTCTAATTGATATTATAATTTTCTAAAGATGTAAACAAAAGGTTTAAAAAGAAAAACACTTCAATTTGATACCAATAAATTGAATATTTTTTTTTATTAGGTTATCATACACTTCCACTTCACCTCGTATATATTTTAATACAAAAAAAAAACTCCTTCCAAAATTTTGTGTAAAGAATAAATTATTTGATCTCTAATTTTTGCAATAAAATATTAAATATATAAGTAATTATAAAAAAGAAAAATAATAAAAATTTTCTCCTTTGTGCACTATTTATTAAAAAATTAACAATTTTAATTAATTTATTCGTTTATTATGTGAATGTGATTCAACTTCTAGTTTTGAAGCTGCAATTTCGAAAAAAAGAATCACTTTGTTGCAGGAAGCTGAGCTAGCAAGAAGTTGCTAATTTGGTAACATTAGTTTAGTTTGTTAGCCAATGTATAGAATAAAATGTTACGTTTTGATTGGTAGCTATATAAGTGTAATCTTGTAACTGAAAACAGTAGCTGGTAATTGCATAATGAACAAAAACAGAAAGTGATTCTTCCTGAGAAAATTTTTATTCTTTCTTAATTGTTGTTTGCTCTCTCTTGAATAAAGTCATGTACATTGTGTTAGCTTAGAGTTTCATTCATAGTTTCCTTTCTTTGTGGTTTGAATACTGAAGTTTGGCATATGGTATTTTCTCTGCATTCTTGCTGATTGTGTTCAAATTCTTCAATAATTGGTATCAGAGCTCAATAATTGGTATCAGAGCTCAATAAGAATCTACTGAATGGTTTTTTTCGAAATTCTCAATTGAAAAATTTACAGGTGAGAATGACTTCAATCTTTGGAAGATGAAGATGAAAACCTATTTGGTTGATGAAGGCATGGAAGAAGCTTTGGTAGAAGAGGAAAAGATGTCATCTGAGTTGAACGAAATTGAAAAAAAAGAAATCTTAAAGAAAGCACATAGTGCTTTGGTGTTGTCTCTTGGTGATGGAGTTTTAAGGAAAGTATCAAAGGAGAACACAACCCTTGGTCTATGGAATAAATTGGAATCAAGATACATGAAAAAATCTTTAGCACACATATTATACTTGAAGAAACAACTCCATGTATTCAGCCTTGAGAAAGGAGGTTCAATAAAAGATTATCTTGATAATTTCAGTAAGATCATCCTTAATCTTGAGACAATTGATATCAAATTCGAGGATAAGGATAAGACATTGATGATTTTAATCTTACTGCCACCAAGCTATGAACATTTTGTGGAGACTTTGCTTTATGGAAGAGATACAGTCACTATAGATGATGTAGAATATTTTTTAAGCTCTAAAGAGCTTAGTAAGATATAACATCCCCAAATCCGAAGATGTTACCAGTAGGTGATAGAACTACCTTATCATCCTAAAACTTACACACCTATCTAAATATCAATACAATACATGAATGCACAACATATTCTACAAACAATTTCTACAAACATTCTTATTACAACTCAAGGGGCGACATGCCTCCAGTGGCACTATATACAGTACAAATGTTTACAACACAATAATAAATTCAATAACAAATTAAATAAATGAATGAATGATCATGCTCATAAATACATTATTCGATGTCAAACTAGACATTATATAACTCAATAAATTTTATGACATTGTACATGACATAGACCCATCAACCCTGAAGACTGTGATGTTGACCCTCTCTTGAGATCATGTCTCTATATTGTTGAAATGGCTTGCTAGGCCTCAATTTCCTACAAAACTAGAGATTAGGGAAGAGAGTGAGTCTAAAGAGGCTCAATGAGTGGATGCAAATAGAATACTAATATATAAATTTCATATAAAATACAACAGCCATATATATTTATATATATACCTTCGTATACATTTGATAATTTCTCAATTTAATCACAATCAAATTCAACATACTTACCGGGTACATCATCATACACACAACACTATAAGAATTCTAGTGTTTAGGGGCATTACCTATCGTCATCCCCCTAAATACCTCTCTGTAATCTTTGGTGCCTTGGGACATTACGTATCGCCGTCCCCCAAGACATCGTTACTACTCTCACGAATGTAATATCTGAGGCAGAAGAATTTAAGGGTGTTACGTATAGCCGTCCCCTTGGTTCCACATCAATAATTGCTCATGTGCACATAATTTTCAAAAATGAAACAACTTAAAGATGCTCAACTATATCAAAAAACAACTCTTTATTTAGGGAGTAAATAAATAAATCACAATCATAAAATTGACAATCAACCATAATTTCTCTTTCTCACTTGTCATCATTCAAATCACAATATGTAAAATTACGGTATTTAAACTCCCAATCAACATTCTCGATAACAGTTCTAATAATAATAATGATCACAAGTCCATAAGTCTATAACCATAATAATCCTAAACTTTATTCCTCCACAACGTTTCCACACCAAATCACAATTCTATAAATTATTTTCATGATCATCATATCCACAATTATACAGAACATTGCCTAACACAATCTTTAATATTAAGTTATGATCCAAATTTATTTCACTCACACATCATAACCCAAATCACAACTCTTGGGTTCACCACAATCTAATACATTTACAACACTCTTATCATTTCACAACTCATACCTTCATAATGTCACAACACATTATCGACAATTCTGACAACAGTTTTTAAATCCATAACACTTATAGAATTTATTAGACTATATCCATTTATATACACCATGCAGTATAGGTATTATAACCATATATCATTTATAGATTATAACTATATCTCATATTGTATACATATACATCATAAGCATATGTATATATATATGTATATATATATATATAACATAATTATATATATGTACATATGTATATTTATATCATAAGTATGTATATAATATCATAATTATATATTTTAAATCTATATATTCCTCAAAACCATTTATACCTATTATAAGGTATATGTATATCATAACCATATATCTTAATATATATATATATATATATATTATAAACATATATATATGTATCATAACCCTATATATATATATGGATATACGTATATTCTATCATAATCATCTATAGAGATATATGTCATAATTTTACAATTTATTTCAACACTATATTTGGCCTCCTCCTGGCCATGATTTCACATATCATTATTCTTCACACGTAACAATATCTCAAGTCTGCTATGGGCTACACGTCGTAACTAAAGAAATACCAAATGCATTCATGTAACATATATACATGTACATATGCCTTGTCGACTCAATTTTCCACATCACTATTTTATCAAATTTATAACAAGCGTATGAATAAATAAATATCAATGCCTCAAGGGACATTTCTACCATTTAAACAGTTTAATATCTTTATGAAATATCTATAGAATAAGGCACAAGCACTCTTGACCTATCCACACAAACTCGGCCTACCAAAAATTGCAACTAGTCCGATTTTCGCCGAGATTCAAACTCGATTCCACAATATATATACCCAACACTTTTATCAATTCTAATGGGTTTCTTAATTGTAAAACATGATAACCCACTCACCACTTGAGATTAAATCAAGTCATATCAAAGCGAGTCGGCGGTGCTCCAATCTACGATCTACAACACACGACTTATGTATGTTAGGTTTCATGATTATCATTAGATGAATACATAAATAAATACATATACACTTTACTGGTCTTTATGGATTCGAATTTCAGATCCGATTATATTTTCCCCCACAAGCGTGCCTCTTTTGCCACGAGAGATGCTACTGCGTGATTGCACATTATTGCTTCCAAAAAAAATCCCACTTTTTTGCTTGCTTTTGATACTTGATCATCTTAAATTTACTAATTTACTTTAACTTGATGCTGGCTGTTCTCCTTCAACTATTAACTACTATTAACTTTATAAATGCCTGGTTATCATATTAACAAATCACCATTAACACGTTATTTTAGAAACCATTTTTTTTGTACATTGTTCTCTTCATAGCCTTTTACATATCGGGAAACCACTTTCTTCGCAAGTAAAGAATTCTCCCTCTAGACCCTATCCCCACTCCCTCAATCATAGGCCATCTCTATGTTGAGATTCATGTTTAGTTACAAACTAAGACATTGATTAAAATTCTAACTGATTGCGATGTAATTGAAGTAACCATGCGTTACTTTATATGTTGCTTTCAATTATAAT
>JAXCLQ010000013.1:1592760-1604431 GCA_035584115.1 Cedrela odorata | reverse complement strand
ATTATTATTATTATTATTATTATTATTATTATTATTATTATTATTATTATTATTATTATATAATACTAATCAATAAATAACAAGTTAGATTAAATAGGACAATTCTAATAAGATTATCAAATGAAATTGTATCACATTTTCTTTTTTTCTTTTTTTTTTTTTCTCACACTAGCTATTTTAATCCGTCAATTTCAAAATAAATTCCCAATTTAACAAGCTCAGCATTAGTCAGTTTTGTATCGTTTTTTATTCTCTTTTTTATTTGATAATTGACTCGAGTACGATTGCAAAATCAACAGAATCTCGATGAATTTTCTTATTACATGAACACGCTAAAGTCAGCAGCTATTAAACAGCATAGAATTCGAATATTTGGAAAGCATGGAATTCTTGTTCTTAATTTAGGTATTGGTTTCGTCCTCGTGTTCCAAGGTAAGGGGAGTCGGTCACATTATGCAATAGACGACCCCGGACTTTCCAGTCATTACCGTGTTAAGAACACGTCTTTATCACAAATATAACCAAAAAAAAAAAAATACTGTTATCTTCATCGAATCGTATGTAGCTGGTCCGACTAGTCAAATTTTCGTTTTCACTGTGCTGCCATCATTATTGAATGACCAAGTTGTTTACATTTAACAATGAATTCCATAAATCAAGACCCCACAACTAAGGGATCGACGAGTATTGTTTGATGATTTGATTTAATTCATCTGCACCTCTCGATAGAAATCTCAGTCCGCGTTTATTAGTCATCCCCTACACGACAATAACCTCAAGTTTGACAACCGATAACATGCATTCTCGAACGCATATTCGGACTAGCCACAAGTTTTGGAAATAGCTTCCTCTAAAAGTCATCATAGGGTATAACATTGACAGAGTCAAATTGCTTCTGATCAATCTATTATTCGTAGTAAGTAATGAAACGTTAGACTGCTAGCTTCTTTGTCCCTAGAGCTTAGACAATGGCGAACCAGAAACACTTACTGCCCTCCTTTCTTTCCTTAATTTTTCTTATCCTCTCGTTTGAGCCGTCAGAATCTAAGGATACAGTGAAAGTGGGTGTAGTTCTGGACTTGGATTCCTCTGTGGGGAGAATAGCAATGAAGTTTTTATCAATGGCAGTCGACGATTTCTATGCTATGAACTCCAACTATCGGACAAGACTGAATCTCCTCCCCAGGGATTCTCATAATGATGTCGTTCTTGCAGCATCTGCAGGTAAATCAACAACTTCGTACACTCGCATATATGCAATAAAATATAAGATAATAAATAGAAAGTGCGTGTATATGTGTTTCTATTTCTGGTAGTTATACTATAACTTCATAAATACTCTGTTAATTCTTATACTTAATACACGTCAAATAGATTTTACGTTTCTGTAATCTGAAAATATGTGTAATAGCTGCCCATTGAAAATATTTATACTTAATTCACTTCAATTTTTGTTTTGTTTTTCAAGTAAATAAGAACATTTCATTATTTTTCAATAGAACTTTGTTTTAGTGCATGTCTTGTTTCCTTTTCATTAATTTGAAGGATTACTGGACAAATGCAGCTCTAGATTTGATGAAGAATGAAGAGGTTCATGCAATTATAGGACCTCAGAGGTCAACACAAGCTAAGTTTGTGATTGATCTTGGAGGAAAAGCAAAGGTTCCAATCATTTCGTTTTCAGCCACAAGTCCCTCTCTTTCTCCAGCTGGAAACAAATTTTTCGTTCGTTCTGCCCACGACGACAGCTTTCAAGTGAGAGCCCTAGCAGCCATTGTTAAAGCTTACGGTTGGAGAGAAATCATCCTTATTTATGAAGATACAGTTTATGGCAATGGTTTGATTCCATATCTGACTGATGCCCTTCAAGAAGTTAACGCTCGAGTGAATTACAGAAGTGTGATTTCACCAAATTCTAATGACAGTGAAATTTCGATGGAGCTGAACAAATTCAACAAATATCGAACTACAATTTTCTTGGTGCATATGACCGCTGCTCTTGGTTCCAAGCTCTTTTCACAAGCGAAAAAAGCCAGAATGATGAGTGAAGGGTATGCGTGGATTGTCACAGAAGGGTTATCGGTTTTGTTAGATCCTGTTGATTGTGAGAAAGACATGGAATCAATGCAAGGTGTATTGGGTTTAAGGCCACACATACCACACTCAAGAAAACTTGAACATTTCAAATTGCGATGGAAGATCAAGTCATCTGGATTAAACCTCTTTGGATTGTGGGCATATGATACAGTTTGGGCGATAGCTATGGCTGTGGAGAAGGCTGGCATTGAAAATTCTAGCTTTTTAAAGCCAAATACAAGCAACAGTACAGTTGATCTAGCAGCCTTAGGAACATTTGAAATGGGTCCAAAGCTTCTAAACACATTGCGGAATACAACATTTGAAGGCCTGAGTGGAAACTTTCATTTGGTTAAAGGACAGTTGGAACCCTCAGCCTATGAAATATTCAATGTGATAGAAAATAATTCTGAGAGAGTCATTGGATACTGGACAAAGAATGAAGTACTTGTGTCAAAATTGAATGATAATGGTGAAGCAATAAATTCAACTTCCAAGAAACTCAAGATACCAATTTGGCCAGGAAATACGGTTGAGCAGCCCAAGAAATTGAAGATTGGGATTCCAATGAGAGAAGGATTTACTGAATTTATTAAAGTGCAATGGAAACCAAACACAAACTACGAGCCTAAATCATTTTCAGGGTTCTCACACGACGTGTTCCTCGAAGTAGTTAAAGTTTTAGAATTTCCCCTCCCTTACGAGTTTGTTCCTTTCCATAAAAATGGCACGGCTGCTGGAACATACAATGAACTTCTTTACAAAATCAAAGAGCATGTGAGTAATTTAAACCAGTAATACTAGATATCCCAAAACATGCATTTCAAATAACTTGGCAAATGTGTTGGCATTCATTCATTAAAGGATAAATTTGTATAGATTTTAAAGTTATTTATTGCTCATTTTAACTAGTGCCACATCATTTAGAATGCACTTGTAGCCACTGATTGATTGAACTGATAAAATCTTTTGCACGCAATAGTAAGATCTGAATTTTATTCTCGTTCACATCAGCATCCGAAAAATAAGTTTTTTAAGAAAGGAAGTTCATTACTTGTAATAATGCAGGTATTTGACGCAGTGGTGGGAGATACAACAATTGTGGCAAATCGCTCAACATATGTTGATTTTACACTGCCTTATTCAGAATCTGGAGTGTCAATGGTAGTTTTGGTGAAAGATGAAGAGAAGAAAAACTTTTGGATTTTCTTAAAGCCACTAAGCTTGAATCTTTGGTTAACAACAGGAGCAGCCTTCATTTTCACAGGCTTTGTTGTATGGGTTCTTGAACACCGTATAAACACTGAATTCAGAGGCACCCCACAGAATCAACTTGGCACAATATTTTGGTTCTCCTTCTCAACGCTCGTCTTTGCTCATAGTAATTTTTCTCCTATTTTATATTCAATTTTAAAAAATTTCGTAGCAGATTTAAGACTTCAGAATACGTGTGTTTTAGAGCACACTTAAAAAATTTTTGTGGTTTCTGCAGGGGAGAGAGTGATGAACAACTTGTCAAGATTTGTGCTGATCATATGGATTTTTGTGGTACTGATCTTGACACAAAGTTATACTGCAAGCTTGACTTCAATGTTGACAGTACAGAGGTTGCAACCTTCATTTACTGATGTTAAGGAGATTCAAAGAAATGGTTATTCTGTAGGATACCAGACGAATTCTTTTGTGAAAGATTTCCTGACAAAACAACTGAATTTTGATGAGGCGAGGTTGAAGAGTTATAGCACCCCTAAAGAGTTTCATGAAGCCTTGTCTAACCAGTCGGTGGCTGCAATTTTTGACGAAATTCCCTACATCCAGCTTTTCCTTTCTAAATATTGCTCCAGATACATGATGACAGGACCAACTTACAGAACTGACGGATTTGGTTTTGTAAGTTCTTTTTTAACCAGGATTCTCTACTGATCTGAACTTTTTAAATTTTTTATCAACAATTTATACCTTTATCAATTATAATGTCATAATATGTTCTTATTTTATTAAAATTCAAACAAATTATTATTGATACAAAATAATCGCTAAAAGACAAATTTATTTATTTTATTTTTGTTTCAGGCCTTTCCAAAAGGATCCCCACTAGTGTCTTACATCTCAAGGGCAATCTTGAATGTTACAGAAGACAAAGAAAAAATGGAAAACCTTGAAAAGAATATCGTGGGAAATCGAGCAAACTGTGAACGTGAAGTTTCTCCATTGTCCTCTTCAGATAATCTCAGTGTTTACAGCTTCGGAGGCCTCTTCCTCATTACAGGAATTGCTTCCATGTCTTCTCTCTTGTTATATATTTTCGACTTTATACGTCTTCACTGGCCTGAGTTGAACAACAACCATCCTGAAAGATCTTTCCGGTCAAAAATCATCAATCTGATGAAGGATTTTGACCAGAGAGATCTGTCTTCTCATCCTCTTGAGAGAAGGGAATCCAGAGTATATCCCGAATCAAGTCTCGGAGGCAATGGAGCCTGACTTGGTATTGATGATGATATCCAGAATCATTCAAGGAATTCCACTGAAGGAGCCGAGAATATTGATAGAGACGAAGATGATACATCCATCGATGCACCAAACACATCTTAGATTTTCAATTTTTATAAAATTAGCAAATATCTACTGTAAGTAGATATGACTAAGGATCTTTTTGTCTTCGTAATTTTATTTGTAACCATTATTGATTTAAATTTTTTAGTCGTCGTCGTATGTACTTATTTTTAATACAAAACACTGATGAAAAATGACCTCAAATGTTTGTGTATTAACACTTAATCGAATATTTTGGGATTCAGAAGTGAACAAATTGTCCTATTACCATATCACAATGGCTCTGATGAGTGATTTTGCTAGAATAGGTAATAATAAAATCACTAATTTAGTAAATGACGCAGAGAAGAGTAGAAATATTGATCCCCTAAAAGTTCGAAAAAATAATATTACCAACTCTGGATATTTTTGTAATCAAAATGAAATTATAAATAATGCACACCCTTGAGTAACCAAAATGAAAATCCGAGGAATTTAACACATCTTATGGAGAAAAATATTAGTAAGGTTGAATGGTTACTTCCTGGATGCTGTGCAAACAAGTATTCACAACTAAACAAGATTTGGAATTCCCTACAATATTGAATTTGATACAGTAAAGCTCCTAGAATATGAATATAATCTACAATCCGCTTGGGTGACAATCGCACTTTACATCGATCCGAGCTGTAAAAGAAAAAATCAGCAACCCAGGGATCGATACCTGAGTTAACTAAATGCCAGATAATTAGTCTCCGTTGATCATTAGAGATTGAAAAGGAACCCTCTTAATTTCTATAAACGTTGAGTAGTCTTTGTTCATTGGCTGTTTCCATGGTTCCCCATCCATCTGCAAATATGCATCTTTCCACTCTCCGCCCCTAATTTCCAATCTAATAGCCGCAGCCTGAAAGATATCCATAGTGTATATTCATCGAATTTTACAATAATAGTTTACGAGAACAAAATGTAAATCATCGAATTTTGAATTAAAGCGTTCAAGTTTGAATCAGTAGTACAAACAAAATAATTTTGTACCTGGGCAATGTGTTTGGCGGATATGAGTTCAACCATGACAAAAGATGCATGCCATCCTTGCTTCAACCCAAAAATTTCCAGAAGACCATCATCAGCATGGGCCTCTACAAAGCCTCTCTGAAAATTAAACAATGTTGTTGTCTTTAGATTATGAATCAAGAGTCTATTAGAAAACTACAAATTTATCGCACAAGCTGAAAGTTTTAATAGGTAGCTAAAATCAAGTAATTGATACCTTTTCCAAGTAATCTGGACTCAAATTACCCCATGGATTCCTTCCGCTTGCATAGTTATGAAGATTTAAAGCAACTATTGCCCTTACACTATAGGAAACAAAAAAATAATAACTAACCACAACTAATATTCAAAGCGAGAAATGAAAATTCAGCAATATAGCTATTAAGCTGAGCTGTATAAAAATGCAAGTCAAAGCTAAAGAGTGGAGGGGCATCCATTTATTGTGACAACTATCAAAAACAAATCATCACTTTAGATATTTGAACCTCACCTTTTAGGGACTGGAATCTGCTCCCACTCTGAGCAATTGACCCTCTTAACATGCATCCTGAGGATGTTCTTGAGTCCCCTACAACAAGAAAAAATTTGATGATGAGAATAAAGATCAATTTGGAAAACTAATATCACTCGTAAAGCATTAGTATTTTCCCATAATCCAAGAGAAAGTGTTCCGCCATTTTTGGAAAACTAAAGCATACATGAATAAAGGTTATTCTCCACGTACTAGTGTGGGCACAACTCATGCATAAAAACTTCAATATAAAGATTGTGCATAACAGGTTGGGTATATTATGCTTTTTATTGACACAAACTCGAGTGTACTTTCTTCTCAACCAGGGAAGAAATATATATACAAGAATGTTGTTGTTTTTCAGTTAGATGCAAAATAAATAAATAAATAAAAATTGAGCTGAAACTGATAAAATTATAATCTTAACAATTCTGATCATGTTAATTGTAAGTTGTGAAGTGCATACAAATTACTGAGAAACCATCATTAAGACAACAAACATATTAATTTAGAGACATCTAACCTTAAGCTCGGATCACTTATGCAAGGTGTGAGGAACCAACCCTGAGTGCAAGTGTAGCCAGAGTAGATCAGCTGCAATAACAAATGAGCCAATAACTGTATTAGTATTACACAAAGTTATCAATAGCCAGTTTGATATTGTATTTGCTATTCCAGAATTGCTGTGAAGAGGTGATATGGCAAAAGCACAGTAGAAAGTTGCTACTTTAAAAGCAGTTGACATTTTATAACATGGGTTTACGTGCATAATGATGTAAAACCAGCAAATTAGGCATTTGGTAAATTTAATTGTATCAGTAATGACTGCATGAAACTGATGAGATGCTAAAATTACTCTGAGATTAGCTATTTTGAGGATAAAAAATATATAGTCATGAAAAGTATATCTTCATAAACAGTAATACTACAGATACAAACTCTCAAAAAAACTCATTCATACAAACAAATATGGCAATATTATATCATTGTCACATGTCCTATATTTTCGTGAGAGTAAGTGAAAATTAACATGAGTAGAGGAAAAATAAATTTTATGGGATGTGTGGCAACAATATAACTTTATGAGTCAGTTTGTATCCCTAGTATTATTCCTTCATAAATTATCATTACAAACATCTCTCAGAAACTTCTTTAATTCATTTTCTGAATTTATCTAAACCTGTTCACGTCAACAACATATATAAATAAAAGGTAATGATGTTTGATCTGACCTTATTTGTAATAGGGCCTTGAGCAAGGTAAGGCTTTTCATTACGTAAATGATGGAAGCCATATGCAACTTGAGCATCCATTCCTATATAACCAAATAATAAAAGTAAGAAACTTCTTAAAAAATAACCAGAAATTCATGATCAGGAACAATTGGCAGTTATCAAACTTCTTGTGTATCACAGGACCTTGTTCGAGTTAAGCAGGAAATAGTAAATGGCATATCTTTCTCTAAGTTCAATTTCCTTGACAAGCACATCAAACCAAGATACTAAAATGGGTGCAAATGAACTCCAATAAGAAATTGGTTTGGTGCACAACATCCATATTCATTAACCCTCTTATGGAGCCCTACTCTTTAAGAATGGAGAGTGAAATCTATGTGTAACAAATTTAAATACCACATATCTTATACTCAAATTGACATACCAATGCTAAAGTAATTATAAAACACTCCTTCATAGCAATTCACTTTCTCGGGTAACTCCCCCTCAATCTGCAAGCCCTGCACATACCAGAAAGTTATACAATCAATTATACAAAATTTTATAACCTAGGATAATTGCATCAAAATCATTAGTTTGTTACAACAAAAGAACAAACTTTCAAACAACAGTAAGATGGAAATCTAAGCATCAACATAATACCCTTGTTCTCTCTTGCTTAAAAATTTCTTAATTTGCATGCATGATTTAGCAAAAATCATCTTTACAGTTTTCCACATCTCCTCTTGGAGTGCATATGCCAAATTTTCCTTTGTTTCCCTTTTCTTTTCAAGAAATAACTAATTTTGCCAGAAAGAATGTCAGAGCAACTCATTGTTTTACCGATGGGTCAAACAAAAATAGAAAGAAACTTTGGCCCACAGTTCTACACAAAATAACAGCCCCAGATGGAGCTGCACGAAAAAAGACGATCCAATTGACCAGGTACAGTACACAGAACGAGGCCTTGGCAATAAGCATACAGTGCACGGGACCATTCAGAACCTGTAGTGAGAGTTTCAAATTGTCTAACATTGCTTTATATGTTAACTTTTGAACATTATTCACTTATATTTCCTCAGACGTATCAAGGTTTTCAATTCTATAGATAAATACAAATATCATCCATGCTTTATAAAAGATGCATATTTTCAAATGATGCAACATCTTTACGCTTATGATTAATCAAGTTCACTAATATCACGTTATGTAGCCTTCCCCTCACTAGATTCCATAAAGCCATAACAAAGTTGTATAATTTAATTAAATTCCCAAAGAAATAATTTAATTATAATCCCAATTCGGACAAACAATGAAAGATTTGTTTATAAGTACAAAAGTCTAGTAATACTTATTGAAAAAATTATGAATATTTAATCCATAATTGTTGCTAATAGTTACAGGAAACAAATTGTCAAAGAACTCAATTAAAAAAAATACTAAATGACAATTTTGCGAACAAGTTTCTTAATCTGCAATAGAAGTTACTCTTTATTCATCAAAAAGCATTCATCCAGGAGCAGCTGATAAAAGCACTAAAGTCTAAAGCAGCAAGATCAACAACCTGATCAAGAGCACAATCTTCAGTTGACTTCAGAGAATGGGGCGGATCAACAACTTCTCCAGACGGCATTTGTATTACAGCGTGCCAACTGCATCAGCAAAGACGAATTCTAAAATAATAACTTATGTTGACATGCCACAAAAGAATTATTTATGCAAATAATTTAACGGATTCTACAACATATCTAAGCCAACCATACAATAGCAAGATATCTGAAAGACATATCATGTGCTCATAGAGACACAAACACATGTCAATATATAACCACTAAACTCAAAAAAAAAATATCATACAATTATTTACAGAACAAAGTATATCCTTGCAGTTCAGAACATAGCACCAATTTGATAACTAATGATAGAACAGTTACCTATCTAGACGGCAAATTGGACCTGCACTAGCTCTCTGAAGAGATCTTTTGATGGCTGATTTCCAGGCAAAAGGAAATGAACCACCCTGAAGAAGGCATTCAAAACAACTCAATTAAGCAATACAAGTAGATGGTTGAAAAAAAAAATCAAAATAAATGCAAAGGAAAAGCTTACCCAACCAAAACTCCTAGCCAAGTCATTGCCTGTACCAAGTGGAATGATTGCTACAGGAGGAACTGGCTCCCTGCCCTGCTTGTGAAGTTCTCCAAGACTTCCCAGTACCCAACCAACCGTACCATCACCTCCAGCAACCTGCACAATAGGATTTACAATTTCACACTTGAAAGTTTTGGAGTATATACAGAAGACTTGAAAGATCCACAAATGAGGTATGAAATCCCCATTGGCTGAATAACATAGCGATAATATGCTTCCGGCAACATGCCACAATGTACATACCACAATTCTCATCTTTTGACGAGTCTCTTTGGCACAAAAGTCACCAAGCTCAGCCAATTTCTCCAGGCAACCAAATCCAAACTGGATAAATTCATGTGGCTTTACATCTGATAGGTCAAAAACCTGCATTATAAATTATTTCAAATTCAAGAGACCAACATTCTTAACAACACTGGACCAAAAAATTCAACAGAGAAAACTAGGAGACAGTTAAACCAAAACAAAATAAAGACAAATAATTACTCACTCTACATTCAAATTGCAAAAACTCAAGTTAAACCTGCCTGCATTATAATGATTTTGGAATTTCTAATAAATAAAGGCATCGTCGTTGGCATGAAATTGAGGAGCCCAAATTAACTTAAGACTTGAATTCCAAGACAATAATGTTAAAACAACTAGTTTAGGCATTCCATGGCTTCAGAAGAAAAATAGGAGAATGAGCAATCTAGTAGGTCAATTTTTGCTAATTCATTCCACATCGCCGTCCTGAAAACCTTGAGCAAGTGATGTGCTGCTACCATTGAAACTAAAAACCTTTCTTCGGAAGGAAAATGGCATATACAGAAACAGTGTATATATATATATATATATATATATATATATATACACGGCCCTCGCCAGTCCCATGCTCATCGCACTAAAAAGAAAATTAAAAAAAAAAATTACTACTTTTGTGTATAGAACTACAGTTTCACATCCTACACCGTCAAATATCCAGAAAAACAATTTTGTTCATTTAGAAAAAAAAAAAAGGAAAAAAGGAAGAAGAAGAAGAAAAGAAAGCAGCCCAAATCATTAAATTCATAAAATATTCCCTCTTCGTTTGCTCATGTTTTATAAAACTCATAATTTCATCCATAAATTATACCAAAACCTATTTGAAATGCAAAATAATAAACTGTAGATAAAAGCACATTAATATTATATATAAATAGTGTGTGGTGTATAATATTTAAAAAAAAAAAAAAAGGCAACCTGATCTTGTCCCATCAACTGCTGCATCCTCTCTTTCAACTCCGGACCATGCCGTCCGCCGCTACGCGAATTAATAAAAACAACCATTGGTGCCTCAGGCGGCTCAACGCCATTACCATCGACGATTAAATCGTTCTCGCAGTTTTCAGCGGGCTCAACATCCTTCCTTTTAATAGCGTCTCGAATCGCGACTTGTAAATAATCAGGAATAGAAAGCCTTCTCTTCAACTCCTCCTTGTCAATTCGCATCCCGGACAACCCGCACGCGCGAATCGAGTCTATCATAGACGATCTCGCCGCAATCCGGGTCGTCGACGACGGCGAGTCCATGACGGAGGAAGAAAGAAAAAAACTCTCCTCTCACAGCCCGGAGTGAATGAATGCTACTCGTTAGAGAAAGGAACGGAGGAGAAGAAGAAGCAGACAAATTAATTTCAGCTTCGAATTGATAGTCATTTAATCCAATAATAAATGATTAATTAATTAATTATTATAATAATGTAAAAAAAAAAAAAAGTGGGGCCATAAGGAGGTTAAGTTTTGAAAAATATTGGAGTTATAGTTGAAAGAGAGAGTGACGTGAAACAACTAAAAAAGCAAAATGCCCTTCTGTTTGTTGTTAAATTACTCAAACTGCCAGGTCGGAATTTAGCCTAATTTTAGAATTATTTTAATGAGATAAAAATTAATTTTATTATTATTACTTAAAAATGTCTATTAAACCAACGGAATTGGTTTAAATATTGTTATACTATTCAAAATTTAATCAACTACCCCTCAATATTGTAAAATTAGTTTTATCACGAATATTTTTATTAATTTTTTTTAAGCCTAAAATTCTATTAATCGTTAATATTTTTTTATAAATTTAAAATATTTCATATAGTTTATTTGGTATCTTCTTTAA
>JAXCLQ010000013.1:1580003-1592660 GCA_035584115.1 Cedrela odorata | reverse complement strand
CACTCACATATATGCAATAAATAATGAAGAAAGTGTGTGCATATGTGTTTCTATTTCTGGCATGCAGTTATTATAACCACCTCTGTAGGAGTTGAGAATGAATTGCTTCATCTTCAGCGATCATCCGTTGAAGATCCAGCAATTCATTCTTCAGTGGATGATCATACTTCTAAAAATCCACCAAACACATCTTAGAATTTCAATTTTTATAAAAATAGCAGACATCTATTGTAAGTATATATTATCAATTTGGATCGTTTTGTTTTCCTAATTTTATTTGTAAATATTATCGACTTCGAATTCTTGTCTTCATAATTTTATGTTTAATTTTGATAACTTTGATGAAGTCACTGCATTGACTACAAACATAAAAATAGAGGGCAATTTGATAAAAAAAAAAGACCTTAAATCTGGGTGTATTAACTCTTAATGAAATAGTTTGGGATTCGTATTACCAAATCACCATGGCTCTGATGAGTGGTTTTACTAAATGATGCAGAGAAGTATAGAAACATCGATCCCCTAAAAGTCCAGAGAATACTATTACCAACTTTGGATCTTTTTGTAATCAAAATGAAATCATAAATAATGCACACTCTTGTGTAATCAAAATGAAAACCTGAGGAATTAGCACATCTTATTGGGAATAACATTAGTAAGAATGAATGGTTCGTTCCTGGATGCTGTGCAAACAAGTATTCACAACTAAACAAGATTTGGAATTCACTAAAATGTGGAATTTGATATAATAGAACTCCTAGCATATAAATATAATCTACAATACGCTTGGATGACAATCGTACTTTACATTGAGCCGAGCTGTAAAAGGAAAAAATCAGCAACGCAGTGATCGATACCCGAGTTAACCAAATTATGCCCAATAATTAGTTTCTGTTTATCATTAGAGATTGAAAAGGAACCCTCTTAATTTCAATAACCGTTGAGTAGTCTTTGTTCATTGGCTGTTTCCATGGTTCCCCATCCATCTGCAAGTATGCCTCTTTCCACTCTCCACCCCTAATTTCCAATCTAATAGCCGCAGCCTGAAAAATATCCATCAAATTTTAGCAGCGTATATCCAATGAATTTCACAATAATGGTTTAAAACAACAGAAAGTAAATAATTGGATTTTGCATTGCAAGTGTACAAACAAAATAATTTTGTACCTGGGCAATGTGTTTTGCAGAGATGAGTTCAACCATGACAAATGATGCATGCCATCCTTGCTTTAACCCAAAAATTTCTAGAAGTCCATCATCAGCATGGGCCTCAACAAAGCCTCTCTGAAATTAAACGATGTTGTCGGCTTTAGATTATAAATCAAGAGTTTATAAGAAAATTACTAATTTATCAAGCAAGCTGTAAGTTTTAATAGGTAGCTAAAATCAACTAATTGATACCTTTTCCAAGTAATCTGGTCTCAAATTACCCCATGGATTCCTTCCGCTTGCATAGTTATGAAGATTTAAAGCAACTATTGACCTTACACTGGAGGAAATAAAAATAATAATACTTAACCAAAACTAAAATTAAAAGCGAGAAATAAAAATTGCTAGTCTGCTATGTCTGATCTCAGATTAAATTCAGCAATATAGCTATTAAGGTGAGCTGTATAAAGAATGAAGTCAAAGTTAAATAGTACACAAGCATCCATTTATTGTAACAACTATTAAAAACAAATCATGAAAAACAGATAATAACTTTAGATATTTGAACCTCACCTTTTAGGGACTGGAATCCGCTCCCATTCTGAGCAATTGACCTTCTTAACATGCATCCGTAGGATGTTCTTGAGACCCCTACAACCAGAAAAAATCACAAGATGAGAATAAGATCATTTTGGAAAACTAATATCACTCATAAAGCATTAGTATTTCTCCATAATTCAAGAGAAAGTATTCCTGACATTTTTGGAAAACTAAAGCACACATGAATAAAGGTCATTCTCAACATACTAGCGTGGACACAACTCAAACATAAAAACTTCCAGAATAAAGAATGTGCATAACTAGTTGGGTATATTATGCTTTTTATAGACACAAACTCATGCATACTTTCTTCTCAACCAGGGAAGAAAGATATATCCAAGAGAATGATGTTTTTCAGTTAGATGCAAAATAAAATTAAATGAGCTGGAACTGATAAATTTACAATCGTAACTATTCTGATCTTGTTAACTGTAAGTTGCAAAGCACATACAAACAGCCACAAACCCATCATTAAGACAAACAGATTAATTCACAGACATCTAACCTTAAGCTTGGATCACTTATGCAAGGTGTGAGGAACCAACCCTGAGTGCAAGTGTAGCTAGAGTAGATCAGCTGCAATAACAGATGAGCCAATAACCGCATTAGTATTACACAAAGCTATCAAGAGCCAGTTTGATATTGTATTGGCTATTCCAGAAGTGCTGTGAAGAGGTGATATGGAAAAAGCACAGTGAAAAGTTGCTACTATAAAAGTAGTTAACATTTTATAACATGGGTTTATAAGCATAATGATGTAAAACCAGCAAATTAAGCATTCGGCAAATTTAATTGTGTCAGTGCTGAATGCGTAAAACAGATGAGATGCTAAAATTGAAATTAGCTATTTTGAGAAAAAAAAAATAGTCATGAAAAGTATATCTTCACAGATTCTCATTACAAACATCTCTATGAAACTTCTTTAATTCATGTTCTGAATGTTCGCCTCAACAATATACATAAATAAAAGGTAATGATGTTTGATCAGACCTTATTAGTAATAGGACCTTGCGCAAGATAAGGCTTTTTATTGCGTAAATGGTGGAAGCCATATGCAACTTGAGCATCCATTCCTATATAACCAAATAATAAAAGTACGAAACTTCTTAAAATAAGAACCAGAAATTCATCATCAGGAATAATCGGCACTTATCATTCAGAACATAATCAACTAGCATATATCAAAACCTAAAATTAACACTCTTCTTTTCTTTCAAAACTTCTTGTGTATCACAGGATCTTGTTCGAGTTAAGCAGGAAATGAAAAGCCGGTCCAAGGAAGACTTGACGCTTGTATACATGAGAAGTGAAATAGCAAATGGCATATCTTTCTCTAGTTCAATTTCCTTGAGAAGCAAATTAAACCAAGATGCTAAAATAGGAGCAAATAAACTCCAATAAGAAATTGGTTTGGTGCACAACATCCATATTCATTAACTGAGCCCCACTCTTTAAGAACGGAGAGTGAAATCTATGTGCAACAAATGAAAATACCATTTAAATACCACAGATCTTATACTCAACTTCACATACCTATGCTAAAGTAATTATAAAACACTCCTTCATAGCAATTCATTTTCTCGGGCAACTCCCCCTCAATCTGCAAGCCCTGCACACACCAGAAATTTATACAATCAATTATACAAAATTTAGTAACATAGGATAATTGCATCATAATCATTAGTTTGTTACAACGAAAGAACAAACTTTCAAACAAAATTGAGATGGAAAATCTAAGCATCAACATAATACCCTTGTTCCCTCTTGCTTAAAATTTTTTTAACTTTGCATGCATGGTTTAGCAAAACCATCTTTACAGTTTTCCACATCTCCTCTTAGAGTGATATACCAAATTTCATTTGCTTCCATTTTCTTTCCAAGAAACAACTAATTTTGCCAGAAAGAATGTCAGATTGACTCATTCTTTACATCTGAGACATGCAGAGATATAAAGAAATTTTGGCCCACAATTCTACACAAAATAAAAGCCATAGATGAAGCTGCACAAAAAAAGATGATCCATTTGACCAGGTACAGTACCCAGAATGAGGCCTTGGCAATAATCACACAATGCATGGTACCATTCAAAACTGTAGCTAGAGTTTCAAATTGTTTAACATTGCATTATATGTTAACTTTTGAACATTATTCACCTATATTTCGTAAGACATATCAGGGTTTTCAATTCTACAGATTAATATAAATATCATCTATGCTTTATAAGAGGTGAGCAAATGCTATATATTTTCAAATGATGCAACATATTTAAGTTTATGATTAATCAAGTTAACTAATATCACGTTAAGTAGCCTCCCTCTTCCAGCACTCTCTATAGCCATAGCAAAGTTGTAAAATTTAATTAAATTCCCAAAGAAATTATTCAATTAAAATCCCAATTTTGACAAACAATGAAAGATTTGAATTTTATAAGTACAAAAGTCTAGAAAGACTTATTTAAAAAAATTATGAACATTTAATCCCTAATTGTGGGCACTAGTTATAAGAAACAAATTGTCAAAGAACTCAATTAAAAACAATACCAAAAGACAATTTTGCAAACAAGTTTTTTAATCTTCAATAGAAGTTACTCTTTATTGATCAAAAAGCATTCATCCAGAAGCAGCTGATAATAGTACTAAAGTCTAAAACAGCAAGATCAACTACCTGATCAAGAGCACATTCTTCAGTAGACTTTAGAGAATGGGGCGGATCCACAACTTCACCAGACGGCATTTGTATTACAGTCTGCCAACTGCATCAGCAAAGACAAATACTAAAATAACTAGTTACATTGACAAGCCACAAAAAGGAATAATTATGCACACAATTTAACGGATTCTACAACAAACAGATCTAACCCAACCATACAATAGCAAGACACCTAAAAGACATATCATGTGCTCATATAGACACAAAACATATATACACAATATATAACCACTAAATAAAAGAAAAAATAACATATAAACATTTGCAGAACAACAGTAGATCCTTACAGTTCAGAACATAGCACAAAATTGATAACTAATGATAGAACATTTACCTATCTAGACGGCATATTGGACCTTCACTGGCTCTCTGAAGTGTTCTTTTGATGGCTGATTTCCAGGCAAATGGAATTGAACCACCCTGAAGAAGGCATTCAAAACAACAACTTAATTAAGCAATACCAGCAGATGGATGGAAAAAAAAAATTCTAAATCAAAGCAAAGGAAAAGCTTACCCAACCAAAACTCCTAGCCAAGTCATTGCCTGTACCAAGTGGAATGATTGCTACTGGCGGAACTGGCTCCCGGCCCTGTTTGTGAAGTTCTCCAAGACTTCCCAGTACCCAACCAACCGTACCATCACCTCCAGCAACCTGCAAAATCGTCCCGGGATTTACAATTTCACACTTGAAAGTTTTGTAGTATATATAGAAGACTTAAAAGATCCACAAATGAGGTATGAAATCCCAATTGTGATCATTTGCATTTAGGTAGAAATGCAATTGAGTGAAAAACATAATGATAATACACTTCCGGCAAACTGCCAGAATGAACATACCACGATTCTCATCTTTTGACGAGTCTCTTTGGCACAAAGGTCACCATGATCAGCCAATTTCTCCAGGCAACCCAATCCATACCGGACAAATTCATGCGGCTTTACATCTGATAGGTCAAAAACCTGCATTACAAACTATTTTAAATTCAAGAACAACATTCTTAACAACACTGGACCAAGAAAATCAACAGTGAAAACATAGTGACAGTTACCCTAAACAAAATCAATATAAATAATTACTTTCACTCTACATTCAAATAGCAAAATCTCAAGCTAAACCTGCCTACATTATAATGGTTTTGGAATTTCCAATAAATAAAGGCAACGTCAATCACATGAAATTGTGGTGTCCAAGTTAACTTAAGACTTGAATTCCAAGACAATAATCATAAACACGTATTTTAGGCATTCAAGTGAAAAATAGGAGAATAGGTAATATAGCAGATCAATATTGCTAATTCACTACACATAGCCATCCCGAAAATCTTCAGCAAGCCATATGCTGCTAACACTGAAATTAAAAACCTTTCTTTGGCAGCCAAATGGCATATACTGAACAGCATATATGTACACACACACATCCCTCGCCAGTCTCCATGCTCATCACCCTAACAAGAATATATATACATACACACACACCCCTCCCTCGCCAGTCTCCATGTTCATCACGCTAACAAGAATATATATACATATATACCTCCCGCGCCAGTCCGCATGTTCATCACGCTAACAAGAATATACACACACACACACACACACACCTCCCTCACCAATGAAGTAGAAAAAAAAAAAAAAAAAAAACTTTTGCAGTGAACTACATTTCCACTTCCTCCCTACACCTTCAAATATCCAGAAAAACATTTTTTGTTCTTTGAAAAAAATAAAAGAAACCTAAATCATCTAATTATGAATACAAATATTCCCTCTTCTTTTGCTCATGTTTTATAAAACTCATAATTTCATCCATAATTTACACCAAAACCTATTTGAAAATAAATTAATTAAATAAACAAATAATAATCAACCGTAGAGAAAAGCCTTAAACAACATATATTTTATATTACATATAAATAATATATATTCTTAAAATAAAACAAAAAAACCTGATCTTGTCCCATCAACTGCTTCAGCCTCTCCTTCAACTCCGGACCATTCCTTCCGCCGCTATGTGAATTAATAAAAACAACAATTGGCGCCTCAGGCGGCTCAACGCCATTACCGTCTACGATTAAATCGCTCTCGCAATTTTCAGCAGGCTCAACATCCTTCCGTTTTATAGCGTCGCGAATCGCCACTTGTAGATAATCAGGTAAAGATAGCCTTCTCTTCAACTCCTCCTTGTCAATTCGCATCCCGGACAAGCCGCACGAGCGAATCGAGTCTATCAGAGACGATCTCGCAGCAATCCGGGTCGTCGACGACGGCGAGTCCATGACAGAAGAAGAAAGAAAAAAAAAAACTTTCTCACAGCTCGGAGTGAATGCTACTGGTTAGAGAAAGGAAAAAAGGAGTAGAAGTAGACAAATTTATTTGAGCATTGAATCGGTAATCATCAAATCCAACAGTAAATAAATTTTAAAATAAGTGGGGCCATAAGGAGGGAGAAGAGACGGGTTTAAAGAAAGTTCTGCAAACATTTTGGTAGTTGAAAGAGAAGAGAAGAGGGAGTGACGTGAGACAACCAGAGGAACAAATGCCCTTCTGTTACTGGTTAAATTACTCCAACTGTCTGGCGGCAGATTAACAGTTAATTGGATTATGGGCTTGTCCCACGTTCTTAAACTAGGTAATTGAGACTGCCACGTGAATAATATATGTCTTAAAACCGACGAGTGATAGCTTAGATTACTACGTATCTTACCAGAGATTCTCTTGCACGTGCTCCCCATGTAATTCCTTCCCGTCTCCCAAGTTTTGTCGGAACCAATGGTTCTTTAGTAATTAATTCAACAAACAGGGGCAATTATCGGGAATCAAGGACAGTTCAATTGCGCGTGAGTGGAGTCCAGTCCACGCGGCAACGTCGATGAAAGTATTCAATTTCAAAATAGGGCCCACCATAATGAACCACCAAAAAGTTGAAACTCTGTATTTTTGACGTTTTGTATTTTTGCCGTTGCCTTTACATGTTTCAAGAATTTTGGCTTTCTAGAAGTTGAGGGTCACCGTGGAATTTTGTTTTTGTACTCGTGATAAAATTCTAAACCTTGATTTGGGGTTTTCCACTATTCTTATTCAAAATATAAAAAATTATTTTTTTTCCAATTTAATATTTAAAAAAATAAAAAGAGAGAAAGGGTAATATTCTATCCATTATGTTGTTGCTGTTTCAAGCAAACTTTGTGAATTATTAATGTTTATTATAATCTCTTATGGTTTTGGGCTAACGAGTTAGAATAGGATCCACTAAAAACTCTTTCACCAGCCCAAGGTTCTAAGGTCGGAGCTAACTTTATTAAGAGAAGCTAAATGCAATCCTTACATTTCTAAACACACCTACATTCATGCAGTTTATGATCTGTTGGAAGCGGGTTGCATTCAGGATATCAGTGAAGTGGTGGCTTTACCATCACTCCTTTTATAAACCCATCAAGTGAAATTCAACCATCTCAAGAGTAGAAGTTTTGAATCATGTAAACTTTACAGTCAGAACCAATATAAATGTATGTTGGCATTTAAAAATGGAATTGATACTTCACTGGATTTAACATCACTCCTGATTCTAGCAGTTTAGTACTGATTTGAAGCAATTTCATCCCTAATAAAACTCAATTATGGTGGTCACAAAACTGCATTTGTAGACACACAAGGCACGCCATCTCTTAGTTATGCAAAAGCCAACCCCATCTAAACCAGTTTTGTGTCACAAAATTTTAGAAAAGCAGCATAAAGAATTTTATACATTGGAAAAACATTTAGGTATTGAAAAGATTGAATCATGTTAGCTGGTCTCTCCACAGTAAGTAATTACGACGGTTTTGCTTACCATAGGGGAAGTAGGATGAAATTGTGACTTTCTCTACGACGACATTGCCATCGCAATCGATTCTGTATGAGACATCCAGTCCTTCCAGAATCAGGTGATAAATTATGTGCTCAGAAGGAATAGGACCCTGGTCGCTTCTGCAACTGGAAGTTTCTGCATCTTGGTTTTCATCTAAATCTGAAGTATTATCCGATGCATTGTCATTTCCTATTTTGACACGGGAATCATGAGGTCGATTTCGCTGGGAAACGGATCTGATATCCCATGAAAGCACCTGTTTGATCAACCTCTGAAGTTCGTCCGGTGAAGCATATAGCGATTTATTTTCCTGAAACAATCAAAATGCAGTCAACTCCAGAAGAAGACTAAAGAATACAGTTAAGTTTTTCAATGCAAGGGAATTGACATCCAATTTAGCTGTAGAAGAATTTGTCAGAGGAACTGTCCATTCAATATGACATTACTTAAAAACGTGACGGAAATGACATCTGGTGTTTATTGTTGTTTTCAGGGCACAATTACTTCATTGGTTGCTTTCCACCTTAGTTGTCTAATTTTTTTAGCCTTATCTTTTTAGCATTTCATTGTTTTACCATTTCCATTTGATTTTAACCAATAGCTTTGCTTTCCCTCAAGAAAACAAAAAGACTGTTAACTCAAATGTAATCAGACATTAGCCAGAAATGAAAGACGGTTAATATACAAAGAAAACATGAAACCACTTACTGCAGTTCCCCAACAATCAGCAAGTGTAGAAAAGAAGCCCTCAGAGAAGATGACAGAAGCTATTGCTAATTTACTGTCCACCTATGCGAAAATTGCACATTCAGAAGAAAAGGAAACCAGTGATATATACAAGATGCAAAAGAAACAGGAAAAAAAAAATAATAAGAAACTTTAAATTTCCGGATTTAAAAAACTAACAAAGCAAATAAATAAGATGGAAGATCTCCTGTTCAAGGAAAATAAGTTACAACTAATATACCCAAAAAATCCATAAGTTGAACCTAAAGGATTGTAAACATAATACCTTTACCCACTCTGGCACTGCTGCTCCTTGTATACTATCACAGTACGGTAGATATGGTTTGATATCAAGTACCGGCTGTTGAAAAAATTTAAACAATGAGCATAACCTATAATTAGATTCATCAACAGAAAACATAAATGCACTCAGTTGACAGTTATGCAAACTATAAGCAAGAAACAGAGAACCGATTGAATATCTAGATTCGTGTGGCTAGTAAAGATAAGCAACGGAAAACTTACTGTCCCGTCAACCAGATCCACACCAGATAGCAGAACCATATTTCCTTGCACTGCTTCCACCTAATGTACAAAAGGTATATTTATTAAACTGAATATATACCCTTTTTCACAGCATATTTTGTCTTTTGTCAAGAGTCATGAGCTTCTACTTTCATTTGAGAGATTTAGTTTTAGTCAGTATATAAGAGACAACCACACATGTCTGAGATTTGTACCTTCGCAATGGTAAGTCCAATAGGGCACGGCCGATGTGGAGACCGTGTAGCAAAGACTCCCATCTTTTCACCCTTCAGTCTTGGGACTCTTACCTAATCATCAAGCCAACCTTTTGTAAGATTTAAAGATGATAAAAAAAAAATCGTTACTAATAAAAGCCGAAACAACCATTATACCTAAAGATAGTGCCATACCTTTGCTTTAAACTTCGATTTCGATGGTTGCTTCCATAACTTATCCAGATTGGTATTTAAATGAAATACAAATATAATCCAGCAATGAGAATATTCTCCAAGACCCTCAAGGGAAGCTGGCGGAACACTAGATGCATTAAAGATCAAACAGGCCCTAGCAAGAGGAACAAGTAAAGGTTGTCTTGGAGTCCCATTTCTGCACAAATGAGGTATTTCATTTGATTACACAAGCATTCTCACATGCATACTAAGCACATGTTTAATAAGCCTTTGCCCAAATACTGAGACAGATAAGTGCACAAAAGGTGTGTACGATTATGGATAAGTATGAATGTGAACTAATCACATACATATAGGAAGTACCTAATCTAATAACATAATCAGTGCCATCAATCTTCATGTTTAGACTCTCAAGAAAAAGTTTGAATTGTTTCACTTGAACCACCTTTCCACATTATTGAAATCCAATAGCAGCAGACAGACAAGTAGTCAATCAACAATTTCTGACCTACTGTAAAATATTCCTTATTTTTACTATTCTACTTCATGATCATTTGCATAATTTTCAATCTTAATTTTCTTCTTAGATATGACACGTTGCAAGTTTTACCTATCATCCCAGTTCAACAAGACAGAAGTTTTGTTGACAAATGAGAACAAAAAATCTAAGCTTTCGAAAATTAAAGGGATGATTCATCAGAGCTTTGAGATTCCCTATTTCCAATTCAATCTAGCCCATCACAAGATTGAAAATTTTTTCAAGTAAAATTTTTCCTACTTGCTCTTAATATCTAATTCCGCAATTGTTCCCCGATATTTTCAAACATTTCATCAATGATATCAAACAACAGAAACAAACAAGAAATTTATGATTGATTGTGGTGTCAAATTACCTGGTAGAGAAGCAAGACTGGACTATACCAATAGGAGTCATGGGATAAGAAGTCATCTCTAAATTTTCAGACTTGGGTTGCGCTAAGGCTTTCCTCAAAGCCTACAACAATACCATGCATAACAAAATGCAAATACCCATTTAATAAAAAGTAACAGTATTTCCAATTTCCTACCCAATAACCATGAACAATTTGCTACAAAAATTGAATTACAACAAAGAACTATACTGAAAATCCACCTGCTGAGCCCTAATACGACCTTGCCTCTCAGCAGCACATATTTGTAAGGCTGAGTTCAAGGATTTCTCAAGTCCTTTAACTTTTCTCCATATATAAACTGAAAGATCATAAGAAGAACAGCTCAATGCAATGTTACGTAAACATGTATACAAAAGAAGTGTAATGGGCAGAGAAAGAAAGAGTACGAGAGATGACAGTGGAAGCAGAGATGGCGGCAACTGCAAATAAGGTTAAGCTTTTGGAGTAGCCGTTGTAAGACATGATTTCAGTTGATTTAAACCCTCCTCTCAAACAACGCAGGGCATAAACCCTTCTTCATTCTTTTGCAGTTTACTAACTTGATTTAACAAATAAAATAAATGGTAAAGTTTAGACAGGTCCTCATTTTTGCCTTAAATGCATCTTACATTTTTAATTTCTAAAATTTCTATCATCCAGCTACCATTGTTTTGCCTTAATATCATTGCTGAACCTCAACAATTAATTCTCTCTCTCTCTCTCTCTCTCTCTCCATATATATATATATATATATATTAATTTGAAAGAGTAGCATCAATTTTAAACTATTAATGCATGTAAATCTAATTATTAAAATTTAAAATTAACTAATAACAGTTAATGCTATCAATTTAACATTTTTATACATTAATGACCTAAAATTAATATTTTAATTTAATTTAAAAAAATTAAGAGAATCTATAAATATACATACATATATATATATATATATATTGAATGGAAAGGTTCATCATTTTAAAAGAAATTTATTCACACATAACATAAGGTGATATTCAAACTCCTCCCTCCCTTAATCACTTTGCCGTTAGGTCAAAATTACAACAACATTAAAAATGTATAAACTAACTACATGTTCATTAGCAGCTATTAATGTATGTTAAGATAGAAGTTGAATCAAATTTTTTGCTTCTATAAATTGAATTAAATTATACTATTTATTTATAATAAAAAAATCTTATCTTTTTTCAACCAAAATCTCTTTCTTCAATATTTTTTTTTTCGGCCAATAAATCAATTTGAAAATATTATTATAAAATAACTCTATGAACATCCATGCCCTTACATGAGAGTATGAGGTTGATGACAACTTCGAAATCTCAAGCAAGTGGAAACGGATTAAGAAATCTATGACCAAGACCTTTAATAATTATAACTTTAATAATATTATATATTTTGACAAACTTAAGAGGTATCAATGAAAATATCCAAAACTTTTATTTATTTTATAAGTTAATAATAATGTTAACCAAGTTGAAGAGAATCGGCCTACACTCTTCAGAGAGAAGGGAAAATTCCCAAAATAACCAGTTATGACCCACTGTTTACTGATATCACCAACCCTAATTAAGTTTTACCAATCGGTCCAATTTCAGGTCATTTAGACGATTTTATCCTCATGACAAAAAACGTGCTACAGTCACTTCGCTACAGTGTACGCGCTACAGTATTTACACTATAAACCTCAAACTCTAAATCCCTAAACCCTAAAACTACAGTAACTTCTATCTTGAACATTTTAATATTTTTTTAATTTTAATTTTTTATT
>JAXCLQ010000013.1:1563587-1579903 GCA_035584115.1 Cedrela odorata | reverse complement strand
TCACAAGCCTAAGGTTCAAAGCACGCAGCTAACTTTTATAAAGTGTACCCAAATGCAGCCTCCCATTTCTAAATACATTCAGAAGAGGGGTATGAGAATACAAGTGAGGCGGCTTTAGCATCAACTCCTTTTATAAACCCATCAAGTGGAATTGAACCATCTCATGAACACTAGTTTTGAATCTCCTTAGAGAGTGGCCATTGCCTTAATCATGTAATGTTTTCATACAAGTCATTGAAGGACAAGAATGTATATCAAACCAAATAAACAAAAAAAAAACTAATAAAGAAACAAAATATATATATATATATATATGTATGTGAGCAATTCAATAATGAGAGTGATAGATACTACACTGGATTTAACATGACTACTGATTCTAACAGTTTGGTAATGATATGAAGCAATTTCATCACTAATAAAGCTCAATTGTCGTGATCACAAAATTGAATTTGCAGACACACTAGGCACACACCATCTCTTTAGTTATATAAGCCAACTCCATCAAAACCAGTTTTATATCACAAAAAGTTAGAAAAAGCAAACTCATCATAAAAGGAGCATAAAGAATTTTATACATAGGAAAAACATTTAGGTATCGAAAACATTGAATCTTGTTAGTTTCTCTCTCCACGTTAAGTAATTACAACGGTTTTTCTTACCATTGCGGAAGTCGGATGATATTGTGACTTTTTCTACAATGACATTGCCATTGGAATCAATTCTGTATAAGATATCCAGTCCTTCCAGAATTAGGTGATAAATTATGTGCTCAGAAGGAATAAGAACCTCATCACTTTTACAACCAGAAGTTTCTGCATCTTGGTTTTCGTCTAAATCTGAAGTATTATCCGATGCATTATCATTTCCTATCTTAATAAGAGAATCATGAGGTCGATTTCGCTGGAAAACTGATCTGATATCCCATGAAAGCACCTGTTTGATCAAGTTCTGAAACTCATCTGGCGATCCATAGAGTGATTTTTTTTCCTGAGACAATCAAAATGCAGTCAACCATAGAAGAAGACTAGAGAATACAAGGCTAGGTTTTTCAATGCAAAGGAATTGACTTCCAGTTTAGCTGTGGAAATCATATGTCAGAAGAACTGTCCACTCAATATAACATCACTTAAAAATGTGACGGAAATTACATCTGGTGTTTATTGTCATTTTCGGGGTTCAATTATTACATTGGTAATGTTCCAACTTAGTTGTCTAATTTTTTAGCCTTATCTTTTTACATCTCATTGTTTTATTATTTCCCTTTAATTTTAACCAATAGCTTTGCTTTTCCCAAGAAAAAAAAAGACTGTTAACTCAAATGTAAACAGACATTAGCCAGAAATCAAAGATGGTTAATATTTAAAGAAAACGTGAAACCACTTACTGCAGTTCCCCAACAATCAGCAAGTGTGGAAAAGAAGCCCTCAGAGAAGCTAACAGAAGCTACTGCTAATTTACTGTCCACCTATGCAAAAAATGCACATTATTCAGAAGAAAAGGAAACCAGTGATATATACAAGCAAAGAAGCAAAAGAAAAAGAAAAAAAAAAGAGCTTTTAATTTCTGGATTTAACAAACAAATGAAGTAAAATAAGATAAAAGATCTCCTGTTCAAGGAAAATAAGTTACAATATATATATACCCAAAAATCCATAAGTCAGACCTAAAGGATTGTAGACATTATACCGTTACCCACTCTGGCACTGCTGTTCCCTGTATACTGTCACAGTACGGTAGATATGGTTTGACATCGAGTACTGGCTGTTAAATAAAATTTAAGCAATGAGCATAACCTATAATCAATTTCATCAACAGCAGCATAAATGCACTCAGTTGACAGTTAAGCAAACGATAAGCAAGAAACAGAGGAATCCATTGATTATCTAGCTTCGTGTGGCTAGTAAAGATAAGCTACGGAAAACTTACTGTCCCATCAACCAGATCTACACCAGATAGCAGAACCATATTTCCTTGCACTGCTTCCACCTAATGTACAAAGAGTATACTTGAATAAACTGAATATATACCCTTTTTCACAGCATATTTTGTCCTTTGTCAAGAGTCATGAGCTTCTAGTTTGCATTAGAGTGATTTAGTTTTAGTCAGTATATAAGAGACAACCACACATGTCTGAGATTTGTACCTTTGCAACAGTGAGTCCAATAGGGCACGGCCGATGCGGAGATCGTGTAGCAAAGACTCCCATCCTTTTACCCATCAGTCTTGGAACTCTCACCTAATCATCAAGCCGACCTTTTGTAGAATTTAAAGATGATAAGAAATAATTACTAATAATAGCCAAAAATTCCATTATACCTAAAGATAGTGCCATACCTTTGCTTTGAACTTCGATTTCGATGGTTGCTTCCATAACTTATCCAGATTGGTATTTAAATGAAATACATATATAATCCAGCAATGAGAATATTCTCCAAGACCCTCGAGGGAAGCTGGAGGAACACGAGATGCATCAAAGATCAAGCACACCCTAGCAAGAGGAACAAGTAAAGGTTGTCTTGGTGTCCCATTTCTGCACAAATGACGCAGTTCATTTGATTATACAAGCCTTTTCACTTGTTTACTAAGCTTTTGCCCAAATATTTACACAGACAAGTGCACAAAAGGTGTGTATGGTTACACAGCTAAGTATGAATGTGCACTAATCACATACATATAATAATTTCCTATTCTAATAACATAATCAGTGACATCAATCTGCACGTTTTGACTGTCAGCCAAAAGTGTTGAAGTGCTTCACTCCAACAACCTTTCCACATTATTTCAAACAGTAGCTAATCAACAATTTCACACCTACTGTGAGTTATTCCTTATATTGCTATTTTCCTTCCATAATTAGTTGCATCATTTACAATCTAAATATCTTCTAGGATACGGCACATTGCAAGTTTTATCTATTAACCCAGCTCAACAAAACAAAAGCTTTGTTGACCCAACTTGGACCCTCCCAATGGTCAACAAAAAATCTAAGCTTTTGAAAAATGAAGGAACGATTTCATCAAAGCTTTGAGATTACCTATTTCCAATTCAATCTACCCCATCATAGGATAGAAGTTGTTTAAATAAAAACTTTTTATATTAGCTCTTAATAGCTAATACCGCAAGAGTCTCCTAATATTTTCAAACATTACATCCAATGATATAAACAGAAACAATCAAGAAATATATGATTGATTGTGATGTCAAATTACCTGGTAGAGAAGCAAGATTGGACTATACCAATAGGAGTCATGGGATAAGTAGTCATGTCTAAATTTTCAGACTTGGGTTGCGCTAAAGCTTTCCTCAAAGCCTACAACAATACAATGCATAACAAAATGCAAAAATACCCATTGAATCAACAGTGAGAGGATTTCCAATTTCCTATCCTAAAATCATGAATAATTTGCTACAAAACCTGAATTACAAGAAAGAACTATACTGAAAATCCACCTGCTGAGCCCTAATACGAACTTGCCTCTCAGCAGCACATTTTTGAGAGGCTAAGTTCAAAGATTTCTCAAGCCTTTTAACCTTTCCGCATATATAAACTGAAAGATCATAAGAAGAATAGCTCAATGCAATCTTACATAAACATGTATATAAAAGAAGTGTAATGGGCAGATAAAGAAAGCAGTACGAGAGATGACAGCGGAAGCAGAAATGGCGGCCACTGCAACTAACGTTAAGCTTTTGGAGTAGCCGTTGTAAGACATGATTTCAGTTATATACTATTAACCAGCTTTCCCTTTCTAAAACCTTCCTCCCAAACAACTTGGGGCATAAACCCTTCTTTCTTTTACTAACTTGATTTCGCAAATAAAGCTATCAAAAAATTTGGTAAATTTTATACAAGTCCTCAGTTTTGCCTTAAATACATCTCATATTTTTATTTTTAAAATCATCCAACTTGAATAAATTATAAAAAAACGCTATGAATATCCATACATGAGATTTAGAGGTAGTAATTTTTTATACGAACCATTAACCCAATATAAATACGATACAAAATTTGCCAATTTAGATTGAGATAAGATAATACGATTATTAAACGGGTTACACCACACAGCACAATTAATAATCTTATCCAATTAAAGTTTAGAGTTCTCGATACATAAACTTATTTATGATACAATTAACTATTCGAGTAATAATATCGTGTCAACTTATTTCTAATTTAATAAATTTATTTTTATAGTTATTTCATTTTAAAAAATTATATAATTATATTTATATATTTTTAAAAGGTATTTAATTATATTTAGAATAAAAATAATTAGTATTTAAAAAAATATTATCATAAATATTACTAAAATATATTAAAATATAAATAAAAAAATATTAAATGAGTGATACAATTATAATATATTTAACCGTTTAATAATTGTGTCGGGTTAGAATTTTTGCTTATTGACATAATTAATAAATGGGTCGGGTTTGGATTAATTTTTTTTAAACACAATACGATAATTCAAATTATCACTCCTAATGAGATGAGTGTGATAACAATTTTGAAATTTCAAATAAGCGAAAACCATTAAAAAAAACTACCACCAAGACCCTTAACAATAATAATACTAAATAATAACATTAAAAAAAAAAGTTAAATGTTGATTAGTGTTAATTTATGGTTATTAATATTTCTTCATTCTTTGATATTTTGAAAACTTAAGAGGTATCTGTCACACACCGAAAATTGATATTATGACGGCATAAAAGTAGGGATATCCTATCTCTATAAACCTCAGACAAAACTTGAACATATAAAACTGTAACACAGATAAATACAAATCATATGCATGAACTCATAAACATATACTAAGGGCTCCATGCCCTTCAACACCATATAAGACATATACCATGATACTCATATACAAAGAGTATATACACACATATCAATATGTATAGAAATATACAAAAATCACACTCATAATGTGTATACATTATTGGATATCGTGCCCAATATATAAAATAAATAAAAATATTAACTCTTAAGTGATTGTATGAAGAATCTAGAATCACAATGTTCTTCACGAACATCTCCTCGAATAATCACTTAGAAGTGAGTTCTGCAATCACTAAAAACTGTAGTGAGATGAGTTTTAAGGAAACTCGACGAGTGGATACTGAAACCATAAAAAAATGATAAATTATATGTAAATCTAGTTTCGAAAAATATGTTCAAAATTAAAATCAATTTCAAATATAAATCATAATAACAAAACATCCACTGTATACTATTATGATTTCAGAATTATAATTTCAAAGAGTTAAGTAAAAACAGAAAAGTATGCAGGGATGTATACAAATTTCAAGTCAGATATCATATCGCACTTTGGCCCTTACTTGTCACATGTACCGTTGATATCTTCACAGAATAAAAATTAAAATTTACTTTGAGAGCATATAAACTTCTCCCCTTATGTCTCTCAGTTAAGGTTAAGTAAAATTTGAAATAACGATTTAACATAAAGTCAAAAACACAGAAATTAGAAATAAAACACAATAATAATGAATCGAATAATAATGTCTTAAAACCTTAGCAAATCAAAATATCAACTAAAATAAACTTATCAAAACATATCTTCCTTTATTTATTCACATCCAATATAGTCCAAACAAGGTTTCAGCGAAATGTCCACATCGATAATCATTTCATTTTCAATTATATATAGTGGAATAAGAGCAATACAAAAATAGCATTAAATAAGTCAAAATTAAAATACCATGGTCGTCTCTTGGCCTCAAGATCAGTATCTCAATAACTCATTTGCAACAATATATATATATATATATATATATCTTTAAGTAAATCTTATATCTTATATAAAGTGTAATGTAAATTAATTTATTTACTATGAAATTGACAATAAATATTTTAAACTTAAATAAAAATAAGTAAAATAAATAAATATTCACTCACTAAATGTCGTCAAAAATCAAATAGATATCGAATCACTATGGGTTGGATAGCCACTCTCTTGGGATATCTATAACACATTTATACTAATTAGTAACATAATAATTGAAGTACACATACTTAAAATTAACTACAATGTTAATATACGAAAAGGTTTCCCACCCCCTCTTTTTAAATTTTATTTTCTTCTACAATTTGAATCTAACAATTAATAATTGATGTGTCAATTACGTTAAACTCACTGTTATTAACTAATTCTGCACGATAACACATCATTTCGAAATCTAAATTAAAATTGAACGTTACTACCACTATTTATATTTTCTAATAAAATTTAATTTTATACAATCTAACAACTAATTTTAATTATAGCCTAAACAAGTATAATTGAAAAAAAATTGTATTGAATAGTGATTTATGTATTGAACAGTGATTTTAATAATGTACAGTATTAATATTGAAAAATTATTTAAAATACGAAAATATAATAGTAACGATGTTGGGAATCATACTGAGGGGTTAATTTAACCCTAAGAAATCTGAATCGCCAGTAATTACGAAAAGCCCCAAATTATTAATAGTGACTCTACTCTTCTCTTGGTTTAATCGTTGATCAAATGACTCAAACAAAATTTCTAGAGTATAGCCCACGTCAAGTACATGTGATTGGCAGTAAGAAACGGAATTTTAATCGGTTATAAAATAAATAATTTAAAAAAATTGAAGAAAAATTAAAAAGAAAGCAAAATAAAACCTACAGGAAGAAGGAGAAGAAATGAGTTGTTTTTGCTTTCTGTCTATTTCAAATACAGATTAAAATGTGAAGAAATAACTCATTTGCCCCTAGACAATTTAAAAGAAATGAAGAGAAATGAAATTGAAATTAGTAAATATGACATTTTCTGCATTCATACACTTATGTTATGTTTCAAGTTTCGATTCTCTCTCATTTGAAAATAGAAAAATTGAAGAAAAAGTACAAAGAAAACAAAATGAAACCCACGGGAAGACGTAAAAGAAATAGGTTGTTTTTGCTTTCTATCTATCTCAAATATAAATTAAAATGTGAAGAAATAACTCATTTGCCTCTAGATAATTTAAAAGAAATGAAGAGAAATGAAATTGAAAATAGTAAATATGACATTTTTTTTCTCTTTCTGCACATATATTATGTTCCAAGTTTCGATTCTTTCTCATTTGACTTTAGATTTGATTCAAATTTAATTTGTATCAATCATTTTTTAGCCTTTATCAATCAGATTTTTCAAGTAATGCCAGTTAATGTTTGAAGATCGATTGTGTAGATAGAGCTTTAACTTTAACGAGAAATTTTCTAAACTTAACAAATTGTTATCAAATCACCTCCAATAACTAAGTAAACATTAACACGAAATTAGTAACTTGAATTTTAATATCAAATATGAAATTTATAAAATAATAAAATTATTCATAAAATAATTAAAATATCCTTAATTTAAATTTTGGGTATTATAGTATCGATGAAATTATCCCAAAATCTTTGTTTTGCCAAAATTTACAAAATAAAAAGATTATTTCATTTTAGTATTTCTTTTGCTACCAACCAAATAGAAAACACACAAACACGAGCGAATATATGTGTATATAATAATAATTATTATTATTATTATAAAATTTTCTTTTCTTAAAACATTTTCTTTATTTTACTTTGGAAACTTTTCACCTATCATCCCCTTAATTATTTTATCAGGTTATTATATTAATTATAAATAAATAATAAATAATTTTTTTTATTTATTTATCATTAATCCTAACTCCTTTAAAATCGTAATGATCCCATGCTGTCATTTAAAAAATAAATAAATAAATAAATAACAATTTCGCATTTCTATTTATTATATTAATTAACACTGTTAGCCGTCAGACAGAAGTTGCATTCACGAATCTCTTTTGTTTATCTTCAAGGCAAACAAGCCCATTTTTTTTTATAAAACGATTAACAAAACAAATCTCTCTGTCTCTTTGTTGAAGATATGAAAACTGTATTAGGTACAGATTTTTCTCTTATTTGTTCTATAATTTTATGCATTTGTTACGATCTTTTGTATCAGCTCGCTTTTGTCTCTCTTTCTTAATGTCATATAAGTTTGCTTTGACATTGCCTGTATGAAAATGTGTAAATGAGTTGCAAGAGTTGTGTTTGTTCTGTTGTTGTCTTTGCTTCTGTTGCTCTTATTGCTGCTGCTTTCTGTAACCAATTTATCTGATTTTGGTGACCCATTTTCTGGAATTGCCAGCACTGCCAACTCCAACCATAATATCTTGAATTCTGGCGCAACATTGCATTTTCATTACTTGGTTCATCATTTTCATGTACACTTTTCCAGGTAGTCTAATCTTTGTATTCATTATATTGTTTGATGCTGCTTGTTCAGTACAAATTATGATTGATGTCATTTCTAATGTCTGCCACTGTATTAATTAGGAAAAAAACTGTGGATATTTCTGGTAATTAGGTAGTTAGGCTCTCAAATCTTTAAAATACAAAATTCAATCTTTTGTTTCCATTTTACAGAACAGTTTTACAGAAACAAAAAATTTGCAAAATAATGTCCCCAGTTCCTAGGTTTTCTTATTCGTAATTCTTACTGTAATTACTGTTTTCATACAATTTAATATTGTATAAAATGTATGCAGAAAAGTAGCTAGAACATATCCAATGCCAAAACTTCAAATTTCAGATAGTTTAAACATGAAGGATTGTTGCATACAAGGACCGGTTGTACATGAGTTCACATTTCCAGAAAATTCTGCTCCCTTCATTAGCTGTCATGCCTCTACCATTGTTGAGGTTTACGAAATTCAATGAAATTTTCATTTTAGTTCTTCCCAGCATTCCTTTCATTCCAAGAGGTCAATTGGATTGTTGCTAAAATATGATTTGTGCAGGTAGATCAAGGACACTTTTTGGTTGCTTATTTTGGAGGTACAAATGAAGGAGCGCCTGATGTGAAAATTTGGTTGCAGACATTCAAGGTAATTGGTTAACTAATTTCTCAGATCTACTTTGGTAATATTTTCTTTACACATGATGCTTTGTTAATTTATATTTTGGAACTAAAAGTTTTGTCACACTATACGAAACCACTTAAAATGTAGGACAATCCCTACTTTCAATTTAATGCGTTTTGGTACTAAGAACATGCTCAAATTTATTGGTATTTCCATCTTGCATTTTAAGATGACTATTTTTCAAATAAAAATTTGCTGGGCAGGATGGCTGTTGGCAATCATCAATTATCGCTGATGAACAACCTAATGTTCCAATGTGGAACCCTGTGCTGTTCAAGCTTCCTTCAAATGAGTTGTTGCTGTTCTATAAAGCAGGCCAAGAGGTTCAAAAGTAAACTTTCTAACTTCATAGTCTTCTGATATTCATTGTTTGTAAATTGTTTTGGTGAAGTATAATTATCTTTCTTTTTCTGTTTTGTTCTTGAGTATATTCCTCACATAAGATTACCAGTGAATGTTCATGACTTGCTAGCAATTTAATGTTTTGAAATACAATTATAAGTGATTACTGTAAGGATTACATCTTCCCCTTCATGGATTCAGAGTTTCATTTGTAAATTTAGAATCCGCTTAAGATAAAATGGGCAATTTTGCAAGTGGATCTTTCAGGTTAACCTTAACCTGTCGTAAATATTCAATATTCTTGTTTTGCAATAGATGACAACATGTGGATTTGTGATGATTCCTCTTTTTGAGTATATAGCCTTGAAATTTGGAAGAAGCCACCTACCCATTGTTTTTGAAATCAATTATTTTTCTGGTGGCGGTCTTAGGTTCACCTGCAACAAATATTTAAACATTCCTGCTTACAATGTGATGATATACTTTTGTTTGTGATTTTGCTCTTTGCCTTTGGCAATAATTGTATTTTG
This sequence comes from Cedrela odorata, assembly GCA_035584115.1. Classification (NCBI taxonomy): domain Eukaryota; kingdom Viridiplantae; phylum Streptophyta; class Magnoliopsida; order Sapindales; family Meliaceae; genus Cedrela; species Cedrela odorata. The sequence goes on along the minus strand of JAXCLQ010000013.1, from coordinate 1,570,060 downwards.
AACTTGTGTTTTCCTCCCAATGGTTGAAGAGATGGAATTAAAATTGGGAATAATGTTAAACTTTTGGACTTTTATTTTGACTCTTGTTCAGATAAAGAACTACTTATTGTTATGTTATTGGTACTTTCCTCCATGTTTCACCATATGGAAATGTGAAACCTTATTAAACATAGCTAACATGTCTTCCTAGCCTATGCTCTTTGTTGGCTTAATGAAATCTAGATGGAGCGGATGCATGAAGCGATCATATGACAAGGGTCTCACTTGGTCAGAAAGAGAACAACTTCCTCCTGGTATATTAGGGCCATCAAAAAATAAGGTATAATTGATTTTTGGTATCATATAGGTTCTGTTATGTCATGGTGTAAAATTTTATTGTTATTGCTAATCTGCTGAAAACACTTCTGCAGCCTATCTTGCTGGAGAATGGACTCTTGCTCTGTGGATCCTTGGTTGAAAGTTGGAATTCTTGGGGCTGATGGATGGAGGTTTTAATGACAACTCAACTGCATGAGCTTTTGAAATCGAATGAAATTTTAAAAGTGCGGGTAACATAGATTTATTATTTTGATGCTTCAGGTCACAGCAGATTCTGGTAGGTCATGGAGAAAGTTTGGTCCTATTTACATCCAAAATGAGTCTCTCAGTGTGATTCAACCGGTTCCTTTTAAAACTGCAAAGGGCACCCTGCGTGCTTTAATGCGATCTTTTAACGGCATTGATAGAGTTTGCATGTCAGAATCCTGTGATGGTGGCCAAACCTGGAGTTTTGCCAAACCTACTGAATTGCCGAATCCTAATTCAGGTTGATGACCAAATTATGTTTTTATATACATATACATACATTTTCATTTGCTTCTGGCTAGTAATACAATTTTTATCTACAACTTACTAGGCATTGATGGGGTTAAGCTGAGAGATGGACGTGTCTTACTTGCCTACAATACAGTCTCCAGGGGTGTGCTTAAAGTTGCCCTGTCTGCAGATGATGGTGATTCATGGCATGATGCGTTGACATTAGAGGAGAAGTTGGGAATGGAGTTCTCATATCCAGCTGTTATCCAGGCTAGTGATGGATATGTTCACATCACTTATACATATAATAGGACACAGATTAAGGTAAAAAACTTAGGGTGTTGAAAAATGTATTGTAAAAATGACACCCATTTCTATGTTAATTTTTCTTCATTCTTTTCAAAGTTTTATTCCGTAAACAGTCAACTATGTCTTATTTTTTCCTTTTAAATGGTGGCCATCTTGTAAGTGATTGAGAGTGTTCATGGCAGAGGATAGAAATAATTTCTTCTCAATTTTGTTTTTGCAGCATGTTGTTCTTCAGCCAAATTGATGCATTGACACATTAACTACTTGAAGGTATGTATCTTTCTGTTGGAGTTAACATAATGCGGGGTATAAAGAATTGATAGCTACTCAACTCAAATATGGTAAAATTTAATAACACGTGAATTTTGTCTTCCTCAAGTTCATTAGAGATTTCTTACAACATCCTTGAAATAAATTTGTCTTCGACATTTATTTAAAACTTGATGGGTCTAACTACAATGCTTGGTCGATTTTGACGAAAATGCTTTGCATGGTTGTGATATGGCAGGTCAAACTATACCTTCTAGCTTCTATATGTAATTGACATGATTGTCACTTGCGGTAATCCTACTCATATACAATTTATTGTGAAGAATATTGACAAGCCAATTTGAGATGAAAGGTCTTGGATTATTATTTTTAAAGTCTTGAGGTTGCTTGCTTCTTTATCATAATTTCTCTCTACAGAAATATGCTACTACCTTATTGAACGAGCTTGTTTAATGAATACTGGTATTACTCCTATCCCTATAGAGCTCCACTTGAAGCTTTGAGCAGATGATTGTGAAGCATTTCCTGCTCTTAATTTACCAGCACTTTTGACGGTAGCATTGTCTATCTCACTATCTCTTGGCCTGACAGTTTTACATAGCGCATGTTGTCTGTGCTAATTCCCTTTGTACCACACACTATGCCTCCTTTCTTTCATATTATTTGTTAGCCGTTCGCTCTAGTTTCTCATCCATTTCTCAGATTTGGCTTTGAACCTACTTATGACAAGTGATGTTGCTGATTGTCACTCCACTACTGGAAATTCCCTCCCGCCTTTTCTTGAGGAAATCCTATACACTTCAGGTGTTTCACTTTTTTGCTTCCCAAATTCTAGGTTTTTTATTCACCATCTGTTTGAGGGTAGGTATTAGAGATATGATTAACGTATTGCATTGTTGCCTGAAGTCTGAACTGTGTACACATACTTTATTCTTGCTTATGGGTATCGTTCTATTTTATTTTATACTTCTTAGGTTTTTGACTCAATTAGAAATTTAGTCATTAGTTAATGTTGTATCCAATGTATTTGTTAAACAATGTCAATTATGAATTTTCAGTCTTGTGATTTAAGTTATGAAATAGAGTTATCTATGTGCCAAGGGGAATTTTGTATATTTGATTATTTTACAATTTTTAGTTAGTGATCACTTGTTTTGAATATTTGATTATTTGCTCCCAAGTCACATGGATTGTATGGTCAAATATGGTTTTCCAGGTGTCATTGTTGCTGTCAAGTGTCAATGTCTGTTTACTTACGGTGAGACAATTTTCATGTTCTTTATTTGCAATTTTTTGCAGCTAATGGTTGGCTGCTTATTGAACTAATATCATGATATAAAGAGCATGTAGAACAGAAATAACTTGTCTGCTTAACAGGTTGCTGGAACTGGAAGGATATTCAAAACGGGTTTAAAGGAAAAACTTCCTTTGTGGTGACAACGAAGTTGGCTTAAGCAGCTGATATATATCGGTGTTGGGAGTTCAAAGAAAGAATATAAAAAATTGCCTTACTGATCAAAACTCAATTGTCACAGTAAGTAACATTCACATAAATTAGTTTTCAAAGAATTGAAGATAGTGAGAAGAACAGCTCTGCTTGTGGTACTCAGAAGCTTGATGTAAACTTGTAATCTTTGTGATTTCGATTTATCTTTTTGATGCTTATAGCAATGTTTAATTGGCTTTGATTAACTTTAGCATCTGCATTGGTTTGTTAGGTATCATGCGTATATGCTACAAATATTCTGTCTTGTCAAGTTTATCTGCATCAAACATTAAAAGAAGTAATCCTTTCAACGGTTTGTTTGAAATTGAGATACTGTGATTTTTAATCTACAACTAGCTGCCTAGTAAAAATGGGTATTTGTCAAACCGTTGTGTTTAAAAAATTAAGTAGAAATATAACCGTCACCAACATATTCACAATATCATTTAGCTTAAATTTTCAATAGCCCAAGCAATCCTTGTGAAAGTGATCTTGCCCAAGTCAATGCAATAATGTAATACTCGGCAATCAGATTGGTTTTAATCAAGAATTGAAAAATAAATAAATACGATAAGGTGGGTCATGAGACAATTTATTGCTAAGTTTTCATGTAAATTTCTTCAGCTGCTTGCTTGCTTTCTGTGTAATAAACTGTTATCAAATGACTCTTGCTGTGAAGGAATGGATGCATGCACCCAAAGGCCAAAGTGTAGACTTTCCATTCCTTGACAAGACACCCGTTAGCATTAAAGCATCTCCTCAAAATCAGCAGAGTTTGCTATGTTCTTGTTATTCTCCTAAGATGCATACAACTACAAGAAAGGTGAAAAATCAGAAATAAAAAAGAAACAATATTACATTGTTATCTAATTATTGTTGTTTGCCAATTTGCTAATTAATATATTTCTTACTTGATATTAATCTTATTGAGAATGGTATATTTTTTTTCTGTTTGTCCCTCTTAAAATTATAGTGCTAGATTTGTTATGGTGTAAAATTGGTAAATTTATGAGCGATCATAATAGTATATATCTAAACTCTCGATAAATCTCGGATGAATGTGTTGGTATTTAAACCAAAGTCCTTGATATTAAATGATTTTGTTTTTTGTTTTTTTCCTTGCAAGAATTTTGATGGTTTCCCAAAAATCATAAATTTTGAATTAGACCAATAAACGTGAAGTCATTTTCAAGTGAGGAAATTGCTTGGGCAATTGCATTGGCACGTTGTATGATATCCAAATCTATTTGTCATGTCTAATTCAAAGCTTACAACCAGATATACTCTAATTGTATTTATGAATGGATAATGCTTGATCTTAATTGATTTGATCTTATAGACCTAAGATTGAATATCAATGGACCAAAAAAATTGAAATTATTTTCTCTCTTTGACATTTATGTTTGTTCTTAAATATGAAATATCATGAATCCATTATATCAAAATGGTGTGAAAATAATTTATTAAAAGATAACAACCCAAAAAACGAAACTCGTTAATAACAACTATGTTGCTGTAAATCAACCCAAATTCCAAAGAAATTTAATCTCCATTAGATAATAGAGAAATCCTGAAAATGCCAATACAAATGCATGGCTCGTGTAAACACTTGGGTTGTTTTATATGAAAAAATCAACATCACATCATACATTAGAGCAATTAAGAACTTTTACAGCTTGTCTACACACCATGAAGCTGACACTTTTCTAATAAAGTTTGAAATTGTAGCACTGGAAGCCATATATATAACTATCGATTTATTTGAAAAAAAAACATAAAACAAAAACAAATTGATGTGAACCCAATTTGGCAAATTTGATTTATTTCTAGGAAATATTTTGTTGCAAATAATACAATATTGCAATAACATTGTCAGAAATATGGAGCTGCATGCATTCTGTAAACCACACATATTACATAAATTTCATGAAAGCAAAACTAGCAGTGAACTATTCCTCTTCTCCTTTTATTATGTCTTCTGAAATATTTGATATTCATTTAAATTTTTATTTTTACTTATCAATTAATATTTATATTTGTATCACAATACCTCGACCTCAAATATATATATTTTAAACGTGCTTAGAATACTGGTGGCTGGGTCTCGACAAAACAAGCATGTAAAACCAAGGCACCGAAAGAGAAGTAAAACCCTATCTTTGGGCATCTGTCAAACCAAGGATCGATACAAACCACAAGTCATATGTGAACACTGCTTATTGATAGATGGTGGCTAAAAACTTTGTACTGTTAACGACTCCATGTTTTTCTATCTATGGTACATTGGAATATGATGTAATAGAAAAGTCTAGAGTTGCCCTTGCCCATGCAATCTGATGAATAATTCAAGCCCAACTAATAAAATTCGGCGCCATTTCCGGGAGTTGCATGCTATTGGACAAAACAATAACCAGCCTCACTCGTTTATTTTGCATTAAATGAGACTCTCTTTCTCTCTCAATTTTTTTCTTGTGTCTTCCGCAAATTTTACAGACATTGTTACGTGAAAAAGGTGAAAGGAAACTTGAATTCTGAGCAGTAAAACGATAGGGAAAGAGACAGAAGATTCCGGTCATTATCAAACTTGTCCTTATACTTTATTACAGTAACAAAGTAGTCCATATTTTATTACTTATATCAAATTAACCCATGGGGTGGGTACCATCTTTCTCTTTTAGCCCAAATTGAAACAAGGGCCAACTCCCACCCTTTTGTTTTGCTCATTTAAAATATTATATTTTATTGAATTTCGTTACAGTTGAAAATTAGATTAACTTATCCATTCTACTATATTTTTGGTACATTAAATTGGGTGTTTAATAATAGAAACTAGTAAATATTTTAATTTCAACTAACGAATTTAGAATACAAGGACTAATTTAATAACAGTGGCAAATTTCTGGACTAATTTATTATTTTTGTAAATTATAAAGACTAGTTTGATAATAACCCATTTCCCATAAAAATAGAATAGGCAAGCCGGTAAAAGCAACGACATTTTCTTTCATGGCAAAACGAAAAATTTTCCCAGTCTTTCTTTCTGCACAGTGTTTACTGTTTACCTCTCAATAAAAGTTGTTAAAAAGATGATGTTCTTGGTTAATGTGTCATGCATGCTTTCTGATTCTCATTCAACAAACATCTTTAATTTTTTTTCTGACACGAAAAAAAAAAAAAAACTATTTGCAGCCTTTTTGGCCACAGTGTTGTGTTGTAGGCGCATGTTGGAACTACCTATTTTTTTCCTTGTTGGTTTCTCACCTTTTCTGTCCGAAAACAAACAGAAAATCTTTAAAGCACTGGATTTTTGGTCAATTTGCCTTCTTACATGTTAATTTTTCTGGTCTGTAAATGTTAGAATATGGTTTGGTTTTCTTCTCTGTGTGTGTGAATGTGTTTTCTGTTTACAGTATGTAGTCAGCCTTTTGTTGCTGTAGCCTTGTAGGCAAAAGGCATGCATTGCACACATAGTATTCAATTTATTATGTCATCTGGTATTTGTCTTGTTCCTACTTTTAGAGCACTGAGAATCTGTCATATTCCCATTTTCGATCCCAAAGTTAAAAAAATAATAATAATAATTGAAAGTTAAAATTTCTTGAAGAATGAGTTG